>VYXB01007867.1:61292-80059 GCA_013397135.1 Pachyramphus minor
AGAGGTTTTTTTTTTTTTTTTTTTTTTTTTTTTTTTTTTTTTTGAGTGAGGTTACTATTTATTTATCAGCTTTCTTAGGGGCTAGTTTTTGGAGAAAGGGGCTAGTGAGTGTTTCTAATTGATTTAGTAATCTGCCTTCCTGAGTGGGAGATTCATCTGCCTTAAGTTAGGTATCTAAAGATAAAATGTTCAAGCCTGAGCCAGCCAGACTTTTGCTCCCTTTGTAATTGTCAGGAAAAACAGGAGATGGTGAAGGCAGGTCAGATTACTCACCTCCCAGAAATGCCCATTTCCCTGCATCATCTATACAGGCAGCCTTGAGTGACTACTTCAGGGCTCCATTACCTAATTTACAGGAATCCAAAGTTAGGTAAGGTACCCAGCAGCCATTGGAGTAAAACTGCCACATTTCCATAGATGATATTAATGTCATTCTAGGAAAAAGTGCCACCTAGTAATCAATCATTAGCTTAATTAGCTCCAGGCTATGAAGTCAGACAGTTCCAACTGGAGGCCAAATCCAGCCCGTGGGCTGATTCCATCTGGCTTAGCTGTGCTTCTACTGTGACTATGTGGTGGGACGGAAGGTGACGGGGAGCAGCTGTTAGCACCCTGGGTGAAGTCCAGCAGTTTCTAATGCTTTCTACTGTGCTTAAGTGCAGCCAAACCCCCAGCTCAGGGAGGTGCTGTGTCCACATGGCTCATGAGATTAGTCTCCAAATGGGCATCTGGGCTCCAGGAACACAAAACAAAGCTTGGACCACCCTATGAATTAAGTCATTCTTCTTGGCCAGAAAGAGACTTTTGAAAGTAAACATCTTGAAGCTTGTATTGCACAGCCCTGTTTTCAAAAGTCCAGATTAAGTGCTTGGATATGCAGCCTGTGCTGAGAGGTACCATTTGTGCAGTTTGGGTTCTTGCAATTTCCTTTGGAGGAATTTTCACAAAGAAGACAGGGCTCCCTGTTTTCTGACATTTGCTTTAACTAAATGACATTGGGAGGACTTTAACAGAATACCAATTAGACTCACAGGTTAGTGAGCTAGAGCAATGTACTTCGTGTTGAATGAGGTCACTTCCTAGCAGGAAAAAAAATCAGAGCTATTCACAGCCTATTCCAGAGCTTGATTTCTCCACTTTAGCCAGATGAGGGTTGTTAGCAGAAGTAGAATTTTTCCTTACATCCACTGATCCAGTCAGAAAAGAGTAGACTAGCTGTTGGGCTGTGATCAAGATCTGAAACAGAACCTGGCAACCAGAAGGGCTACATCTCCCAGGGGCTCCTCTGGACTTTTTTTTTTTTCCCTCAACTACATCAGCCAGCCAAGGAAGAAATATCACTTCACTATTAATGATTACTTCCATCTATCTTTGACAATCACAGCTACTGCAACATTGCTCTTAATTCCTGTCACTATTCAACAATTGCATGGCTTAAATCCCTCTTAAAATACCTTCCTGATGTTCTGGGCTTTTATGTTTGTAAACAGCTTTGTGTATGTTTGACAGCGCTGCCTGTTAATGCTAGGGCCACTGGTGCCATGAGACAGGTTTGTGCTTTCAGGTCACCAGGGAAAACCCATCTGCCCTGTGCTGGCTCAGGGAGAGCTGGGTACTCCCATAGGTCCCAGTACGGCTCATAGGTGAGGTTTTCTTGAAGAAAAGCAATCTCTTATCTCAGAGAAACCTTTCCCTATTATTTCTTTGTCTTGAGAAAGTGAGAGAGCAAAGTGTGCTCTGTGTGCTGAAGCTCCTTTCCTCCATAGCTGGCACACAGCAAGCACACCTGCCTGGTGGGGGATGGATGCTCACAGCACAAAGTGGGAGGACAGGAGAGATTCCCTGAGGCAGGGCCAGGACTCACTGAATGACAGACACCACCACTTTGAGCTACAGGAAAGGACAGACCATCTCCTATAACTATTTTCTGAGTTGGCCAGTGAAAACATGCACAAGGAGGAGCACATTGTAATGTTACAACACACTTTTCCAGCAATGTGGGGTATGAAAAACTAACTTTTCATATGGCAGTAATACACAGTGTTTAACAAAATTATATGAAGTAAAGCCAAGGTAAATTGGAACTATTTATTCTCAATTTTTACTCATGTTACCCCTAATTCAGCAGACAGGGTTTTTTTGCTCTCTCTCTGTGGTATGAAACAAGGGGAATATCTCTAGTAGTGATACAACAGTACAGAACAGAATTTAGCCACCTACACAGCTTTAATCAGAATATCTTTCACTGATCGAAAGGGGAATTTATCCAAGTAACAGCTCTTAAATTGACCACACTAGTGTTTCTGGGATAAGATCTCCATCGTTTCTCAACATTTTTCTCCATCTGTCACATTAACCTTGCTCTGATTTCTCTTCTAAATGCTGGTTCACCAGGATCGGAGACAGCCACAGCATGGTCAGGAGGGCCTTGAGGGAGTGTAGCTCTTTCCTCATTACCTGATTTGGCACACGTACATGAGACAATGCTTATGTGGCAGTTGAGACCGATGCCGGGTGAGTCTTCCAATTAGTCTGTCTCTTGAACAGAAGAAGAGTGAAAAATGTCACTCTTCTTGATGGATATTGTCCTCTCACAGATGATCTAAGTCCCAGTGCTGTAAATACTCACCAGTCTGTATCACCACTTTCTTTAACATTTCTATTGCTCTACACCGTAACCATGTAGGCAATGTTGGTGCTGCAAACAAAAGAGGATTGAGTACGAATGCCTCATCCTAAAGCCAAGTGGCTTATTGAATACAACTTCTACATAAATATATAGTTCCCATGCTGAAAATCTACTTACCTTCCATTCACACAAGGAGAGGGTAGCTGCTGTCTTTTCTAAATTTTAGTCCATGTGATCCTCAGTTCAAGTAAATTGTTTTAAGAAGTTGTTTTACTCAGATTAATATGAAGCATAGTGTATAGGTGTAGCATATAGCAGGAAAATTCTCATTGAACTTGATATTAAAAGAGCAGTTTTCAATGCTAGGAAGAATTCATTATCAATTAATGGTAGTGTTGTCTCAAACAATATTTGGAAAGTACATACAGGCATGTGCATGCACGCACCACCTTGTTCATGTCCTGCTCTTTCTTAAGTTCTCCGGACACTACATGTAAAGTGGAATCCTCAATTCTTTAAATAACTCATTTCTTCCTCTTTCAATGAACTTACTCATGCTCTTTGAACTTCAAGGTAGAAAAATCAAAGGCAGTCACTGTGTCTCTTAGGAGTTCTTGACCTACTTTGCACTGATCAGTTCTCATCTCCTACACAAATGTAGAAACTGTGTCAGAAGGATTTACACAATAAGCTGTCAAGAATGTTTCTTCTTTTAAGTTTATGCATTTCAAGGAAGGCAACCTGAATGGAATATGTACAAACTTCAGGTACAATTGTAGGAAAAATGTCTGTGCCAACAGGTAAGGTGAAAGATACCTCTGTGGGCTCAAGAGGCTACTCAAATGAGTTGTTTAGCATAAGTCAGAAAAGTGCATCTGAATTCTTTCATGTTGGCAGTCATATCAGAACTATTGCAGAGTGATTTTATTGGCAGAGAAAGGGGAAATTTGAAAACTTGGGGGAGTGGGATAAAGCAAAATGTTTTTCCACTTGAAGGTAAAGTTCCACTAAACAATCATTGATCAATGGCATGACAGAAAGGCTCATAATAAAAAGTAACAATACATTATTGACATAGGACTTCATATTTTTTAAATGTTGGCAAATAATCAAAGATTTGACTAGATACTGGTTAGACCACCCATTTCTCAACCTGTCTAATGCCCATTAATTAAATCAGCAGTCCAGGACATTGCTATGCAGAGATCAGGACAAATTAGGTTTCATTGTGAGATAGCCTTTGAATTCTCCCCAAAACAATGAAGGAAATCTAGTTATATTCACAACCTTGTTCTGTCCCCTCTCCCCACCCTCTCCCTGGGACTTCCTTAGCAATGGGGATTTCCCCCACAGGCAGGCTCTGAGGACCATATCTGGGAATGCAACACAATATGAAATGACAGTCTTACAGCTTTGGCATGTTGAATAAATAACCTTGTGAAGAAGTGGCATCTTGAAAGAATCAGAAAGGTTTTGGTCACTGTCCTCAGGGGCTTTAGGGGTCAGCCTCATGTTGTCACTGTTCACTCAGACACAAGTTGGTCACATCAGGTGGTGCTGGTCACTCCTGTAATGCTTGTATAGTTCTGTGATGAATCATGCAACAAACAACATGTAGTCCATTTGTCGCTTGGAAATGCCCTTGTTTCTGGCAGCAAACACTTCTCTACACGGGTAGCAGTGTAACTGTATTGAATACTGCCATTAAAACACCACCAACTTTTTTTGGATGCAAAGGATTTAGTTTTTTGACATGTCTGGTTAGCTGGTTCATTATATTTTTGTTCCAGTATCTCTATGACCACGTGTGTGTGTATATGCATGTACACGTGTGCCTTTTCACAAGCTTTTACTGTGGAAACTGGATGCTCTCTGTGTCTCAGTTAAGCACTTCACGTGAACAAAAGCAAGGCAAACCCGCATCATTGTTGTACTGCCTCCAATACAAAGGCAGAGCTTTTCTCAAACTGTATGGGAGAAACTCTGCCTGTAAGAGAAAAACTGATTTAAAGGATATTGAATACATCAATGACAACCAGCTTAAAGCTACAGTGGCACCAGCACTGTCAGACAGTGAGCAGCATCAAATGAAATGCTGATCTTGCGTTGCTTCTTTAAATGAACTGTGGCCTGTCCTGAGCACAGATGGATTTAGCTCCATGTGTTCCATGTGCCACATGTCCAAGTGGGATTCTCTGAACAGCTTGGTTTAGCACTCCTGTACAGCAGTTGTCCCATGAGAGCACCTTGGTTTGCTCTGCCCAGAGCTTGTAGTACCCTTGCTGCATCCTCATGCTCTCCTCAGCCCCTCACCTCTTCCCATGGCTGCTACTGGAGCTCAGTTTGGATCTTGCTCCTTTCTGCAGTGTTTTCCTTCAATTTAGATGTGATGTGCAGGGATAAGAGGGTCTATGCCATGTTTCCTTAGGCTGTTTGCCATGAGCTCCTTCAGAATGGTGCATCTGGACCCCCATGCTAGGAAAGGAGGTGTGCGACCCAGGCTGAGCTTCCTCCAAGCTGGTGTGATGCACTCTCCTGACCTGCAGGCAGTGTGCTCTACTGCCTCCTGGAAAGACCACGATCTGCTTCTCTGGAAGAAAAATGGATGTGATAGGCAGCTTCCATTTAAACCTTCTTGTGGGAATGCATCTCGTCGTCATGATGTTCTAAATACAGATGGACATATTCCCATGCATGAAGATGAATGCATCACATCTGTGTATTGTTCTGAGCACAGCTATTAGAATGAGGAGAGTCAGATACCACCACACATTAAATCTAGAGCCCGCTAGAGCCACCTCCTCTGCATTTTGTGCATGTACCAGTAGTAACCAGGTAACAGTAAACTGATTTACATTCCAGGGCGATTATCCGCAGTGATGTGCTCCATTAAATGGGCAGACGGTGGCTTACATTTCATAATCTATAGTGACATACTGGAAATGAAAGTGACAAAAATTATAGATAGCTCTTTGGGTGAAGATGTGAAAGAAAAGGCATGGAGGAGAGAGGCCCAAGGGCTTGCTTTTACGAAATGCCAAGCCAGGCTGCGATGTGACTGCACGAAGGGTTATAGTAAATGGGATAACATCAGGCTAGTGATTGGTCACTAGTGGGGTTCCACAGGACTCCATCTTAGGCCCAGTGCTCTTCAGCATCTCCATAAATAATTTGGACTCAGGAATTAAAGGGATACTAACTAAGTTTACCCATGATATTAAATTGGGAGGAGCTGTTGACACCCTTGAAGGCAGAGAGGCTCTGCAGAGAGACCTTGATAAATTAGAGGGCTGGGCAATCACCAATCATGGGAAGTTTAACAAACACAAGTGCCAGATTCTGTATCTGGGATGGGGCATTCCTGGATGTTCTTACAGTCTGGGGAACAAGCTGCTGGAAAGTAGTGCCTCAGAAAGGGACCTGGGGATTCTGGGCAGGTGCAAGTGCCCTGGCAGCCAGGAGGGCCAACCCTGTCCAGGGGGGCATCAGGCAAAGCATCACCAGCCAGTTGAGGGAGAGGATTGTCCCGCTCTGCTCTGCACAATATAAGAAAGACATAAAGCTATTAGAGAGAATCCATAGGAGGGCTACAAAGATGGTGAAGGGTCTGGAGAGAAAGCCTTATGAAGAGCAGCTCAGGTCACTTGGTCTATTCAGGCTGGAGAAGAGGAGACTGAGGGGAGAACTCATTGCAGTCTACAATTTCCTCATGAGGGGAAGAGGAGGGGCAGACACTGATCTCTTTTCTGTGGTGACCAGTGACAGAACCCAAGGGAATGGGCTGAAGTTGTGTCAGGGGAGGTTTTGGTTGGATATTAGGAAAAGATTCTTCATCCAGAGAGTGGTTGGGCACTGGAACAGACTCCCAAGGGAAGTGGTCACAGCACCAAGCCTGGCAGAGTTCAAGAGGTATTTGGACAACACTCTCAGGTACATGGTGTGATACTTGGGTTTGTCCTTTGTAGGACAAGGAGTTGAACATTGATGATCCTTGTGGGTCCCTTCCAACGCGGGACATTCTATGGATGCTCCCATTTCCACTTGAGGAGTGTGAAAGGAGGGCACTAAGCGCCTCAGAGGAGTACAGGATGGAGCTACTGTTTGGGAAAGTAAATATTCATTTCCTCGCAAATGTCATTTTCTGTTGTTCAAAGAACATTAAACCAAGTGCAATCTTTAAATTTGTTATTTTTCAAGTACTTTTTTATTGTTTATGAAGGAACATCATGAATGTGTGTATGCCAGTGTGTATTTGAGGATTTAGCTCAACACAGACTTAGATTGAAAAACAACCCATTACTGACCCCAAAGATCATATAGACAAGCAATGAAGACTGAGATGGATGGAACTAATAGAAATTGCTGAAAAGAATCTCAGATGCCTGAAATTTGTATTAGACTGAATTTATTTGTTTTTAAACCATAGGGCACTTGAATAGAGATAAACATCAAACTGGGTCAACTCACAGGCATTCAACACTTCCATATCTTTCTTTGATAACTGCTTCTTTGGTCACAGAGTTCTAATGCTGCACAGTTAAATAAAGAAATAGGGCCATCAGGCCATCATTTGTGTCTCCAAGTTTCTGAGGTCAGTTTTGGGCTCTCTGGGGTCTTTGGGATTTCTGGAAGAGCCATGACCAAATTCAGGGATGTCTGTAATATCATTTTATTCAAAGTTATCATACTAAAAAAAGACTTAAACCAGTCACATGTCAAGACAGCCTTTAAAATCAGAAACATAAAAATAAACCACTACAAATTTGCCTTAAAAGAGAGCTCCTAACTCAACAACTCCAAAGTTTAATAAGTGCAATATAAACATCTTTTGAGCAAAACATACTGGTGAAAATAATGTTTATTGTGTTGCAAAAATCAATGCAATCTGCAGGGACTGAATCAAAAAGCTGTACAATCTACGCTGTGATTCATTTTGCTTTCATGAGTAAGGGATGTTAGGATGAAATGGAATATGCATGTAGTTGGAATGGTTGGAATATACATGGTGAGAAAATATAATCACTTTTTTTTCAGCTGACAGTGAGATATGTTTTTCATTGCTTTCATTAATGTATCAAAATATTTCCGTCATGTGGTGAAAACCACTAATTCATGAAAATGCAAATTAGATGCCACAACCCCTAAACTAACAGAGAACCTTTTATTTAGGTATAATTATGAAATACTACCATCACCCAGTCTTTTGCTGGCATACAGAATTTGCTATCATCATTCACACATATATTTTTGTATGAGTTAGGCTTGCAGCTCACATTTTCAAAGTATTTGTGTCACTCTCTGAACTCCTTTGCTTTAAAGTAAATATATAACTGCACGAGAAATATTGGCAGTGTCACCAGCAGCATCTCTTTACTCTAAAGTGGAGATGAGTCAAGCAGAAATTAAATTATAATCAAGTAATAACTATCTTAATGCAACTATCAGCCCCTTACTTGCCAGGACTGAGATAAGTAACGTTAATTGTTTGAGCTCCTGTTATGGGAAATGAGTTCACTGAGTATTGTAAGGCCGGTCTTTGCCCCATGAGGTATATTCCTGCTAGAGATATGCCTATAGGAGGGGGCAAGCAAGTCCTGAAAGGGCTCTGAGCATCCTTGGAGCTGCACCAAACATGTGGCTGCTCTAGAGCACAGGAAAAGCAGGACTGCTTCTGCCTACAAAACACTGTGGGCATATTCTAGTCAATGTCTCCCAGCTCTTAAACAAATGAAGTGCACATGCATGGAGAAGAAGGGATGCAAGAGCTGTGGTCATGGCACTGCACTGAATCTCCACATTTTTCTGTGCAGCCTTGGCCTAGTCTCCTTTTACTTTCTTAACTCCTCTTCTGACAAACTGCGATAAAGATGCTGGCATTTATAAGTCCAAGGTTGGCTTTCTATACAGTCATGACAGGTTTGCATAGGTAGGGTCTTGAGGGGCTATGCAAGCACCAAGCCAGAGGGAGAGGGAGCAAACCAGAAAAGTTGACACGGTAAGTGAAGTACTGCAATATCAGTGGTATTTTTTTTTTTCCTAACTAGAAGAATTTATAAAAGGACAGTAAAGCAATGGCAATCATCTTGTCACATCACAGCCCATTGCAGCCCTCCTTCTCTCCTGTGCTGTCACTGTGCACCCGCTGAATGAATAGGCAAACCCAGCTTCATTTCGGCTTCGGACAAGGACTGTCAGTCATGTCTGACAACAAGCGTTTGGTGCCCATTTTTAGCAAGATTTTAACAGATCAGTCTTTATCTGGTGGTTCAAAGAAGCAGTTCCATCTGCGTGCAGCTTCATACTTGCAAATGCTGTGCTTGATCTTTAAATGTATCATTGTTCTGAGTCACCGGCTGCTTCTGTTTTAATGTAGGTGATCTGATTCACCAAAGTAAGTTAACAATATAACTGTGGAAAATTAAGTTCCTATTTCTGTGAAAGCATAAATGTTATCTGAGATGGTGACATTTACGATTCATGGAAAAATATGATTTGTTTTATATGCAGTTGTTGAGCTGCCAAGGAGCTTTTTTTATTTCTAGCAATTTAAGCTTCTCTATAAAGTAGATGATTTAAGACAGGCAGAAGATGTCTTTTCCTTGCTGATCCATTATGCCTGCCTTTTCCCTTTACTTTTGCTCTGCAGCAGGCAAAGAAGCAGCAATGGGTAGAAATCATCTGATAAACATACACAGCTCATTTTTCTTTGTAATATGAGGGAGGCAGAAGAAAACCTTATAAAACACAGAGCCATAAAAAAAGAAAAAAAGAGAACAGACGATTCTATCATGATGGATAACACTTACACAATTAAATAAAAATACACTTGCGATACCAAAGAGCAGAGCACATTTCATTTTTATCTGCAGTGTCACTCTCCTAATGGTTTCTGTCACAAAACCTAACCAAAACAAATCTGTGAAGCAGACAAAGTCTCAGGTTTCAGGGATAAAGAATTCTGCCAGGTGGATCAGGAAAGTAGGTCAGTGGGTCATTAATGCAAACCTGATGGGAAATAAACCCCGACCTGCTGAAAAGGAAGAGGTTTAGCACAGTCGTCCATTCGATACACTCCCTGCATATTATTTTCTCTAAATAGGCATTGCAGTTCAAGCACTGAAAGCCAAAATGCAGGTCTGAGGACATCTCAGAGACTGAAATACCTTCATCCCCTCATATTGTGTGCAGACCTCACAAATCACATTACGTAGATGGTGCAGTTTTCACACTCAAAGAGCAACATATATTACAATTTCTTGTACCTGAGTACACTGCAAATAATTTTTAGAATTCCGTACAGTCCTATTTCTATTATTGACCAAGTCACTTAACCCTTAAAATGTTCTTCATCTTTCTATGTCCTGCTAAAAGCCTGGAGTATTTTTGATATTTCATTTTCCAAGAAGACTTTATAGACACAACATTGACAATTTCCACTTGCAGCCTTTCACCTTTAGCTGCTTTGCAGCTTTCCCCTTATACATGGTGAGGAACATGTGGTGGTGAGGAAAAACAAGTCCTGTTCCATTGGGCATGGAAGCAAGATGCCATCCTGAGCTCCTCAGTGCCCTGCAGGCAACCCCTCTGCACACCCTGCATCCCTGTCTGCTGCTTGTCTGGTCCCTTTTCTCCCACCTGCCTTCTCCAGGCCACCTCAATGGAGACCCACCAATGGAGGCCTTTGCTTTCAGGCTTTCTGAATCTGCTTCCTTTTACTTAGTTTACGTTACTTGGTATAGAGCTGTGGGGTTTTTGTTGTCAAACAAATCCGGGTTTTTTTACACATTTTTCTCTTCTGATCAAAGAATCAAGCACAGGTAGGTTTGGTTTGTGAGTTTCTTTCACATTATTGACTTTAGCAAAATTTCTTGGTTTGTACTGTTTTAGTATGGCACCCAGTTTTTCCATCTCTTTCACCTTTTTTTTTTTTTTCCCCATCAGAGTTTTGTATTTCCTCTCACCTTGAAAAACCCATTTGAGGAAATTCCAAGTCAGTGGTTAAGAAATCTGCTGCAGCTTGAAAATCCTTGGAAATCCTTCATGATACATTAGTTCTCAGAAACATCTGACAAACAAAAGGCCTTTGGTGGTTAGAGAAATTTAAAAAATACATGTAAGCAAGCACAGAAATTT
Source organism: Pachyramphus minor (assembly GCA_013397135.1). NCBI lineage: Eukaryota > Metazoa > Chordata > Aves > Passeriformes > Tyrannidae > Pachyramphus > Pachyramphus minor. The sequence continues at coordinate 72,055 of VYXB01007867.1, forward strand.
GGAACTAAGATTTCTTGTTTGTCATCCACACAATAATTTCCTTGCACTTGTTCAACTTTGCTTTTGGCTAGCATTATATCTTTTCTGGGCAACTCGAGAACCTGAATGCAGATATGGCATCATTAAAAAAAAAAAGAGAACTACAAGCCTGGCACATCCTATATATTCCTGCTTGGTTTAGCTTAAACTTTTCTGAAATGACAAGTAAGATAATCAACCAAACGGTGTGTGCAGCAACAGCAGGTCACTATGTACATTAAAGCAGTGTAACACATCTCTACTTAATACCAAGGTGGATCTTGGTGCCTACTAAGGTCATGGACCTGAATATCTTGTCCTGGCCAGGACAGCTTGTGATCCTTTGAAGGGTCAAATAATTCACCTGGCACAGACAGCAGGTCTACAGTAGGAGGAGGAACGGAGGCCAAGGCTCCTGGTTCCATGCATGGTCCTCGCCCCTGGATTGATTAGCAGGTAATTGCTTTTATGTGTCTTGAATAGTGTATAAGAGACTAATGGACAGACTAATGGTTGTAGATACTGATTTGAATCCAAATCATTTAAACAATTGCTTTTAATTATTAACCCATTAACAGAAAATGGCTAATCCTTGTTTGCTTTTGTTTTAACTTTATACTTCTAGAATATTTTCCCACACATAGGCCTGTACTCGATAACTGATGTGCATTAATATTTCTTTTTGCAAGACTAGAAGATAAACAAAATCCACGTCAAATTATCTGTGTAGCTATGGTTTACAAACATTTATTCAGATCCTTTATTTGTGAGGTACTTAATTTTGAAATGCCAGAGAAAACATCTCTTATTTATTAGACAATACTTCTTTCTTACTTCAATTTAAATGAAAATAGAATTAATTAAAATACATGAAATCAATGCTTTGTTATTGTTTGAATCCCCTCAGTAAAGCAAACTTAGATGTTCTTAAAGCATGGGACAGAGTGAGCGTGCTATAACACTTTGATCAATTAAAGAATTTTAATAAACAGAGGAGGTAACATTTCTGTGTGCCTCATTAAATTGATTATTTATGGTCACCTGCCTTTTGATTATTCTAGAACTAGTACTTTTTATCCTTTCACATTGGATGTTACTCACTAGGGTAGGGGTTTTTTGTTTTTAAGTGAGTACTTAGCTTTCAATTCAAATGATCTAGCCCTTAGCCAGAGATACTTGAAAAAAATGTAAATCGGAAAATGTTCCATTTGTACTTACAGTAGAAACTACCTCTGATTAAAAAAATATTTGTCACAGTGCCAAGCCCCACTTCCAAGAGTTTACCGAACAACTTTCCCTGGTCATAGGATGTCTTTCTTTAAAATCACGACTGCAATCATATAGTTTGTCACTTTTACTGTAATTTCTATTATTCTAATATATGATTATGAACTTAGACTTTCCCTCATGTTGTCATATTTTATATTTTCATTTTAAGCAACTATTGTTTTAAAGAGAAAAATTGGATTTAATTCGAACTGTAATATCCACATTCTTAATGAAAACAGTAATAGACTTTAATCAGTACAGCAAGGTGATTACACAAAAAAAAACAAATCTAGCAACATTTCTTTCACCATATATGTCAACTTATTTTGTACATTAATACCTTGAAGGTATAATTTTATTAATTACATCTCTAAGAGTTGCAGGTGCTTCGGACATGTTCTATTGATGAAGGAACATACTACAAGTGCGGTCTAATTTCTACTCAAATCCTGTGCTTAAGTCCTTGTGGAAATTGGATAAAAAATTGGTAAAAAAGAAGTTTTGGTAAACTGAGGGCCAGAAGAGGGATGCCAAACAATTTAAAGAGATTAAGGATCATTCCAGAAAGTGTAAGTATTTATATAAGTATATATATTCAAAATTTCCAAGTAATACAAAAATAAAAGTCAGAGGAGCAGTAAAAAAAAAAATAAATTTTTTTCACTAATGGGTTACAATGCAAAACAATGATGATGAAAGAATGACATGCAATGAGGTTCTGCTATTGAAGCTGTCATCCTGGCTTTAGAGGTCATCCCAGACTGCAGATGCCAATTCACTCTTTCAGTGCCATGCAAAGATAGGTAGAGCTATGAGGGATTTTTCCAGTGCCTAAGCTCCAGGTTGTCGCCTTTCCCCCCAGAACCCCTTCTCTATTGCTCCCCATTTAGGAACCCTTGAGGAACCCCTCATGGGCTGAAATGGTCCTGTCTTGATGGAGCTACAGTGATTTACATCAGCTGAGTACCTGTCCTCAGCACACACCCTACTGGTGAGCCAGCAAATGTGGGTTATACAGTGGGAATTATCTTTGAAATGAATTTCTAAAACAATGCATTTAACATATGAAAGCCTGGGAATCCAAAATGAAAGTTTTTACATACTTGGCATTCATTTGTAAGTTGGCAGCGACAGCTTTCATCGTACAGAAAACATTTTTTATCTCATGAAAGTTGAAAATAGCTTTGTGCAATGCCGGTGCCTCTCGCTAAGATGGGGCTTTTCATCCGTGACCTACTTTGCTTTCTGCACAATATACCTAATGAGTAATAATGACTTCGGAAAGGGCAGCGCTAGAGAAGTCATCGAAGTAACGCCTTAAGATGCTGTGTGTGAAAACATCAAACAGAATATTTTTCATCAGGCTGAATAAAAGAATCTAGTTAAAGCACACATAAGTTTAAGACTTAAACAGCACTCGGCTGATGGGTGAAGGCTCTTCGCACCAGGCAGCTGTCGCGGCCGCTGGTCGTGCTGTGACAGCGCGGCGGTGGTGCTGTCAGTGCCCCGGGGGGCCGTGCAGCGTACAGGCGTCCCTGCGAGCGCCGTGGCACCCGCTGGCACAGCAGAGAAGGAACCTGTCCCTGCTCAGCTGCCTCGGGGGCAGCAGGACACCCCTGAGGCTCTGCATCCTGCAGCCTTTCAGGCTGGGGAGAGACATGGAGGGAGCAAGGAGTGGGACTCAGCAGGTGGGAGACAGATTAGAGAGACACAGCAGATAAGGGTACAAAGCTCCATCCTCACTTGCAAAGCTGCTCTGTCTTTTACTGGCCAGTCACTCATCGGCATGGCTCACTCCCCACCTAAATTTGCCCATCTGCTCTTCTGCAGCCCTCCTTTACCCATCACAACTCTCCACCTGAGAGCCACAGCTATGTGACAGCCACCTCCCTCTTTCCTCTGCCATGGGGCCAATGCACAGGTCCCACTTCTTCAGCCATCGTTGGGTCTCTGGGTTTCCTTTCCTACACAAACCCCCAGCCCACAAGCCACCCCTCCCACTTACGTAGGATAAAGCTCTGCCCCTTCTCACCCTCCTTGTCCCATTTGTACTCTAGCATCCTAGATGACGTTTAGTTTCATTGCAGAAGTCTTGGTTAGACCAAGAAGGTAAAATATTACTTTTTTATAGTTATTGCTATTAAAATTCTCCTTTTCTTTTTATACTGGAGTACTTTGATTTTGCAGGAGTGGAAAAGATATGGTTTTTTCTTCTTGGGTGACTGAAACTTTGTTAGACTGCAAATATAATTTATTTTGTCCTTCTCAGGTGAGCTGAGAATACTCTTGACAGCAGGGGTATTCCTTGTGAAACTGTTCAGAAGGAAAAGGATTTTATATATCAAAAATGCATGCAAGTCTCCATTTCAAAAATCCACGCAAGGCACAACACTGTATCATTTTTCTTTCTTTCTGTCAGCAGACATCTTTGAGTTTTCACACCAGGCCAACTCTGAATTGTATTTCGCTTCTTTGCCCATGGAGCATAATCAGAAACCTGGGGATATTGCATGAAAAGCACAAAATGCCTCCCTGAACAATGAAGAGTAAATAAAGCAGCCCAAATGCCAAGAAGCTGAGAGGAAACATGAGCTGCAGAAGGAAGATGAGTTACAAGTTTGCTGCTGTGGGCGAGGAGAGGACACAGAGGGGAGTTGTGGCCTCCTCAGCCTCCGACCCTGCCTCGAGAAAAAGTTTCTCTCTTCAGGTGCAGCTCAAGATGAAGGTTGTTCTGGGGGATTCAGCATACAGGTGATCAGCAGGTCAGACTTGGGGAGTGAGTCAGTTTCATACCAGTTAGTATAAACCAGTCCTGAGGAAAACTGAAAGCCACGAAAGCCATGTGTACAAGAGAGAAGAGCTGACTTCCCTCACAATATGTCTAGTAGTATAAAGAGTATTAAGATGCTGATATTCTCAACGTTCACAGTAGCTGCAAGGCCCCTTTATAATACTGACATGATCTGAAGGGGCGTTTGTTTAAGTGAAAACCATATCCAGTGCCTTAAGTAGGTCAAGTTCAAAGCCTAGTCAATATTTGAAAAATCTGTGTAAGTTAAAGAGGCAATGAGAAAAATTAGCATGTGAGCCCACTAGAGCTTTTCTTCACAACTGCACTTTGCATGGGGAAAATGAGGACAGTACACAATGAATCGGTATTTGTGTCCCAAATACCCAACTCCTTCTCTAATTTTTCCATAAGAAAAAAACAGAGATAATTCAGACACACTTTTTCTGAGCTCTTACTTGATCGTCCTTTTTTCTAAATTGGGAAATGGAAACTTTGATTTCCCATAATAATTTTGCCAGAAAAATCAAGAGCTTTATTTAACTTAATTCCCAAACTTTTACTGTACATCCTAATTACAGTATATTGCTGTAACTTGGAGAAGCTGGATACCAGATATACACACCACAAAATACAGACGATGGATGACAGGAGAAGCCGTTCAAACTAATAACTAAAACTGTTTCTTCAGTTACAAAAAGCTGAAATGGAAGAATGATCTAAGTGATGTGGGGGATGGCAGGGCAGGGAAGGAAGGGAAGAAAGGAAGGACAGCTCATGCCAGCTTGGGCCAGTGACATTTAGGCATAGTTTCCCTTACGTTCCTCTTTAGCCAGTGCACTTCCAGAGAGCAGCTCAGAGCAGATATTGTGAGTAATTTTTTGGCAGAGGCTCTGGATGAGCTACATTGGTATTTCAGTTCAGATTAGGAGTGCACTTTAGGAGGGACTATCCCAATTATCCCCACTTACAACACTGGTTTTCATGGCAGAGCAACTCTTGGCTTCCAAAGGAAACCAAACTGGGGGAGGCGCTCCAGGAGGGCACTCAAAGTGCTACAGCCACAAGAGTACACATGCTTGGGATGTAGGACTGACCAGGCCTAGTCTGAAATAAAATATGTCAAATTTGGAGAAGTGGGCCTCAGCACTGACTGTTTTACTCTGTGGCTCCACAATACTTTTTACTGTAGGTGCAACTTCTGCCTCTCCGATGCAGAGAGCCTGAGCACCTGTCTCAAGCAGCTGAGTTTAACACCCAAAGGTAGCTCGTGTAAACATCCCTCAGTGCAAATTCCAGCTGCAGCTGTTCCGAAAGCCATCACCATCTGTGAGATGCCTGCTGGGATGCTCTCAGAAGGACATGCTGTTGCAGGGACAAGTCCCAGCAAGCTGAGATTGCCTGTGAACTCTGGCATGCTCAAAAGGTGCATGATGAGCCACAAACACTTTCCCACCTTGGTCGCTATTTAGACTTTCCAGTTTGATGAAAATTAGTTTATTGAGTCAGTGCAAAAACGTGTGGGTTAGTCTCCTGATCATAGCAAGCATGTTTCTTGGATTCATCTGGGTTCAGAGCTCTTGCTGAGAGGGAGTAACCAAGGGCCTTTGTCAGGAAGGGTTTCTGAAGCAGGTTCAAGATTTTCAGATTATTTAATAGAAAGAAAGATGGAAAGGAAGCAAGATACCATGTGGAAAGACAGCATAGTTGTTTACTGGATGCTGTTTTGCAAAGCTACACAAAATTTGGATTCTGTGAGGCTAAATTACAGAATTCCCACTGCTGTTAGTGGGGCCAGAATCTGAGTCTAGGATTGTTAGCCCAGAGCTTTTCATCAGTATTTGATCCAAGTAAACCAGTAGGCTGAAGCCTGACCAAAGTAGAGTTCTGCATTTATGCCAACAGAGACTCAATAAGATGAACATCAAATTCAAACAATATTACAATATTTATTTATTCAATATTTATTTAATTCTTACAAGAACTTAATAGGGCTTAGCTATGCATTTTTGTGTTCACTTGTAATTCTAGCTGCAACACCAACGCCATACCTGAGTTTTGCCAAGAAAATGAACCAACCACAAATTGTAACAGCAGTTTTCAGCTAACAGTGTTGATTATGTCTCCAAAAATACTTCAGGTAAGAGACATGTTAAATAGCATTTTGTTAAGGTAAAGAAAAGAGAGAGAGCATTACAGAGACACATGATTTTTCTTGTATTTCATATTAACTTTAAAAATATAAGCATTTTGTCAGTGCCACAGCATGAACAATGAGCTATAGTAAGAGCAGGGACATGGGTGACAGTCTTTATTTGAGTCTGAAACACATTTCCTTCTTTCTGAAGAAAAGCAAGGTGTTAGTACAGGTAAATAATTGTACTGTTTTGAAAAGTTCACTGTAGTTTTGCATACACAAATGCTGTAAGAGAAGAAGTGAATACTAACAAATTGTCTTAGCTGCCTCATACTGATTCCTAGGCAACACTGATGTGCTTCAGTTTTACACTTCACTAAGGATAAACAATGTGGCAAAACATTAAAAGCTATGCAAACGTGGTTTCAGGATCTCATCTATGAGATCCTTTTGAACACTATCTTTTTTCTTACCTAATGCCCTCACAAGAGTAAATTTCTCATTACATTTCTGCCAACTGCAGAACTCCAGTCAAGTGAGAAGAAATAATGAGCAACATTACAGCGACCAGAGAAAAAAATACATGAGAAATTTGAAGTATTTCCCACTACCCCTGCTGCATAAATATGCACCTTCCAGGAAGGAGAGAGAAAAGGTAGCAAGGATATTACTTTGCCCGCACCAGCTCTGACCCCACAGCCAAGATGCAAAGACTCGTTCATATACACAGCTGCCTGTTGCTTGTGAGCCACTCTGGGATGGTCATGGTAACATCATGAAGATAACAAGAAAGCTTTGGTCTCATGCAAACATGAGTGCTTGAGTGGTCTGTCTCTTTCTTTGGAGGTGGTAGTGTCCTGCAAGCAATCCTTACCTTTGGAGGGCCTATAAACCAGCCCCAAACACCTGAGAGCCATGGAGTACAAGCAGGGTTGTCATGGGTTTTACCAGCGATCAATTTTTTTCTCAAACTCCCCCCTCCACACAATTATTATAAGTTGAGAGAGGTTTTATACAGACAAAACAGAGGCTTGACATAAGCGGTATAATATTAAGATTTATTACTAGCAAGATAAAAACTAAGAAATAACATATACTACAACAGTTCTAATTAAACTAGCTTATCTTATGAAAAGAATGTTAGATTGTTATTTATAAGTTCGGCTCATCTCGGGTTTTTCAGTCTTTATTTCCCTCGCCTTAGGAAGGCAAGGGTTGGGGGGAAGGTCCTCGCTGTAGGCTTGGGCATTTGGCTGAGTACCAGGTTCCAACAAAAAGCATTTCTCCCTGCTTTTCAGTTCAGGAGAAAGGTGTCTTCTTCTTTGTAAAATCATCATAAGTATTTACAAAAGCATTTCTTCACCGTCTGTATCCGTCCAGGAGGAAGAAAAGTTCTTCCTATTAAAGCAATTTCCGTAACACTTGTAGATTTCTCTTCTGTTACCTTTGAAACAACGGCTCCAATTTGTTGCAGCTGGCAGCCTGTTTCTCTCTCCCTCTTGGCTCTGCTGCACATCAGTCTCAGGACTGGACCTGGCCCTCCTCCTTTCCAGCCAGGACCAGAGGCTAGGAAGATACAGCCAGGCTCCTGAGGTTTTCCATGAACTACAAGGGGATACTTGCTACACCATGGTCTGCACCACAGAATAGTGGGAATAGTGAGTTTTGAGTCCTTTTCCCTGATCCTGTGGGATCCCTTCTATGGTCTACAGGGAGACAGCTGTTTCGCCATAGTCTTCAGCCACAACTACAGAGAATGGCTTTGAGTCCTTCCTCTGCTGTGTGGAGGTCCC
>VYXB01007867.1:80407-152640 GCA_013397135.1 Pachyramphus minor
GAGAGGTCTTGGCCCCTCCACTCGGGGGCTAGCTGCCTCCCTCTTACCCCATGGCTTCTTAATTTCTTCTATGCAACAAACCTTCTCTTCCGTTTCTTAAATATGTCATTAACAGAGGTGTTACTAAAACTTTTGATTGGCTTTTTCTCCAGAAATCTACCTGGGCCTGACCATTTCAGCCCAGGGAGGCTAGTAAGACCACGACAAGGGTATCACGTCTTCATGCTATTTTCCCTAGCAGGTAAAACTTCCACATTTATTTTTGCACTTAAAAGATCTCTGCAGATCACTTGGTCTTTCTCATGTCGTAGAAAAGAATTATCCTGTCTGCCTTCAGAGATACACTCCCAGTGCCCCAGGCTGAAACACTTCTATGCCTGATCAGTTTAGCCTCCAATACTTTGGGTAAAGGCTGAATCAGACATGAATTTGAGACTGTTAAAGTTTTTTAAGTTATCCATAGAGTATAAGCAGTCTGTACCTTTCATTATAAAATTCCGTGATTCTGAGTGTCATTACTAAATATGAATATTTGACCTTGCTTTATTAAAAGAGCCCTGGAATCTCGAGAAACTTCCACACTTGTCTGAGTTTTCATCCTCAGCATGAAATCATAGAATAATTTAGGTTGGAAAAGACCTCTAAGATTACTGAGTCCAACCAAAATGTATTGTCTCAGGGAGTTTTGACTAAAGAAATGACCCAAGAAACCAGTCAGATGATGACTGTGCTTGAGTGTGAAGCAGTTCAGGGAAGGGCTGAAAGACAGGTAGCCTGAAAGTCACATTAAGCAGTTATCAGTTGGATTCAGATTGTCAAAGTCAGGTCAAATGCAATGGCTGCAGTAGGATTTTTGATTTCAAAACTCAGATGTGGGAAAAAAGGACATTAAAATGGAGTTGAATAGTCACACAAAACCCCAAATCAGGATGTTATTTTCTCTTAGCAGATGGTTTGTTTTTTCACAATACTTCTTGCAGCCGGTTTGACAGTGTACCAGTGCAGAACTAATGCTGTCAGAGCCAACTACATGTGCTGCAGCATACAACAAAGTAAGGCACTACTGTGAGAAAGTTTGCCTCAAGGCTATATTTCTAATAGACATTAAGGCCATAAGATGAAAATAAAAATCTATGAAACAAGCATTGAAGAGATGCATTCACACAATGAAAAATATTAAACTGAGGGCAACATTTTTGGTGCAAGCAAGAGACAGAACCAAATATACTGCAATGAATCAAGTTTCTGGTCATCGTTAGCTTTAGCTAGTAGTCTAAGTTATCTCTGAAATCTTTCTGTGAGTCCTTTTTTCTAAAGCCACCCATTTCTTCCCTCTCCCTCGCAGGGCAGAACTAAGATCTTGATTTCCTCTTCCCTCCCTTCCCTTCTCACCCTTCCCCTCATGTCCATAGAAGATCAGGCTTCATTGCTTTGACTGCTTGCAGAATGGCTAGTTTATGGTGGTGACATTATGTTTTTTGGGTTATAGGACAAAGTCCCTGCCCCAGGGAGCTCCCAGAGTGTGGAAGAAAAATGCAAGTAGAGAGGGAAAGCCATGAGAATGTGCCCAAAACAGAAAGGAGAAGAGGAAAGCTCCCCAGGGCCCAGAAGAAGGGCTGTATATTGGTAGGACAGATGTTTATTTCTTCCCTCTCCTCTTCTTTCTCTCACATGCACACAAACACATTCATTTAATGATTGCAGGCAAACACAAGCATAGGCTTTCTTGTAGGACCAAATAGAAAGAAGAGGCTGATTATGAGGATGCTATTGCTATACCTTCAGCTATAGCAAAGGGAATACTGAGAGCTGCTGGAAAAATAAATTGCTTTTTTGCATCAAAGTTCTGTTATATTGAAAATGTCCCACTGTGCGAATTCCTCTGTGAAAAGAAAGCAAGAAGAACTGAATTTGGAATTAGTTCTGGTAAACTGTAAAGAACTGAGGCTTTCCAGAATTCAAGTGCTGAGACGGATTGTGGAGTGAGAGGGATTACATTAAAAAAAAAAGGCAAAAAAAGCCAAGAAACACACTTTCAATCTAACGTATTTCAATTACTGAAATTATTTAGTATTGGACCTTAATTTCTTTAAGCTTCTTACTTTGATGAGAAGTTGCTGAACACCAAAAGATTTAGAGCATCTAGAGTTCCTCCTGCAATGACTCTGTGTTCTTTGGTATGTAATACAGGGAGGGAGATTTTCATGCTACCTTATCACTTCGAAATCCATTGGAAAATAATCATTTTTCAGGCCTAAGTCTCTGCAGCAGAAGTGAGATCAGCCTGTATGTACATATTTTGAGGCTGTAGTTAATGAGCAGAATTAATTGCATTAGTCTTGTAAAGGCCTCATCTTTCTCAACCTTGAATTCACACTTTAATGATATTTTATGATGTGAAGTCTTCTGATCTTGAATAGCTCTGAACTTAAAAAAACCCCCTCCTATTATCACTCTCTCTGTCAGAGAATAACTAGATGCTCAAAACAGTTTTGCCAGGGATAAAAAATTGGGGAAGTGATGATAAAAATAAATTATCAGTATGGATGTCACTTTGCCTTCTCGATTAGGTCCTTGTAATGAAAGAGCTGTTGGGACTCTGTGCTCATACAAACCCAGGCAACTTAACACTTCCTTAGGAAGCAGAGCGAAGTATCAAGGGTCAGGATAAACTGCATGGGTTCAAGAAACAAGCCAGATAAGGAAACTACTCATCCCTGGCTGGGGCCCCTGCCATGAGGATCTTCCCTGTGGTGGAGGGCTGTGGCTGAACAGCCAGATGACATCCAGCTGGTGGCATCTGCACTCAGAGTGAGCCTTTGCTCTGCCTATTCCCTCATCCTGCTTACAAGCAGACAGCAACACCACTGTGCTTAGCAGAAACAACTGGCATGGCAGATCCATCCTGATTGCTCCCAGATTTCTGCCTAAGAGGAAGATGTTTGCTATTATTGTACAGTAATACAGTCTTTTGAAATTCCAGTTCTTTGAAGGTAAAGTGCTTCCAGTTCAGATCTTTGTTGTGACCCTTTTTTGGAAGTTACCTATCTCAGGAGCCCTGTCACGCTGGCTGGGTATTAGACCACTTCAGGGCAGTAGTTTGAAAATCCATCTCTTTGTGCATAAGTGCTTTGCTAAATCATGGTACCTTTGTGTGGCTCTCACATTCAAGGCAAGCTGAGACCCAGAAGGAAAAGGAATTGGTGACAAGGCCACATTGGATGAGGTCTTGAGCAACCTATTCCATTTGAAAGTGTTCCTGCCTGTGGCAAGGAGGTTGTAACTAGGTGGTGTTTAAGTTCCCTTGCAAAAGAAGCCATTCTGTGATTCTATGATTCTATGACAAAACAGAGCTCCTTGCTTTCCCTGGTGACCTTGCAGGACTGCTGAACATCTTTTTTGTTCCAAGGAAAAGGTGTGCAGTCTTTTCAGCCAGGTGGCAATTCATTAGAGGATGGCTCCAGGTGGCAGCCCTCTGCCTCACATCATGAGGAGGGGGAAGACAGAGCAGAGCAGTCATTTGGCCCACACCCCACCAAAGGATGGAAGAAGATGGCTGTGAAGAGCAGACTAATGCTGCTGCTGCCCAAATATGACACCAAGTCATCTGCAAGCCACCTGGGAAGGGGAAGCATGTAGATGAGTGTCCCAGCAGGCTCCTGTTCTCATGGCTGCCTAGTGCTCTGCACTGCTTAGCAGGTCTCATCAGCCATTTTTAGGCTGAAGATGGGGAGGATCCCCTTATCCTTTTGCTTATTAGCTGCTAATTTGCTTTGTAAAAAGGTATTTCAGGCTTGGACTATAGCCAAGACAAAACACAATTTTCTGAACCTTATGATTTAAGATCAAGCACACCCAGACCATAGAAGAACAGATGATGGTCAAGGATGTGGTGAAAGAGGAATGCTGGCAGAGAGCGAGGAAGAGAGTCCAACTGCATCTTGGGCAAAAGCAAAAAGAAAAAGCACGGCAGGCTCTTGTCATCCAGACCTGCAGAGCTCCCACTACTTGCAGCACCACAAGAAGAGCATGTTTCACAGCTCTGAAAAACCATGTCCCTTCTGTCTGGAAACATCAGTGTCCCTCTTTGCTGCAGCACAGAGATCAATTTCAGAGAGGCATCCCAACATCTCACAGTATCAAACATTTTGTTGAGATATTTTTGCTTTTTATGGGTTACTGGAGAAGATAAAATCTTCAGCTGAGCTCAAAACCATCTGGAAACAGAGGGGGGAAAACAAGTGAAGTTCTAGCTGCATTTTTTACTGTATCTGCAAACAAAGTGTTCCAAGGAAAATGAAGATGTAAGAAAAGTTCCTCTCACTATTGACAGTGGAAGCCTCTGAGGCATTTCAGGTGCTTTATCGTTTTCAATTAACTCAAGCAGGGAAAGTTAACAATAAAACTGTAGTATGGAAATGTTAAAAGTGCCAATCTCCACATAAAAATGAGTAGGAGAGAAATAAACACAGCAATGCATATGGGGAACTCACATACGCTTGCTGTTCCTGTTGCAATGCTTGTTCGAACCAGATGAGGATGAAACACAAACATACCTTGAAACAGTAAACTGGAAAGCTGAAATTTATTTGTAATTTACTCGCCTAAATCAGTAATCTTCATAAAGATGTCAAATGGACCTAGAGCATGCTGTTAAAAATGACTCAAAATACCAAAGGTACCGATGGCAGCAGTGGGTGCTGTGAGGTATCAGTGAGAGCAAAGCTATATCCACAAACACCTACCTCTCTCTGCTGGCTTGATAGGGCTTTGCATAGTTCAGGAGTGCTTCACTATGCATGTAAAATAAAGTGGTGAATGAGGTGCCTCTGACAAGTGAACAGAACTCTTCCCCAAAAGCAATACATTCAATTTAGGAAGTAGGAATAGGGGCAGAAAACAATGTCTGCCTGTATTTATGGGACACATTAGCTGAAAACAGTACTGGTCTTTACTGGTTACCAACCAAAACCAGGTGCAGAAGGTAGATAATATTTTTTTCCAGCACAAATGTAGGACTTGGAAACTGAATGCAAACCTGATAGAAAGAAGGTAGCTGCAAATACACTCTCTAGAAGAGTGTTTCCCCTACTTCCAGATGTGCTCCATCAAAATTTGTATATTGCCTTTCCTGCCCACTTAGAAACAATCCTAGAGACCCTCGAAGGAACACTTTGCCCCAGTCCAGGCTGTTGGTTGACAGCCAGCTGAACACGAACCAGCAGCGTGCTCAGGTGGCCAAGAAGGCCAGTGGCATCCTGGCCTGTATCAGGAATAGTGTGTCAGCAGGACCAGGGCAGTGACTGCCCCCCTGCACTCGGTACTGGTGAGGCCAGACGTCTCGTACTGTGTCCAGTTTTCCACCCATCATGGCAAGAAGAACATTGAGACGCTGGAGTGTGTCCAGAGAAGGGCAATGGAGCTGGTGAAGGGTCTAGAAAACATATCTTATTATGAGGAGTGGCTGAGGGATCTGGGGTTGTTCAGTCTGGAGAAAAGGAGGCTCCAGGGGGACCTTATTGCTCTTTAAAACTACCTGAAAGGAGGTTGTAGTGAGGTGGGGATTGGCTTCTTCTGCCATGTCTCAGGTGAAAGGACAAGAGGAAATGGCCCTAAGGTGAGCCAAGGGAGGTTTAGATTAGAAATTATGAAAAAACTTCTCACTGAACGAATGGTTAGGCATTGGAAGAAATTGTCCAGGGAGGTGGTGCAATCACTGTTTCTGGAAGCGTTCAAAAGGTGTTTATATGTGGCACTTGCGGATATGGTTTAGGGGTGATTATGGTGGTGCTGGGTTGACAGTTGAACTCGATGATCTTGAAGTCTTCTTGCAACCTTGATGATTATGTGACTTGTGACCCACCTGAATGATTATGTGACTTGTGACCCACCTGGAGCAGTCTGTTCCTGAAGGACTGCACCCTGTTTAAAGGACCCACACTGAAGCAGTTTGTGAAGAACTGCATCCTGTGTGAAGGACTTTCTTCACAGAAGTTCATGGAGGACTGTCTCCTGTGGAAGGCACGCCTTGCTGGAGCAGGAGAAGAGCTCCTCCCCCTGAGGAGAAAGGAGCATCAGAGACAATGTGTGATGAACTGACTCTAACCACCATTCCCTGTTCCACTGCACCATTGATGGGAATAAAACAGACAATTCCAGATGAAAGTTAAGCCTGGAAAGATGGGAGGGTGGGGGGAAGGTGTTTTTAAGATTTGGTTTTGTTTCTCATTATCCTATTCTTATTTACTTAAATATAATTAATTTTTTCCCAAGCTTTACCCGTGACCATAATTAGGGAGGGATCTGTCCCTGTCCTTAGTGACCCACAAGCCTCTCATTATATTTTCTCTACCATGTCCAGCTGAGGAGGGGGAGATATAGAATGGCCTTGGTAAGTATCTGGCATCTAGCCACGGTCAACCCACCACAACTCTCTTATTTGGCATGGGAGCAGGTGGGTTGAACAAAATCTGGAGTAGAAACAAAGGCTCTGATCTCTCTTCTCCCCAGAACTGGTGTCATCAGCATCGCTGTTCAGACATACTGGCACAAGTCAGAAGCCTGTTTGTGCTTTCAGACCCTTGAAAATGTTTACAATAGTATTCATTTCTTGTGGGTTTCCCAATAAGATAAAATACCAAGGACAAGTCAAACAGCAAAGCATGAACTATTTTATTTCTCCCCACTTTCTATTACTAAAAGAGCATGAGAAACACTTGAGGGCAGTTTGCAGAGTGCATCTACCATCCAATATGACAAGTAGGTTAATTGGAATGAAGGAAATGTGACCCTTGACTACAACTGCCCCTTAAGGGTATTGAGTTTAATGTTGTTGTTATTGTGTTCTGCAACATTGTGAGGCAAAACACAGTGACGGGCTCTTCTCAAGCACAGGAGCTGTTCTTAACAAATGGAGCTGCACCGAGTGACTTGGATTAAATTTGACTAAATCTTGCCTCAAGAAATTTTTCCCTAGAAAATCCTGTAGCACTCACAAATATTTTAGGAGTGACAATGCTGGGTGTCCAGCTCAGCGGAAAAGCACATGGGCTATAAGGTTGCAATATGATATGCATCTCGCAGCAGGAGAATGTGCAGATCACCTGCCATTTCTGTTGCTGGCTGTGCGTGCAAAGGAATCAGCTCAGTGACACTGTGTGAATGTAGAGGGGGAAAAATAGGAGTCTTTGTTTCCTTTTTTTTTCTTTTCAAAGAGGGAGAAGGCATTGCAAGAAAATATGTGTAAATTGATGTTAAAGAATGGTGATTTTTCTGAATCTTCTGCTCTATTCGATGCAAGATAGTCTCTATGGAAATTCAGACAGTAAGAGCTGGGGCTATACACATTCAAATTTGAGTTGACCTCCTTACAGTTCAGTGTTAAAAGTTGTTACTAACACGGCTACAGCTTATTTTTGTAAACTGGCCCATAAGTTTCTATGGGACTGTTCCATGGAATCAGATTTTGAAGAAGGAACTGAGTTGTACTCACAGCACTGGGATTTCCTCCATGCCTAACTGGGACCATGTGGAGATGCCAGCAGGCATGGGGCAGATTTTGTTTCCTGGCTGATGTCTCCTCCTTCTCTCCCCTCTTGTCCCCATGCAGCACCAGACAGAGGAGGGCTGCACTGGCAGAGGACAATGGTGGATGGTGGGATCCTGCTGCTTTTACCTCAAGACCTGAGCAAAATTGAATTGATCATGTCACTGAAGCCTATCTGTCCTTTGATGTGCCTTGAAGACCACTGGGAACCAGGTCCCAGCTCTCCTGCCTGGAAATATTTTCCTGAGGCAAAGAGTCTTGATAAAGGCACAGCTGTGGACAGAAAGGTCACATGCCAGGCCATGATACTCCCAGGGAAAGCCCAAAGTGTGAGAAATGGTAAGAAAGACAGTGTTACCAAGAGGAATAGAGAAAAATGTGGTCCTGAAGTCAGCTGGAATGTTTATACCAGCTAGATCTGGAAGTGCTAGCAGGATTTTTTTCTAGGCAAAGGCTGTTTTTAGCTGGGGGGATGTGAAAGGTAGTAGGGTATGAAATAAAGATATAAGGTCTCAAGAGTAAGCTGTAGGCAAAGCTGAAAAACATATTGAAAGTAGAAATCAGTCTACCTTGTCCATTTTTTCATATATTGTACCTCCTATAGTAACCCTTAACTGAAACTGGAAAAAAAAATTGGTCATCCCTGCATAGGAGGTACCACGAAAAAAAGGCAGGAAGGAATTCTCTCTGAAATAAGCATACTCATAAAGACTTGGGAGCTGGACTTCAAAAGGGAAACATTGTCTTTGTTCTCTCTCTTTTTCCCAAAGCACGATTAACCCAAAACACATGTTCTTTCACATCCATTCACATATTAGATGTATTTCACCTTATATAGAATTTGTTCCATAGTTTAAGTTGTACATGTGTCACTGACTTCACTGGGAGCAGAATTCGTACCTTGCCTTGTACTATCTGAAAAATAAGCAATAAAACTATAAATGTTCCATAGAGCTAAATCTGTTCTCTGACAGCAAAGAAAGGTTTCAAAACTCTTCAAAAGATGAATTATTAAATGAGATGAAAGTATTTTTCCAACTGTGGTAGAGGTTGACCTGTGACCTGGCGAACAATTATTTGAATATTTTGAATTATCTGAACATTTTTTACATCTTTTTTGCATTTCTTTGGGATTCATAAGCCTCTGTGCTGAAGGGTGCAATTGCAAGGGAATATTAGCAAAAGCACCAAGGGCATCCAGACACCTATTGCCTCTTGGGATCTCCTCAGAGATGCCTACCTTACATCTATGTAGATGTAGGGAAACAGACCAGTGGTGGTTGGTTTTGACACCTCCATAGAAGACACTGAGTTTAAAAGCACAGTCCAATAAACTGTTCCTATTGTTGGCGTAGATTATCTGTTCTGTCCTGCTGTAGTTGCTCCTTGCTTCTTTCCCGGTTGCTGGTCATCCCTCAGGCACGCCAGCTCAGCTCAGCTGGTGTGGCTTTGCCAGGTCACTCTCTGCGTGAGTGATCTGTTGAATGATCTCTTTTGCCTTTATGAAGAACAAAACCTTAAAAATCCCAGGGCTTTTAAACCTGAGGGTTAATGACATCAGAGGAATGATTAAACCAGAATAATTAATTTGGCATCAATACTGCACAATGAAGTAAAATAATCACTGAACTTGGGTTGCCAGTCCTCCACTCAATTTGTCTGTCTGGGTTCCTACACATTGTGGATATTACTTCTGAACTAGTTCTTGAACCAGTTTCTGTATGTACCTTAACATTGGTTTGTAAATACATCTATGTGAGCTTTACTACCTTGCTGTTCCAAGAAGCACATTTTTTTTTGTTCGATATTTGCAGCATACCGAGTGACTGGGGGAAAAAAAGAGTAAAATAAACTGACTTTTTACTGGTACATGGAGAAAGCAGAAAGGAAAGAAAAGTTATTGTTCTTAGATAGACCTGGAAGTTATAGCATTGCACAGATAAAGAAATATTTGGAAACACATTAGCACTATGATATTCCAGCTGGGACATGGAAATAACTTGTCTTGTTGATGCTCATTTTCAGACAACAGAAATGAAATCATGTCTCCAGCATGGAAAGGTCAGCCAACACGATTTTGTTAAATTCATCAAACTGTGCTCCCCACTGAGTAGCTATCATTGGTGTGCATTAAAGTAACATAGGGGCTGATGGTGTTTTCACCCAAACAGCACAATGTGGCCAAAATAGAAGCTGAAAAAAAAAAGCATTGATCTTTTTATTTCCTCTGTACTGAAAAGTAGGATTCCCTGGATGAAACTTAGCACATATCTTTCTTTCCTCCCCCATCTTTTATCTGGCAAAATAGCACTTAATAGCTTTAGAAAGAAACCATTGTTCCAGCCAGTATCACCTGGCACTAAAAAGATGCAAGAAAGTTCTCCAAGTTTTGAGTTCAATATTTTTACTGAGCAATAAAATATAAGTCAATTTGACTGTTCTCCCAAAACCAAGAAGAAAAAAATCATTCCATAGAAAATTGTGTAAGGAGATCCTCACACATTTTGAAACTGGTTCAAAGCTGCAGCCATAATTGTCGCAGCATCCACAGATTAGATGACATTTACACCAGTTTTTAATTAAATTTACTTAATTTAGATATATATCATCCAGAATCCATTGGCACACTTTCTTCTATCTTTTTTAAAGGTTAAATGAGCAATATGTGTAATGAGGTCTTTAAGGGAATACAAATTGTGTCAGCATCGAATTATCACGAAAGCCAGTACTGCACTGGAAGATTTGTCCAACACTGGCAGAGGGAAAGGTGCCTCCTGCTCACTCTGCTGACACCAGAGTGCAGTGTATGACCTTCACACTGGCGCCTCCTGCCCAGGTTGGAGCTTGTGGTGTGATCACAGCACAGAGTTATCTGGCTGTGATCTGTTCACAGCTCCAGCCTCTCATGAATGCCACTCTTATGGCTGCTTCCAGAAGTCTTAAAGAGATCATGAGGTAGCGGCTGAGGAATATTTTCTTAAAGATTCATCAGGAGACACTGAGCTGGGATAAGATCTTCTGAAGTGTAGCAAAGTGGCAGGAATGAAAAAGTAGTGTAAGCCCAGCTGGGAGACCCTTTGCATCTCTGGAATAGCTGAAATGCTTTGCTGAAGTTGGGTTTGAGGTGAGGAGAGCAAGGAAAATAATGTCTCTCTTCATCCCCAAGATGAACACTCATGCCATTCTTCCTTTACATTAGAGGTGCACTCTCTGTCTTCATCAACTGTGCTATTCAGCATGGCACTATTGCACCTTTTAAAAAATCTATGGTGAAGCATGTCTTGGAAAGAACATTATCACAAGCCAGCACAAAGCAGAATGAAATGCACTATGAAAAGGGCAATTACAGTGAAACTACATATGAGAGTTGCAGATGGACGCAATATGTAGTTGAATGACTAACAAGGAAACACAGTAGATGGTCTCCTAACAGCACAAGGACCATATGGTATAGCAAAACTTGGGGAATCATTCTCATCAACGTGGCAGTTTTATAAACGCCAAGGTAAAAAAAACACATAAGCGCTTTTGAAAATCCCAATGAGTATCTCATCTCAAACTGACAGATTTCTTCAAAGCTAGCCTTATGGGCTCAGATAATTCAGTGTTGAATATGGTGAGAATAAGATAGGACAGAAGAGAAGACTCCAGCAGAAGTCCACACAAGACAGTAGAACTCTTTTAAATTCAGCATCACTGAATTCACCAAACCCAGCATTAGCACTGGTTAGATGTTTGTCAACTTATCCTCACATTAGTTTCGACTTCTTTTGGTGATAATAAACTGCATCTAATAACGCAGAATACTTTATTACCCTACATGCTAGAAATAATGAGACCTGATTCTTTCTGTCCAACAGCATATTGCAATTGTGCAGGAATGGCCTTCACCATAGGTAACTCATATTTAAATGTACCAGTTTTTGCAAACATATACTCAGATAAACTGTGCTGTCAGATACTGGGGAAAACGGAACTGAACACGGGGGAATTAGTGACAAAGAATGACCGGGGAAAATGAACTCAGTGTTGAACTTCCTTTTGCATTACCCAGCCAGCATTATTATTGTTGTTGCTGTTTTTATTTAATATCAGCTGGCGGTCGATCAACTGGTGGTTTATCTGTGTCCTCCAGCACAGAATATCTAAAGGGATGCTTGGTTGCCTGAGGGATTCAGATGCGTTTACTTGGACTTGCAAGCTAATTACTTTGGATTCTGACCATATGTCTGTCACAGTCTTTGAGTATTGCTGTCTGGTGGTGGAGTTCTCAGGTTGGTAGCTCCTTGTTAAAAATTGTGATTAAAAGATAAAAACTGTATCCTTGTGATGGGTTCAGCCTTCAGTCTTTGCTCAGTTTGTCAGTTGTCTTTGACACCACTGCTCCGAAGTCTGAGGTCCTGAGCTCATCGTGCTTGTCTTATTTGATCTTGATTATTTTACACAATCTGACAAGACACCGGGAAATGGAAACATGACATTTATTATTTTGCAGAATGAAGCATTTTATGTTCTAGCGCGTTTTTGGCAAAATGGAGTAAGGATTTAGCAGACAGCTCTTAAGCAATATGCTAACTTATTTCTTTCTGTCCAAACCGTAAGCTATCTGACAGCTGCCTTTCTAATGAGAAAAATGCAGTAATCATTACTTGCATGTAGTGGTTGGCAACAGTTGTTTGAATTTCTGGTGAGCATAACTCTCTAATCTGTTTTTCTTGCAGCAGTTTACATACAGTTTCTAAAGTTTGCATTGTTAGTCATACCTATATTTAGAACTTTCATTAGTGATTACTCAAGAGAAGTAGAAAAAAAATAAAAAGAAAAACTATGACTGTAAAGCTCAGTAGTGGTGAGAAAAAATGTTACCCTGAATTTCACTCGGTGGCAATGTCTGTCTTGAATTCAAATTGGAACTAATTTAGGCAGTCAAAAATATTTTTAAAATAATTGACAGCACAGAGAAACTAATATGTAATCTGATTTTTATACACTGACTTTTGCTTTGATTGCTGTAAGTGCTTTCTTTCCCCAATTAAAAAGGTGCTAGGGGTAGCTTAAGGCAAATGTATTCAGTTATTTATTTTCAGTAAAGAGCTCTTATTGCATTTGCCAGGTAGAAGGGGCAGATGGAATGTTGGTTTAACTTTTCATCAGAGAAGGGATAATAAGTCATAGAAGCACAGAATGGAATCATAAAAGGTTGGGAAAAACATCCCAGATCAAATTGAGCCAGGTTGCAGGCAACGTGACGTGGCCAGGGTTGGTTGGCCTGAGCCCCAGCTCCTTGGGTGAAATCGAGTGCCCCCTACAGCAAACCGTCTGTGCTCATTTTTGCCTTCCCTTGCCCGGCTAGGACAGCATGCTGGTCCTGTGCAGGGCTGGTCTCTCCGCAGTCACACCGGCTCTCCTGTGAAGAGCTGTGACCCTCACAAATAAGTAAAACATGGATGGCTTAAGAAAAAGTTGCAAAGATCTCTCTTACAGCCTCACAGTCTTCATGTAGCCACCTGTGGTATTGCATATTAATAAAGTGTACAGAGTAGGCTTTTGTGCAGCAACAAACCAAATTCAAAGAGAATAAAACAATTAGAAAAGACGGGAACAGGCAAGGAGAAGAAAGAAAAATACTTTGAAAAATACTGGGTTTTTCATCTGTATCTTAGGAGCAGCATAGGTAAGTGTAGTTAGTATGTGGACTGTATAAGACATTTGGGCTAATTCTGCCCTCACCTTCATTACAGTGATGTCCTTTGACTTATTCTGTGAAGGTGAAAATGCAAAGTTTTGACCAATTTCCTAAAAAGCAGTTCCCCAATTACTACATCATTTTGAGGGGAAGATACTTCCCAAAATTACTTCAGTCACTTGGATACTGCAAGGTCACTCCTAGACACATTTCACAAGAAAAGATTAATTTATAGTTGGTGTAAATTAGTGCAGCTTCAGTGAAGTCAATTGAATTACTCTTGTTCAGTTCAGGTCTTGTAGTCAGATTGCCTCTGGAATATGAAGTATATCTTGTCTACTATCAGCTGAGAAGCTAATTTAATCTTTCTAAGTGATAAAGAAGAGGGGCCAAGCCTTCCTTCCAAAAGGTAAAAAAAATGAATATGCATTTTAGAGAAACACTGAGGAACATTAAAATGAAAGTCCTGTAGAAAGTGTCATGTCACTGATATAAGGAAAAAAGGCATCTACTCAGAGAGTTGATAACCCAGGGACACATAAGAGGGGCTGGAAGTGGTGGCCAGCTGTAGGGCAGCAATATCAGGGCTGCAGTTACAGAGAAGAGATGAAAGAGGGGTCACTGACTGCTCTCTGGACAGAGAACTTCCAACAGTGGGAAGGGGGAGCTCAGCAGATTGCTACTGTGATTCTTAATGTGCTGGCACAAAATAGTGCAAGATCCATTTTGTTTTGACCCAGGAAAGTATTTTTAGAAGGACGTGCTCCCAGCCTCGTTGGTGATTTGCTCATGCAGCTAGGACAGTTTTCAACCACTCTTCTCATAGCTGAGGATGTTGAGTAGACTTGGAAAAATGCACAGTTTGGGTGAGGAGTTTGAAAATTAACCTCTGCAGGTACGTTACGTTACTGAAATATCTCTGTAGCGTATTTATCAAAGCACCTGTAGATAGGAGAAGTCATTATCCACCTACCCATCAAGAAATTCAGCCGATTAAAGGGGGACCAAAAGGCTACATATGTGTGTGTACACAAATCCAGACACACATGGATGGTGCATAGCTGGAAAATTCCAGCTTTGGATGTATTTTGATATTCTAATACAAAAATTATCATGAATACTTGACGATGAATACTTTCCAGAATATTTTCATGATCAGCTCAGATTTCCTGAGTGTTAGGCTTTAGTATAATATCAGTTATTCACCAAGTGCTCTTTGGGAGTGCTGTGTGGCAATATCATAGAAAGAAAATATCTTCCCTCACATTAAAAATAACAATGTTGTCTGCTGATTATGAATTACTTCTGATTTTTTAACATTTATTTCCCTGAGACAGATGACTGGAAAATGAAATAGCTCCTCATTATAATTTAGTATGTAACTTCAGGGAGAAAAAAAGGAGCATTTGCCTGTATTTTGAAAAGGCTTTAAGACTACCACAGTATGCTGTCTTTTCCAGGAAAGAGTACACAAAATAAAAAATCAAAGAGAAGAAGATGCTAAAAATTATTTCCTAACATCTAACCCATCTGTAGGAAGCACAGAGTGGGCCAAAGTGGTCTTCTGTTTTTTTCATGAAGAAAAGTCTTGTTATTGTTAATTAGAATCAAATGCCTGTGTTTTGCTATGATACATTGCTATTTAACAAAGGAAGGAGGTTAGTGAAATCTGCTCCCAAAGAAATAATTCTCAGCAGGAATTTAATGCCAATATCAAAGTTGCTTCAGAATGCTTATGGTCAGAAGTATTTATTTCTTGTGCAGATGCTGTAGGGTGTTGCCAATGTTGATGAATTTCAGATTTTGATTCTGAGATCCAAGCACTGACTAATAAAATAGATAACAGCTGTCTAAGTATGCAGACTACCATTACCATTCATTTCTTCAAGGTGGAAGTATTTTCCCAGTAAGTTTCAAAAATCTCCTTAAAATACAGTTCTACAGAGAAAAAAAAAATACTTTTATGTTGACATTCTGGGGTTTTTGCCATCACAATGACAAGTAGCTCAATGTGCTCTGTTTACTGGCAGAAAAACAAGGTTTCTAACTGCCAGCCTGGACCAGGAAGGAAGCTGGTGGCAGTGGGAGGATGCCTTGGTCATCCCTGGGGTCAGTGGCACATGTGACTGCTGTAAAATGTAATTTTGCCCCAGCATAAAGGAAGAAAAAAAGAATTCTCAACTCATTTTCTGGCAACTTCTCACATTTCTGCCTTTGTATTTCTGTTCTATGCTGTTTCCATGCAACATAAGATTCAACAATCTGGCAAGTTATTGCTATCAAAAAAACAACCCATTTTTCTGCAAAGCCACTGGGTCAACATCTTTTGCTCAGCTATCAGTGACTGGCTATGTTTTTTCTTAATGTAATAGACATTAAAAAAGAGATCCTTCTTTTGAAGGACCTTTTTCTCATTTAGTGATTTTTAAAAAATCTTCTTCATATTTACCTATATTTTCAATCCACATCAGCTGATTTAACCACACACCATGTGCCAAAATGTCACCTTACACTGCCCTGCTAAAATAAAGAGGGTGAAAAATCAAACCTACCCTGCTGAGATTGAGTATATCCTTAACAATAACATGAAGACCCCCATCAAAGCAAACCATGCAAAACACCAGCAGTGCTGTCCCTGCTAGACTTGCAGAGTCCATTTAGTCTCCAATTGACAAAACCACCTCAGAGTATACACCAATATACGACAGAAGACTAAAGTGTCCTTCAGGAAAAAAAAAAAGGCACAAAACATAGTCTCCCAAGAGACAGAAAACTTCATCACACCTCAAGAGAAATTAAATATTTAAAGAGGCTGTGTCAACCTGTATGGGCTCCTGAGTGCCTGCTCCTCCTGAGGATGCCTCTAGGACTAGAGCTTCTTTTCTCTTTTCTTTGAAAAAGAAGAAATTAAAACCCAACTTGACAACAAAGTGGAAGCATGGGATGCCTCAGCATAGACTCCTGTCCTCACACATTCCTCACAGCCTGTTGTGCAGCCCCCCGTTGCAGCACTGTGCTGGGTGCCAGGCAGGGCAGTGGAGTGGGCTGGAGGCACAGAAGGGGTGGCAGTGACCAGAGCCACCACACAGAGCTACACAGCAGACATGCTGGATCACAGGGCCCTGCGTGCCAGCCGTCTCAGCAGACAGGTACTCACTAGTAGTGCCTCCTCTCCTGCCATGAAGAGTGGGATTTAGCAGGGCATTGCAGAGGGACGTGTGAGGGTTAGGCAGTGGCCATGAGTGCATGCACAAATTTCATCCTCTATTTCCCAGCCGTGGAGTCCCAAAAATAAGAAGGACGTGTATCTGTCGAAGTGAGCCCAGAGAAGGGTCATGAAGATTATCAGAGGGCTGAAGCACCTCTCCTATGAAGAAAAGGCTGAGAGAGTTGGGGTTGTTCAGCCTGAAGAAGAGAAGGCTCCAGGGAAAACTTATAGGACCTTCCAGTACGTAAAGAGGCCTGCAAGAGAGCTGGAAAGGGACTTTTTACAAGGGCACATAGTGGCAGGACAAGGGGCAACACTGAAAGAGGGCAGGTTTAGATTGGATAGCAGGAAGAAATTCTTTACTGTGAAGGTGGTGAGACAGTGGAACAGGTTGCCCAGTGAAGCTGTGGACTCCCCATTCCTGGAAATGTTCAAGGTCAGGTTGGATGGGGCTTTGAGGAACTTGGTCTAGTGGAAGGTGTCCCTGCCCATGGCAAGTGATTTGGAACTAGATGTCTGTAAGTTTCCTTCCAACCCAAACCATTCTGTGTTTCTATGATTCTAACACATGCAGTCAGCTGGGAAGCTGTGGGGTAGGAGACCCAGAAACAGCACTGCTGGGCACCATTACAGCAGCTCTACAGTTGCTTTCCATTAACCATGTCAGATATAAGTTGGCAAGCAGGTGGATGAGAAATTGGGACTTCTATGTTAGCCAGTTCCAGCATTCAGCTACCCTGTGTTGCAATTAGCATTTCTCTTTAAAATCCTTCCAGGCTCTGCTGGGGCAGAGGGCAAACCACTGTGCTGCATCACGCAGCTGCTGGGGTGGTTTTGGCATGTGTCATGTCCCAGAGACGAGGTTTGTGGGACACTCCCTTAAAAATCCTTGTGTTTTTTTTTAACACTACAGAGCTGACATTTCAAACCACAAAAGAAAGGCTCTGCTGCCATGGCTCACACACTGCCATGACCCTCCTCAGTGCATTTAGGCTGGCGTTATTCATTTGCACTCTGAGACAGGGTGCACGTCTGAGTGCATAATCTTTACTCAATGCCTTGTACAGCTGAATCAAACTGCAATCATGTCTTCCCACTGCGTCTCCACAGGTTGATAGCCCCAGACCTTGATTTCTAATGCAATGAGGCATTACTAATTAGGATGACTTTCTTCTCTTTAGCTTAATAAAAATATGCTTCATCCACAAATGGCATCCACTGAAACAAGTTCAGTTCGAGGGAGGAGGAGAGAATTTCCAAACTGGATTTTTGTATCCTTAGTGGAAAAACCACAAATGAGAACAAAACCGACAATGAAAAGATTATGTAAAATCCAGGTAATTAAAAACTGCAAATTAAAATATTTTGAACGGTGTTAATTTCTTATGGAATTGAACCCTCTTTAGAAATCCAAGAGGATAGTATCTCCCATTCTTCCAAACTACTCTCCATTTGGCACGGGCTGCCACAAATCCAGGACTGGGCTAATTAAAATTGTTTCGTTGCTAACGACAGTGCATCTTCTTTCACTAAAGAGTTCAAACTGCAGCCTTTCTCTTGATCTGCTGTGAGATTTTTTAATCTCTAAATTAGAAGAAAAGCATATGCCCTTTTAATGCCTGTAAGAATTTGAGCTCGTTAATGCAAAAAAAAAAAAAAAGGTAGAATTTCTATTATAGCTGTTCTTTAATTATGGAACAGCATGTGCAAGAAGACTCTTTACTCACAACTGTGTCCTCAATTCTATTACACATTTTAGCAGAGAATGCATGTAAAAGAAAAACAGCAATAGACTGTGGAAATTGTCCAGAGCCCTGCTCTCAAAGGGAAAAGATGCCAATGGTATTTTTGTACTGCTACTCCTCAGCAGCCTCTTTGCACTTTCCTCCGGGTTACATGCACAGCATGATTCACTGCCTGATGGTTTCATTGAAACAGAAAAATATAGACACAGTAATGATTACATTCAATCATAAACTACAATCAATACAGTAGAGTTTAAATGTACCGCGCCCTAACAAGGCAGTACAGGGTCCCCTCCGCCCCACACCATGCTATTCCCCGGAGAAATGATTTTTCATTTCTAAAAGATAACAGTTGTTCCAAGTGTTCTAGCAAATGTAGTTGAGTGTCTCAGAATGAAATATGTAGGTCAGAGCAGGAGGCATTCATTGTTTTCTTTGATGTACCTTCATGTCAGCCCTTCTTTGGATAGAAAAGCCACTTCACAATACTTACTGACTGCCTTGCGGGAGTCTCACTGGAGACAGCAGTCCCCCACCCCCCAAGTTCATCTGGGGGCACTGCATGGCCAAGAGTACAGTGTTCAGACCATAGATTCTGTGGCCTTTTATTTATGGACATCAGGATACAAATCTCAAATTAGTCCTCAAGTGAAGGCAATTATCTCAAAGAAATCTTTCTTTGTGTACATCATACCACCAGTGCAGAGTCTGGCAAACTCAGTGGCTCTGATGAGAAACAGCTCCCAGGAGATCCAGGCGAGACTGAAAGTAGGATGGGGTGGTAAAAGGATGAAGGGAACATAGCCAGGTCAGGATGCAGGGAGTCTCTCCAGGAAAAGAAATAAACGTGACTTTTGGCTTCTAGAGATACCATGTGTCCCTGTGCTAATCACAGTTCCCTGAGGGAAATACCCTGTCTTCAGTGCCAGTAAAAAACCTGTTTTGGTGTTAAGTATTTCTTGCTCTTTTGCAGTACCTTCAAAGAAGAAGTGTCCAACGGATTCTGCCCCACAGTTCTGATGTTCTAACAGTCACCAGCACTGTTGTATCTCCCGTCACAGGGCAGAGGTCATTCCAGCACATCCCAGCAAACTCAAATTCCCATTTTCTTGATAACCTAACTTTATTAGGAGCTAATAAAAAAATAATGTTTTCCCTTTTCCTCTTAGCAGTGATCACTGCCTGAATATGAAAAATAACTCCCAGAAGGCCAGTATAAAATGAAATCATGCCAACAAACCCTAAATAAAGGTTGCAATTCCAACATGTCTTCTGTTATGCTTCGGATGAGCAGTAAGGGATAGCTGAATAAATCAAACCCCTGGAGTTTCATCATAAGTATCAGGCTAAAAGTGTTATCATCTCACTTAAGTTATTCATACCTTTTTTTTCTTAAATCTCAGAGATGTTGGATTCTATGCCACTCACATTAGAGTTCGAAAAGGATGAGTGGAAGGCATAGCGCAACTTTCTAAAAAACAGCCTCCTTTTTTTTTTTTTTCATAAATCCATGTTCCTAGTTTCATTTGACTGCTTGTCTCCCTTTCTTCCTCTCTCTCCCCGCCACCCCCCATTTCCTCCTCCCACTCGTTAGTCTGTTCAGCACCTTCAGTGAGTCACACAGGCTGACAAGTGAAGTCAAGTTCGACTTCATATAGAGTTCCCGCAGAGCCCTTCTGCTGTGTGGTTTGCTGGGCACTACTCTGGCTCCTTCTACCTCCTCTGAACCTGGGCTGGGCTGGACCTTCTCTTCCGAGGATGCACATTTGGGGCCATGAGTCCTCAGCTTCACCTGAAAATCTGAGCTGTAGGCATTTCTGTCAGTCAAACAGCTCACACAGGAGACTGCAGGTGAAAATCTGGAATTTACACCCCTTGCAAAAAGGCTGCAAACCTGAAACTTAAATTATGTCATGCTAATTTAAGCCCAAGGGAAGGAAGGAGTAGTCTCAGTATTGGCTAACTCCATCTCCTGTCTCTCCCCACCACTGAATATGTCACCCTTAAGATTTCTAAAATGGATCTTGCCTTCTCACATGAAGCATCAGCAGAGGCAACAATATTTAGGTCACGATAGCTTACTGTACAACAATTCCTGAAGCAAGGACTCAGAGCTGTATTCTCCGACCCCATTTCAGCAACATCTATAAGCATGTCTTTAACCTTAAACACACAGCAGTTTTACTAGTTAAATAGCACTTTCCTCAACCAGATTTTAGTGCATGATGCAGATGCTGTACCTCAACTGTCTGGTTGATATTTTATGATATCTCAGCAATAGTTGCCTAGCCGCAGGAGAGACCCTGTTACGAGTTTGACAGATACCAAATTGCCCAGTTTGGTAATGAGACACTTGATTCTGTCAGTGGGGGGAGTCACTGGGGAGGAAGGGCTCTCTGGAAATCTTCTTTGTTAAGGGCAGAGTTGCTGCAACACTAGTGATGATCTAAAGACCCCTACTCTATAGCTTGTGGGCCTGATTCTTGACTGATAACCAGTCCTCTTGGCCTTGCAGAACCTGGACCACACAGTCCCTGAAAGTTCTACCTGAAAGGCACTGACAAGCTGTGGTGTTGTCATATGCCTCCGAGCAGCACAGCAGTGAGCTTGTGACCAAGAGGAACCTGGGACTTTATGCCTTTTCCTGCCTAAGGAGCTGGTCGAGTGAGTTAAATGGGTATCCAAGAACGGGGTTTTGCAGGCACAGCTGCTCTCCATCATTATGCATCTTCTAGGACCTGGGGAAGTGCAATTACCTATGGCTCTCGGCTGGGAAGCTCTTGCTCTTTCCACCCTTCATGTTTTTGTCATGAAACAGTTAACAGGAAAAATCAGAAATAATCTTGGGAGTGAGTCTAGGGCCTTCTTTCTGCCTTCTTTCTTTTAATATAGCAGCCCTTACACAAGAGTTACCCAGCAGAACATTTTGCTACTTGATTGCTCTGTGTCCTCTTTAGCCTGGTAAGCCTGTGTAGCTGGAGTTGATGGATTCAAGCCTTTTTCCTGGGGAAGATTTGTTATGCCGAACTACCTCTGGATGTTTACGTAGATGGCGTCCCTCACTGCTCCAGCTCTTCATGCTGGACTCTGTGCATATGCCGTGGGCTCAGGTAGTAGTTGGACCCCTTGGGTACCAGCTGGTATCCTATGTACAGCAACAGAGCCAGGTCACAATAGCAGGCATAAAGTATCCACAGAGGTCCTGGGCCAGCCAGGAGATGCCTGCTGGGCCCCATATGGGGGCTTTCTGAACAGATGCCAGAATAGTACCTCAGGCCCAACACAGATGGTAAGGAAGTGGCTTGGATCTCACCGTTAGCACTCAACCCTTAAACAAATCTAGCTCTGTTCCTGCTGTTGCAGAAATGGCAGTAAATCCTTATTGCACTTTTAGCACTTTTACAAGTCCAACTATTAACAAGGCTTAGAAAACTCTTAAATGTACTTAATTTTCTGAAGCATGGGAAAAGCCTGGTTTGTTACGAGGAGAAGAATTGTTTAAGTCTGGGATTGATTACTGCTTGCTCTTTTATGTACAATTAAGTATTAGGTCAGTTATGGAAGATACATAAATTATGGAAACCAAACTTTTGAGTTAATAAGAGTGATATTTTCAAACTCTTATGGTTCCATTTTAAGTTCCCATGATATTAATGCCAGCAGAATAACTCACTGCAACTGAAATGCCCCGCATTTGGGGCTAAAGTATGCTGAAGTAGGTCAAGCAGCAGTGAAGGCAGTTATTTTGACTGAACTGGGGTTAACAAGATGCATGTAACAAATGCCTCAGGAGAACAATCACATGCGCTCGCTGCACATGATACCACAGCAGGATACCCATAGCTTCAGGTTCCAGCTAAATGGCATCATGGTGTGCTCTTTCGGGCAAGAAAATAGTTTTACAATTGTTTGAATATGATCCCCTCAGTTTACGTGATGTAACCTGACAGTTTAAAGGGTCCCGTAAGTACGTTTGCAGTGAAGCCAATGCGACTTCTGCATACTCAACTAGACTGTTTTTAACATAAAGCAGAGGGAGAGCAAAGAAGTAATTAATGAAAGAGCTGATACCTTCTGAGACTTCCGGCATGACAGCATGCCCAGCTGCCTTTCCCCTTGTTTCTGAATAAGAAAAAGTCAGGAGGCAGAAATTAGCCTGAGGTATTAAAATTGGACTGAAGCTGAAGTAGGGCATCTGAGCATCCTTGGGCTTTTAGGTAAAAGAGAAGAAATACACTTCCAGAGTCACCCTGTTTTGTAAAAACAACAACAAAGTAAAACCAAAAACTCTAAGGAGTTTTCCCCTCAATTTCTTTGATTTTTCAGCAGCTCTATACATCACTTATGGAACAATATGCAATGTTTATCTCCCCTTCATTGCCTCACCTTGCATTGCCTTCCTTTCTCTTCCCATCGCTCTTTTTCCCTTTTCATTTAGTTTCAAAAAGCCTCTATTACAAACTACTGCACTTGCCTTTTGAACATATCCATCACAGTTGTATATTAGGGAACAAATACCTTACAATGAAAAGATGACCCAGAGGAAAACCTATAGACATATTGATTGAGCCAGCTCTCACCAAGCACCTGCGCCCAAATGCACACTTTGTGCATAAACAAATTCTGCATCTAATATGCCAGATCCATGTTGTTTTTCAGAAAAACAGAATATACAGCATAGTAAATTTTGGAATACTTATGAATATGTGTTGGAATTTGCTTATTCAAGAGCACAGGATATTTTCTGTAAATCTACTTGATCATATTGAGTGCTAAAAATGTCATAAAATTTCCAGTCATTATAACTGTGTACGTTTTTATGACAGGTTTTGAATTTATTATATACCTGAGCAGACAGAAAAAATGAGACAGAGAGGAAACAAACATGTACTATAGGAAAATCACATAAAGAAACTGATTCTGTAAAAAAATAAACTTCCTACTGTAACAAACCCACTCCTTTATTCAATTTTCTTCACTGAAAGTTTCTAAAGTATTTTCACATCTGGCTGGGCTGCACTTAAGACAATGTAGAGAAAGCTGCTGAAGAGTCATTGATGAATAGTCATCCCACCTCCAACTTCAGGTGATACAAAAAACTTCTAAAATACAGCACAACTATATTCCAAACGGAAATGCTGATTTCACAAAACCAATAATGTTCTCTAGGGTTACATTATTTTTTCAAATCTGTTTAGAGATGATAACTAATTTATTTTTCTCTCAATGCTTGGCAATGATACAGGAAGTTCAATTTCAGTGCTATTTTGACTTTTAATTCAAAACAGAACATATTGAAATGCTTTGATTATTTGTAATATACCAGATTATGTGTAAAAATAACTCATTGTCAATGTTTCAATCTTGTCCTAACTGAAAGCTACATCTTAGTGGGATAGATAAATTTGTAAGAGAACATCCTGTATTATTGTCCCACACAAAAAAAATTGAGGAAATTCCCATTTTTTCTTTATTTATGAGGCATGTAGGCTTTTCAGTATTTCAGACAAGAGGGGAACTCCAGGTTTTGGACATTGGAAATTCAGGGGGGCTTACTGTCTGCTACAGCTTTGATTAATTTTATTGCTGAAATTGGTTCAGAATTAAGGTTATAATATTGTCTTACCATTTCAGTAATTGGGTCTAGCAAAAAGACCTTTTTCTTTCTGTTTAGAAACTATTTTAGTCTGCCTTTGACAAACCGAACTGGATTCACCTACCTTGAGACACATTTCCCTTTACCATAAATGAAATGTGCAAATTATCTATGATAATTAGATTTGACCCAGTTACTGGGTTTGGGAACATCCTTCTATCTTGCCTGGAGCTGAATATCCCTACAAAAACGAAATCTCATGGTTAAGATAGAGTATAATCAGGGTTAAAAACCTTTCATCAGAGACACAAAAAAAAGATGTAACTAAACTAGCACTATTCCACTGCCTGACATTGTCTGTTATTTTTTTCTGTGCAGTGAATTATTCATTGCTAATGATTTAGAGTTCTCTGGCTTATCTACATGATGACAGCTCCTCTCCCCTCCTGCCAGGTACACACCCTATCACAACAAGAACACTCATGACAAATAGTGATGTCACATCCTTAAACTTATTTCATAAGTATCAGCTATGAATCAAAAGCCTCAACTAATCCTTCCTCATCCATCTTACAACTTCAATAAGTGGTGGGGTATCAATGTCTGAGCATTACCACCTTTGCTTGGAGATAAGCCCTATGTACAGAGCAGTGTAACAACACCTGATGGGAAACACATGTCCAAGAAAACCCCCATAGCAAGATAACATTGTGCTAAGAAATTCCATTTGTTGGCTGGCTGGCTCCAGAAATGTTATTTATCCCTTTTTTGCTCCCAAGTTAAAATGCTGGGGCTTATCTGCTTGGAGCATAATCTTGTACCAAAGAAGCAAGACATTTAAATTCTGTTGAACTCTCCGTGAGTTGCCATCGTATTCTTAGCACAGACTTCAGGATTAGCTGACATCTGCTCCCTGAACTTGTTTCTTTGGCCAGCTTCTGGTCAATAGAGGAAAGAAGAGAAACATTTCTATGCAACATTGAATAAGGAATAAAATGCATTTTCTTGTGGTGATGTGTTTTCTTGGAGTTGCTGCAAAATAAGAGGATTCTGTCCAAAGCTTGCAACAGTAATGGCTATGAGTATAAATTCCTTGTTAGGGACATCCTTGTGATAAAATACAAAGTTAAGTAAAATATAAATATCAGTAAAAATCATAGAATCATAAAATATCCTGAGTTGAAAGGGACCAACAAGGATCATCAAGTCCAGCTCCTGGTCCTGCACAGGACAACCCCAGGTATCACAGCATGTGCCTGAGAGTGCTGTCCAAACAGTTATTGAACTCTGTCATGCTTGGTGCTGTGACCATTTCTCTGGGTAGCTTGTTCTAGTGCCCAGCCACCCTCTGGGTGAAGAACCTTCTCCTAATATCCAACCTAAATCTCCCCTGACACAGCTTTGTGATGTCCCCTCTGGTTCTGCCACTGATCACCAGAAAGAAGAGATCAGTGCCTGCCCCTCCTCTTCCCCTCATGAGGAAGCTATAGACTGTGATGAGGTCTCCCCTCAGAGGTTGAACAGACCAAGAGACCTGAGCTGCTCCTCATAAGGTTGTCTAGACCCTTCACCCTTTTCATAGCCCTCTTCTGGACAGTCTCTAACATGTTTGTATCTTTCTTATACTATGGTGCCCAAAACTGCCACAATATTCAAAGTGAGGCTGCACCAGTGCAGATCAGAGCAGGACAATCTCCTCCCTCAACCAGCTGGCGATGCTTTGCCTGATGCCCCCCAGGACATGGCTGGCCCTTCTGGCTGCCAGGGCACTGCTGACTCATATTCAACTTGACATCAACCAGGACACCCAGGTCTCTTTCCACAGTGCTGCTCTCCAGCCTCTCACTCCCCAGTCTGTACAAACATCTGGGGTTGTCCCATCCTAGGTGCAGAATCCAGCATTTGTCTGTGTTAAACTTTATATGGTTGATGATTGCCCAGTCCTCTAATTTGTTGAGGTCTCTCTGCAGGACCTCTCTGCCTTCAAGGGTGTCAACAGCTACTCCCTGTTTAGTGTCGTGGGCAAACTTAGTATCCCTTTGAGTCCTGTGTCCAAGTCATTTATGACGTTGAAGGGAATGGGCCAAGGATGGAGCCCTGCAGAATCCCGCTAGTGACCAGTAACCAGCCTGATATTACCCCATTTACTATAACCATTTGTGTTCAACTCCCAAGCCAGCTGAGCCAACTCCTGCTCAACCTACAGCTCCCAGGGGTAAAAATGTGCTTTTCTCAACAGTTTGTACCCAACGACTCTACCCTGAAATACCCACCCTGGCAAACCCTTTCTGATGTGGACTGGACCTGACCCCAGAACAGACTAAAGCAAGTAAGTGTTTACCCACTTAAATGATTTTACAATGAGAATGAGAAAGTGAATTTGAAGGGCAGTGGTTAGACTGAAGGAAGGAAAAAAAGAAGCATGTGATGAAGCAGCTCCTCCCAACTTGGAGGGCGGGATGGGTGCTGGGAAGCTGGGACCATCCCATTTGTTCAGCCACCTTTTACATCAGAGGCTTTGCATTTGTATACGCTCAAAAACATCTTTTCAGGCTAAAACTCCATTTTGAAGCTGTTGAAGCAAATAAACCTCTCAAAACCTTTGCATTTATGATTTATGAGGGCAGTTAAGCCCTTGTAATAACAAAAGGATGAATGAGAGAATCTGGAAAGAGGCAGGACCAAATGAACTAAGTTTATGATTAGGTGGCAGAAAGCTCCTGAAGCCTAATTCCACATCTGAAATAATGTGCCACTTGACCTAGGGCAAGCTTTTTACCTTGTTAAACTTTCTTTCATCTGCTGTCAAAATTTGTAAGACTAAATATGCTAGGGAGTGAGGACACATTCAACTCTGTATATAAAATATTTTGAAAATCAAGGCCACATTTTATGCTTATCATATAAATGCTTCAGTTCTTTAGATAAGATTTGAAGAATCATAAATTTGATATGACTAAATCAGTCATGGCACCACACTACCATGAATTAGGCCAAGATGGCAGCTTGGAAGTTCTTTTTGGTTACCTGACATCTTTACAATCAAATGAAAATACCACAAGCTGATTCATTTACCATCTGGAAGAATTAATGCAGGAACAGTGATGTCAATATGTATTAAATCAGAGTTTAAATTTGAGTTTGTAGGGTCTGAAAACTATGGGTTTTTAGGGTCTCTGAAAACTGCTTCTATTCCTGGTTTTAGGAAACTGGAAAAATCTAGATTAATTAACCAGACTTTTCCCTTTAAAACTTCCTTTGGGGATAGATTCTTGGAAATTAACTAAATGGAGCAAGATTGCTGGAGACACGTGTTTATTCCATGAGCAGTTGCACCGCAAGCCACACAGGAGGCTGACTTTCAAGCTAGCCAGGGCTTGTCTCAGGGACTCCTGCTTTTCCCTAATCTCCCAGAGCAGAAACCAGCCCATACTGGTGACGAGCAATGCCACCCAGATGCTGATTAATAGTGTTAGAGTCAGCACCACCTCACTTATAGCCAGCTGTCTGAAATGCTTGGGCTGTTCTCCTGAATTGCCAGCTGGTGCAAGAGATAACCCAGGCCCCAGGATGAATAGCCCAAGCCCCTCTCGCACCGATACCTTCATTTTATGGATGCGATTGCTTGGACTTTTCAGCTTCTGGTTTTTTCCTTCTGTGAAGTAATCAAAGCACCTCAACACTCTTAATATTGGCGTTGTTTTTTATTTATTTCCCCAACCATTTTGAACACCTCAAGGAAGGTTATTTCTAGGATAGAAATATCCCCCTCTGCGATAAAGAGGGTACGTGACTGCTAGGAAAGAATAGTCGGTAGAAATATTAGTCCTCACCTTACAAAGGATCATACCCTTCACTCTGTCCCTCCTACAAGGCTCAGCTCCTGCTGTGACCC
Organism: Pachyramphus minor; assembly: GCA_013397135.1. Taxonomy (NCBI): domain Eukaryota; kingdom Metazoa; phylum Chordata; class Aves; order Passeriformes; family Tyrannidae; genus Pachyramphus; species Pachyramphus minor. The sequence goes on from VYXB01007867.1 coordinate 108,084, forward strand.
TCCCTGCAATCCTCTTCTCCCCTTTCTCCCTGACAGTGGTTATTTAGCAGTGTACTCCTCCATCTTTGAGACCTTGTGGTGGTCTCACTCCACTAGTTGTCCAGGAATGATAAAAAATGGGTTCTGCTTAAAACCTAGAGAAGAAAAATATTAAACAAAAGATCAATGATCAAGATTCAATGATTTAAAAAAAACCCAAAACTCATAGAAAATATCCAGCGGTCAATGGCATAAAAGCACTTGTCCATGCCTTGACTTTTTTTTAAAACCCACGACCAACAAAACCCTCTTTGGTCTTAAACTCCTATTATGAGTAGAGGGGAAATGATCAGTTATATAATCTTTATTCTACTATTTAACAGATACTAAATATAGTGCAGTTACTCAAAACAATACAACACATCAAAATATGAGAAACAGTGTTGAAGAGGAGAATGCAGCCATTCCAGATAGATGCATTTTTTTGTATTATGTTCCTCAGGAAGAGCATCAAATATTTTTCTGAGTGACCTAATTTTCTTTGTCTGATCAAATGTGCCAGATGCTTCCTTATTCAGAGTTGCCATTCCAAGTGAAAAACTGTTTTCTGGCAGCCACTTGAAATCTCATCTTCAGTTTTCTGTTAGGGATTATTATACAATCATTGCCTGGGCAGACTGAAAGCATATGGTAACTGGGATGACATTATCTTTACTATCTCCAAGTTCCCCAAGGATGTGTGGGCACAGTTACAGTCTGAGGTATAAGCTGACCTCCCTGGTACATACAAAATGCCACCCAAACTCAGCATTGACCAAGCTGTGACAGATCAGCACCAGGCCATGGAATAAGCCAGCAATCAAGCAGTGTCTGTGACTGAGGGTCCAGAGTCCCATTCAGTCCCTGGCTCCCTTAGCTGTTGGCACACACTGCCCCACATGCATCTCCCTGCGCTCACTGTTGAGGGCACTTACCCACACATATCTGTGTTTAACTAAAGGTGTCAGTTTGAATCAGTATAGCCAAATGAGTAGAAATGTGGATGTTCAATAAACACTTAAACACTTCAGCCTGCTTGGCTAAGTTGATTAGAAATTGATTTAAGATAAAAGAAATTGAGTTGCTTTTAAACTGTAGTATCTACATAACCAACACATTCCTTTAAGAAAATCAGTAACAGGTTGTACATTGACAAGGCCTCATGGAAATGGAAATTATGTTTCCAAGCAATTTAGATTTTAGTTACTTTAAATTAGTTTGATGTAACAACTCTTAGTAGTATCTACTGTTTCAACAAAACTAAGCGTATCAAAATCCTATCTCATTTTGCAAATTCTATGCCCAAATATAACTCAACATACATTTTTTTTTCCCTTTCTGGTTTAAATTAGCATTTATCTACAGCTCAGGCAATCCCACAACATTTTAAATATGTAATATTAAAATAAATAATTCTGTGAGATAATGCATTCTGCAATATTCACAGCGGAGACTGTTCATTTTCTTCTACACAGTCTGTAATTTTACCATAATATCGACATGACCCAGACTATAGCATGATTTCTTAACACATTGCTACAGGCAAGTTGTCCTATTCATACCCCAAAAGAGGCGAAAAAACTAGCTAAAATAGCAGCAACCTGGAGCAGATACCCCAGGTGAGGCAGAACTGGCCAGGACCTAGGAGATGGACAAGATGCTAAGAATCAGTGGTAGTGTCGACTTCAACAAACTCTATCCCAGGGCAGAAACACTCAGTGCATTGATTTTAATTCCCAGAAGCACATTAGAAGAGTTTATTAATAACTCTTCCCAGTCTCTCAGGTGTAATAGGAAAGCCCTAATAAATGTTTCCCAACTGTGAATTTACCATTCTGCTCTCCCAGGTTCCTTGCTGGTGGAGGCAACTGGATCCCTCTTCTCCCCTCGAAGCTATCACCTGCTCAGAATCACAGAATCACAGAATATGCTGAGTTGAAAGGGACTGACAAGGACCATCAAGTATAACCCTTAGTCCTGCACAGGATCATTCCCAAGAGTCACACCATGTGTGTGAGAGAATTGGCCAAAGCTTCTTGAACTCTGTCAGGCTTGATGCTGTGACCACTTCCCTGGGGAGCCTGTTCCAGTGCCCAACAATGCCCTGGGTGAAAAACCTTTTCCTAATATCCAATCAAAACCTCCACTGACTCAGCTTCAGGCCATTCCCTTGGTTTCTGTTACTGGTCACCACAGAGAAGAGATCGGTGCCTGCCTTTCTTTTTCTCCTCATGAGGAAGTTGTAACTGCAGTGAGGTTTCACCTCAGTCTCCTCCAGGCTAAACAGACCAAGTGACCTGAGCTGCTCCTCATAAGGCTTCTCCTCTAGGCCCTTCACCATTTTCATGGCCCTCCTCTGGACACTCTCTAACATTTTTATATCTTTCTTGTATTGTGATGCCTAAGACTCCTCGCAGTACTCAAGGTGAGGCTACACCTTTCTCAACCAGCTGGTGCTGCTTTGCCTGATGCCCCCCAGGACATGGCTGGCCCTTCTGGCTACCAGGGCACTGCTGACTCCTATTCAACTTGACATCAACCAGGACACCCAGGTCCCTTTCCACAGTGCTGCTCTCCAGCCTCTCACTCCCCAGTCTGTACAAACATCTAGGGTTGCCCCATCCCAGGTGCAGAATTCAGCATTTGTCTGTGTTAAACTTTAAATGGTTGGTGATTGCCCAGTCCTCTAATTTGTTGAGGTCTCTCTGCAGGGCCTCCCTGACTCCAAGGAATCAATGGCTCCTCCCAGTTTTGTGTCATCTGCAAACTTAGTATCCCTTCCAGTCCTGCATCCAAGTCATTTATGAAGATGTTGAGAAGCACAGAGCCTAAGATGGAGCCCTGTGGAATCCCACTAGTGACAGGTCACCAGCCTGATGTTTCCCCATTCACTGTTACCCTCTGTGCTCGACCCATGAGCCAATTGCTCACCCACCACACAATGTGTTTATGCAGCTTGTGCTGGACATTTTCTTCAGAAGGATCCTGTGAGAAACGGTATTAAAAGCTTTACTGATATCCAAAAAAATTACATTACTGGTTTCCCTTGATCAACAAGGTGTGTTACCTTGTCATAGAAGGAAATCAGGTTTGATAAGCAGGACTTTCCTCTCATGAAGCTGTGCTGGCTGTGACCAATGACAGTGTTGTCTTTCAGGTGTTTTTCAATACTTCCTAGAATAATCTTCTCCATACCCTGCTACGTGCTTGAAGTACCCTCCTGCAGAAACAGTCAAGCAAACAAAAAAAGCAAGCTACTCCCAACTGTCCCTCTTAAACATTGGTCCAGAACTTTACAAAGTCATTTTCTTTCAAATTATCAGTCATTAAAATGTACCTGTCAAGAATTACTCTGATTAGCCAACTGTGCTGCAGAGGGCCTGTGCCACCCTAGCCCACTTCAGCTGCCTGTTACCCAAGGTGATGTTATCTACATGGAAGTCCTAGACTTTCTGGAGTTATTTGTAGTGATTTGTAATGTTATTCTCCATCCAGTGTTTACCTGTGCAAAGCAAGTCAAGGAGGTCTCGGAAGCCTTTTTACCCAGTGATTTTTCTCAAATCATTTTTTTGTCCACGTTCAGATCCCTAGACAGTAGTTTGGTATGATTTTTTCCCATGGTGTTTAAGATACAATTTCAGAGAGGAAACTAGGACATATTTGGTTTCTTCTCTCCTTGTTCACCCCAATTCTGTAGTCTTGGAAAGCTCATATCTTTTTTTATCCTACCCACTAAATATTCTTTCATATTTGTTAAAGTGTGCCTATAAAATACAGTATCTTCTACCTCCTTTTTGCTACATGCTCTGCCCTGCATTTCATCCCTACTACCTGCTCTTTCCAGCTCCCCTATCAGCTGTGAATCCTCTGTCATCAATAATCCAGTACTTTAACTGGCTTAGAGTTTCCTTCTCTCTCTCTGTCCCGGTCAGATGCCAGATTAGACCCAGCAGAAGCCTGCTACTATCCCTGTTGTATGTATTAATCTTCTTAAAAGTATGGTCTGTTCTGTATTTAACCTCTCCTCCCTGCACAGCCAGGTGATCCTGAGAGCTGCAGCAAAGTTATTTGCCTTTGCACATTAACAGGTGAAGCATTAGTAACACACAACTTTAATTTTATCTAATAAGTTTAGTTAAAATTGCTCAAAGCACTAATCTCAGACACTTAATTCTGGCTACCAAGCAGTATCCTTTTCTCCCAATGGGCATTGATGTTGTAGGAATTTTAGCTATTTGGTATTGTAAAGACAAAATTCATCAGGTGACCAATTCCTTTGGAATCAGTGGCTTACACTTCTTAACCAGGGTATTAAGATTTGCCTCTGTGTCTGTGAGGCAGAACTGTCTACAGCTGTGTTAGGAAGGGAGACAAATTTTTGATTTTGGATTTTCATCCCCATGTGAATTACACTGTACATCCAGGGATGTGCCTAGTTGGTAAAAGAACAAGAACAGAAGTTGGGATTCCTATCTTCCATTCCTGGCTCAAGCCCAATTCACTGTGTGACTGTAGGCAAATCACTTAAGCTGTCTCTGGGATAATAATCGACACAGCAGTTTCAGGAGGCTTAATTTTTAAAGTGTCAACTCATATATTTTCTCCGACGTGCCTCAGGAGATGTCCCCTTCCCTTCACTGGGAACAGGAGCAAGGCCTTAGTACCGACAGCAAGATTTGCAACCCCTGACCCACTCTTCCCCAGTCTGCCATAACTATTTCATACAGAATGTTTAACAATAATGCCAGAAACGCTGTCACAGAACTTTGAAAGACTCTTACCAACTCTGATTCCTGAAGTATAGTGTACAGAATCCTGTGTAATGGTTTTCTTTTCACTACTTCCAGCATTAATTCTTCTTTCTTCTTATGCCAGCAGCTGTGTAAATCTGCTGTTAGTGCTTTCTTATCTTTGGTTTCACTGATTGCATGACTTAACTGTGGTGCAAGAAAGTTGGATTTTTTTTCTCCAGTATGTTCTTGTGTGCCTGAAATCCTAAACTTGCAGAAGTGCCTAGTGATGGGCTGTAGCTTTATTGGGATAGGGACTGAAATTTGCATGTTCTTTATTAGGGAACAGCTATGTTCTGCACATCCATTCTTCTGAAAATCCACTGTTTCCAAGTGGAAGTATAGGGAAAATGTATCAGTTATGAATATCCAGCACATGGAAGTGTCCTTCCAAACATTTTCACTGGGTGGATCACATTCAAAGCAAGACATGTGACAGATCATATCCTCTCATAAGGACCTTCCTTCTAGTTGTAATAGCATGTGATCTCTTTGGCAACTACAGTAAAGCCTCTACTTTCATGAGTAAATGTTATTAGGAAAGTATTTGGTTTCTCTCACTGAAGGCAACAGAGGGAGTAAGATCGTGGGCCAGCGCAACTTGGTGCAGTTCACAGCAGTGACCTGTAGGGACGCTACTCGGAAGTTGCACTTCCAAGCACCTGGAGCAGGACAGACATCAACTAAGTCAATGGGAAAGCAGTCATTCAGACCTCATTAAGGTTTGAGTTAGATCCCATGCTTGAACAATGAGAACTTGTATTTATGCATTTTGCTATATCACAGTATAGTGTCTCAAAATGTCTGCTATTGCCTGTGTATAGTACATATAGTCTTGTCACAGCTGACACCTTTTTAGAGTTTGCTCCATGAGAGCACTCTGTTGCTGATGAATACAGTTGTTTTTAGGACTGGCTTACTTCTGAATATTTTGGAGGAGGAAAATAAAATGTCAATCATTTTTCAACGAATCATCTCCATCCCTATTTTTTGAGTAATTCTTCTATCAGAGACTTTTTTATTTAATAATAGTCATTATCAATGTGGTGTTACTAGCTATTCTTCTAAAGTCTTATAGACTATGAAAAAAACTCCAACATTACAGCTAAAAACCTTGGCTCAGGAAAGCATCTTTCATTAGGACATTAACACATGCCACCTCCACCAGGTCCCAGATCAAGGGCAGAAAAGATGAAATGATTTATCACACACTGACTTGCAACGAGTAACAAGAGGCCATCTCCTTGCTCCAAGACAGTCCCAGTGGTTCCTCTGTCAATCCTGCCATAAACAGGTTGAGGCTATTGGTAGAGACTCCAATATGCTGGGAGCCATGCCTTGTAAGCAATTCGCCCCCCTTCTGCCAGGAGAGGTGTGCAGGACTTGTCTGCAAAGACATACTATAGCCATTGGAAGAATTCTAGTTTCAATTATTATAAAAAAGGAAGGAAAAATACCGCAGGTTATCATGGTGCTAAAACGATTTAGGCACATACTCCTCCCTTGTTGCACAGAAGTACTGTTAGCAGCAGCAAACATAGCATGCGCATAGCAAAAAGAGGCGAGCTTGGCCAAATTCTGCCCTCAGAGGCATGTGCACACAATCTTCAATGACATCCATGGGAATTGGGCATGTGGATTGAGGGCACAATCTGGTTCGTTATTTTCAGCTGCTCTATTATGATCATGACATGCTAATTTCTAATTCCTTTAGCAAAAATAACACAGGAAGGCTTAAATATTAATGTTGCCAAATGTCAGAAACACCTCTGCAATATATCTTGAGCAAATTCATGTAAAGGCATTTCAGGAACCACAGCCATGCTCATTATTGGAACCTGACATACTCAATCAGTTAAAATTCTCCTTATCTTCACTGGGGTTTTGCCAAGCTAAGAACTGAATAAGAGCTGACGTATTTAGCTCCATGGTAGCTGATTTGGACATGGGTCTCCTGACAGCCATGGTCACAGCTTCTCACTTAGAGGGATAGATGCAGAAGCATAGATGGCATCTTGGGTTGGCCAGATGATTCAAGTAGGTTTACCATCTCCTCAAAAAAATGGGAACCAAAGTCAAACAAACAAAAACTGATGGGTAAAAAGAAAAGTGCAGGTGGAGATTCACTAGAGGAAGGAAAAAAAGTGGAGATCAGCCTCTCACCAATCCCCAGCACCACGCTCCTTGTCACTGCTCACATTCACAGGGAAATAAAAGACTTACTGGTGTCAGCTAAGAGGAAAGCCGGAAACCTCCACAGCTGCAAGCATGCTCTGTGGGCCTGCCTTTGGTAAGGAACTGGCTGTCAGGCAAGGCCCTGACACCTGCATCCTACCCTGCCAGCATTGTGGGGGCATCCAGTCTTTCCTAAGGAGACATTCAGCAGTGTGTGTCTGCCTGGGCGTCCAGCACCATGGTTAATTATGCTAAACCAGCTACCTTTTCTTGCGAGATGCAAGTGGCTCTTCAGGTCTGTGGGTGGGGAGAGGGGGAAATGATGTGCCTGAACCTGATACATTTCTGCATAAATTTACTCAACTAGCACAAGCTCCCCATCCCAGCACAGGACCAGAGGAAAGAAGGCAAAAAAGAAGCAGCATCTTTTTCCAAGGGGAGCCGAGGTGGTTTGCACAGGCTGCCCCATTATGTGGCAGTTGAGTGGTGAATTATCATCTGCTTAACCTTTTGCTTTGCAAGGTTTTGTGGAGAGAGGGCCATAAACTGGTGGTGTTGGGGAAGGCACACAAGGTGTGAAAAAGAGGGATACCCGGAATTCACTTGGGCAGTGGACTCCTGAGTCTGTACACTGTTCTGAACTTCTTAAGTCCCACCTGTGAGCTGCCCTTCACCAGGGCACTCAGCAGGGCAGTGACAACACAGCTGAGGGGGCCATTGATTTCCCACTGCCCACATCCCCTAGCACCGGCACTGGCTCCAGCGTGTCCTCGTTTCGCTCTCAATGTTTCATTTCGTAATAGCAGGGAGCTGCTGGCGGCTGAGAGTGTCTGGAGGCCGGCTGGGGCGGCAGGAGTCCTGCGCCTTCGGCACCGTGCCTGCACAGGCACCCCGAGCCTGCCATCGTCCTCCAGAAATGCACAGCCTGTCACAATTCGTTGCTTAATGCTAAACTACCCATTATAAATAAACATAGTCCTATTAATAGTTCGCCTGACCTGACTCACTGTAGGAAACAGCCTCAGAAATAAACGAAGATGACTTTCAAACAGAAGAGTTATAATTTTACATAAATAAAAAATGAAAAGGGCAGCACAGGACAGGCATGGGGAAAATCATATCACAGGGAGCCTAAGTTGCAATCCCAGGGTGTTAATGGACTTGCCTGGCTGCTAAATCTGACACTGTCTCCCCCAGTAAATTTGCTGGAGTTTGACAGATGGATGCGGAGAAATACTACTTGAATTGTCAGATAACTGTTAGTCACCCAGATTAAAAACAAATTCCATTGACATTATGTCATACCTTGGGAGCCCAAAACAGATATTGATGTTTTCATCTTGTTGCAGGGAGGAGGGAGATGGGAGTGAGTGAAGTAAGAAATCAAAATCACCCAGACAGAGTAAAGCTTTTGGCTTTGTTTGAAAAATGACACCGCAGCAGAGTGCACTTAGCTGAGAATGAGAGATAGCACAGTCCAGCCTATCTCGCTCACAAATGAAGGCAGCGTCATCATAAAAAACCCAGATCTTCTAAGGCCTGTACAGAATTATAAGTTTAAGTGTAGGGACCAGATTCACTCAGTGGATGCTGCAAGATCTACCTCTCAAAAGCTCCTGACACCAGTGGGATGTGTGGTGGGCTGAGCTCCACGTATCCAGGGAAGGATGAGGTGGTTTTGCTCACCATTTGGGGACAAAGCAGAGGGAGATGCAATCAGTATGCAGAGCATCAATACGTGGAGCAGGACGAGCAGAAGAGATTCGGACTTGCTCAGTCTTCAGGAGAGACAGCTTCAAGGGAACCTAACAGCCTGCCAGCATCTAGGAGGGGCCACCAAAAAGCCAGAACCAAGCACTTCACAGCGTCACAAGGCAGAAGAATGAGAAACAATCACAGAATCATAGAATTGTTTAGGTTGGAAAAGACCCTTAAGATCATTGAGTCCAACAATTAACACACCACTGACAAGTCCACTAGTAAACCATGTCTGCCAGCATCTTTTAAATACCTCCAGGCATGGTGACTCAACCACTTCCCTGGGCAGTCTCTTCCTATGCTTGACAACCCTTTGCAATGAAAAAATTCTTTTGTCATATCCAATCCAAACTTCCCCAGGCCATTTCCTCTTATCCTGATGCCTATTACTTGGGAGAAGAGACCAATCTCCACCTCATTGCAATCTCTTTTCAGGTAGTTGTAGAGAGCAATACAGTCCCCCCGAGCCTCCTTTTCTATGGCTAAACAACCCCAGCTCTCTCAGCTGCCCCTCATATGACTTGTGCTCCAAACTCTTCACAAGCTTCATTGCCCTTCTCTGGACACACTCCAGAACCTCAGTGTCCTTCTTGAAGTGAGGGGCTCAAAACTGAACACAGGATTCCAGATGAGGTCTCACCAGTGCAGAGTACAGGGGGATTATCCCTGGTCCTGTTGGCCACATTATTACAAGCCAGGATGCCATTCGCCTTCTTGGCCACCTGGGCACACTGCTGGCTTATGTTCTGCTGGATCTTGACCTCAGGTCCTTTTCCACTGAGCAGCTTTCCAGCCACTTTGGCCCAAGCCTGTAGCAGTGCATGGGGTTGTGATTCAAATGAAGGCCAAGTGGACCAGCAAAAGGCATAAGCTGAAAAAAGAGAGGCTTGCATTGGACATAAGGAGAAGTTTCGCTCATAAAAACAGCCAGGCAGTGGATCTGGTTGCTCCAAAAGGTTCTGCTTTCTTCTTGTTTGAAGTTCTTTGAAAAAGTCCACAAGTAGACTGGTCTAACCTCAGAGTTGCCCCTGCTTTGAGCAGAAGGGTGGACTGGAGACCTCCTGAGGTCTCTTCCAACCTGAATTGTCCTATTATTCCTGTGATAACTTCACATACCGTTTCTGCTCTGTTGACCTCCATGGTGAGTATGAGGTTTTACATCCACTGAGGATCTGGTGTTAAGTTTGTAGATAACTGTCTCAGAATCGACAATAAAGTGGGGTTGTGTTTTGCATGAATTATTAAGAGGTATGAAGAGGTCCTGAAAGGCCTCTAACAGTGATAAACCAAGAAAATATACTGGAGACAACTTGAAGCAAGGGAGAGATTTGAAAGGATCTTATCTTTGGTCAGTGTTATGTGTATGTACAGAGCTGACTATGTCTTTGATACTATCTTTTTGTTCCTCGATGCAGAACCTTACTAATATTCTTTTTGCACAGCATGACTAGTTGTGTGCTTTTAATTTCCTAAGTTTATAAAAGAGTCAAAAGAGGAAGACTGAAATTCCATCCTGGGACATCATATTGATTACAACATGGTTCGTCGCCGCAGTTTGAACCGATACCCCACACGGACACTCATCATTTGAGCTGGTAGAGAAAAAGATAGCAGGAGTGACCTGTTATCTAAACCAGGCCCTCATTCGCAGATTCACTATATCTTTGAGGAAAGAATGACTTGCTGTTATCCTATTACCTGAAATCACACTTAACCCAAACCAGGTTAAAATAAAAGACAAATACAGTCATTTATGCATAGCATCCAAAACAGGCAACACAGTTACAAATGTATATAGAATAAGCAAAGGATGAAATTAAGTAGGAAATTCAGGGTCTATATTGGGTAGACATCCTTCAGTTACCAAACCTGGCAATTTCTCCAGGCATTGTGCTCGGCACTGCCAGGTGTGTTTTCTGGGAGGCCCCCAAGGGATCTCACTTGGGGTGCACAGCTTCTCTGGGGGAACCCTACAAGAGAGCAGCTCCAAGTGCCTGTCTTCCCTGTTCTCCCCTCAAAACACCTCTCCTTCACAATCAGCTCACCTCTCTTCCATAATCATATTAACTTGTGTTCAGGCTTCACTTTGAGCTCTTCAAGGGGTCCAGATTGGTTCCATCTATCATCACGCAGCTCACACTATTTATTCCTTTACCAGAAGACATTCTGGCCAATCTCTGAGGTAAAATAACAAAACTTTTCCCCTTAGATATGGAAATGCCTCTGTGTTGGATGAGAATCTCCTCCATTTAACTAGTCAGTGAACAACTCTGCTTCAGCAGAGTCCCTTCCCTGGCTGGCCCCTTGGCATTTCTCTGGCCCCTATAGCCTGTAGCACTGTACAGGAGCACATGACACAAGCCTCCAGATCAGGTAGCTGCATACAGCTCACTCCAGGCTCTTGCCTGAGATCAGACACAAACAATAGTTAATCTTGTTGGGACACTGACAGGTTTCTCCATGTTCGGCTGTGATGACTATGGCATGATTTAGGGTTTGATTCTCTCACCTGGCTCCGCTAGTGCTGGGGAAGGGTGACAAGGATACACGACGTCTCTCAGCTGAGAAGAGAACAGCAAAGGCTTTTCTCGAGGTGGAATTCAGGTGGCTGTCTCATGCTATCAAGCAGCCAAGAGACAGCCAAAAACACAGAGGCTGGCAGGCAGATACAAACCAGGAAAATACAATAGGATTGAAAATAGAATAACTTGTTAAATAATTGAGTAGTTCTATTAAACTGGGTGGGTAAAATGTTGCAAACATTTATCTTTCATGTTGCCAAGGACAGTAGTTCTCATTTTCTTTTAGGGCACGAGGCAAATATCAGTGAAAACGCTATAATATACCACATACAACTTCAGCTACAATGCAAAATCTAACAAATTCAAACTGTTATGCTATACAAATGTGTGTAGCTGAAATGCCTACCTACACCATGACAACTGCTTTTTCAGGCTAATCCTCTGTCTCTTTTTTGTCTTGGCTTCTTGTTGAAACTGGAATGAAAATATAAAGGCAGGCAGCCTACCTTGCCAGATAGCCTTAACTAATTAACACAGTGAACAGAGCAATTTTGCTTTGCTTTCTTCTCAGAGTCAATCTGCAGCATCCCCATAAAGGCTCTGCATTTCTGAAACTAATCGATCCTCAAGAAGTTTGGCATCCATCAGTCCCTTTGAAGTCTTACAGAGATCCAGGCAAACATCATACTATACATTTGGCAAGAGAAGTCACTCTTACACATCTGGTGCATGTTATATATTTCATCTTTTTTACAGGATCCAGCCCGAAACCTTCTGCTTTGTAAATGGCTGTGAGTATTCTGCCATCAACAGTATTGGGGGACATCACAGTCATCACACTCAGCTTGGGATGTCTGAAATATCTAAAATGAAGCTAGTCACACAGAGCTTATTTTTATAATCATTGCTGAGACACTGTCACTCCCCTGGGGCAGTTTGTCTGACCTCGCATTAGACCCCAATGACAGGATGAGATGAAGTGCCCTCTGCAGGTGCTTGCCTCTGTCCTTTGACTATAAAGGGGGTTTGGGTGACTTAAGACAAACTTAGATGTTTGACTTTCAGATGCCTGAGTTACAACAGACGTATCCTGCCTAGACAGGGTACAATTGAGGCAGTGCAGTGATGGAGAGTCAGAAGCTTAATAAAGTTTAAAGCATTTCCAAATGTGGAGGTTAAAAAGCTGCAATGATATGTGTCTCCCTGCCTTGGTAGCAATTCATCTTGAGGTAATGCAAGTCTTTCTTTTCCATGTTTACATACCTTGTCATTCCATATTCAGGAAAGAACATGTTTGGTTTCTTTCATACAAGGAAAAAAATTATGAAAAATAAGCAGATTTTTCCTTGTAGCTGAAGTACAATGGACTTCAGTAAAATGCCTGCCCAATGGAAAATTCACCTTCCCTCTCGGAATTTCAAGGATCACATTCTATTTTAGACAGAGATTGTTTCGTCAACTCAGGGAATAATGCAGTATATTCTTTACATTAGCATTGATAAAAATATTAACTGTCACATCGTACATTCTAAATGCTGACTGTAATGATAAATAAATATTGCCTGAGGGGCATAGGTGAGGCCTTGGGATATGATGAAATGTTCTAAGAAAGAATTGAGGACAAATATTAATAAAATCCAAATTGCTATAATGTGTGTACCTGTGGCAATATGCTATCCAGTTGTAGCTGGAGAAAACACAAATTTCTTTTTATTAAACTGCATGATTTTTAAATATGAGTGTTGTAAATCTTATTTGAAGAGCTCTCCAGCAGGAAACTTTTGAGCTGTTCTGGGGAATTTTTAAACTATGTCATTCTTACGCCAGAAAATAACATGGTTTTGTAACAGGTCACATGAGCCTGGTTCAGCCACAGGAGAAATGCAGGCAGTAGATGTGTAAGTAAATGTAGTGCAGTAGATGTGCAGGCACTGACCACGGGTAGCTTTAGGCAGAAGCAGTGCTCAGCATGTGGCAATGTGATAGTGAAAGGAGCAAGGCAGTGCAGTGATGGAGAGAGGACCCAACATGCCACCAATACCCTCCCACCACCGAAAGCTGCCCCCTCCATGTTTGGCTTCACCTTCTGGAATGAAGATCCTCCTCCCTGTTCAAGGATGGCTGGTGTTTGCATCTCTGCCATGCATCCTTGGATTAGTTACATTAATATACATCCCTGTAGCGTTTATAAAGTATGTACTAGGTGGTCTGCAGAAATAACAGTGGACTTACAGGAAAGAATTATAAATTCTCCCTGGTCTTTAAATCCAGGCTTACAATCAGAGTTTGATGAAACAGAAGTTCTACAACAATCAGCTGAGAGGTAGCATTTCCCACAACTCAGAAATCATTACTTCAACCAAGAATGAAGACAGCACCATCTTTTTCATTATCCCGTAATTTAATTGTCACAGATTAAAGCCTGGCAAATCTGGGCACAGATTCCTGTTGTCAGACTTCAAAGAGAGCTCCTGAAGTCTTCTGCCAGAATCAATGATCATCGCTATATCTTTTTCTCACACAGTATCTGTATCTTCTGTAACGTTAATGAACATTATTTTTGCACGCTTCTAAGCAGACGGAAAAATACACCCTTGAATTGCATTTCCCATGCGAGGGGGAAAATGAACCTTTCTGCATTTGTTATTCTCTTCTAACAAGGATTAAACCACAGTGTTGATATTAACGAGTGACTTGCAGTTGCCCGCCTCTCACTTTAGTTCAGTCCTCAGGAATATTGAAGATGAAATTTCTCAGCTGAAATCACAACACACTCTATAGATTAAATGTTTCAGAGCTGTTCTTATAACAAATAATCAAGCTGTTGAGATTGCTTGCTATGCAAACTTGCAGACCTCTTGGGCCACTGTTGCCAAGGAGTAGGGGTTTTTTAAGTCATTTTATGGAAAAAAAAAAAGTAGATTTCAAGGAACTTGGTGTGCATGATACACAATCATTTCACATCAATTTGCCTACTCTATGAGCTTTTTTCCAATATGCACCCTAATTGTTATTTACTAAGAGAATTAAGCTCCAGAGCTGACTTAAGGTAGAAAATACCTGACAGAATTTCTGATGGATCTATAATTGATGATAACCTTGCTTCTTGAAGTATGTCCATTTTTGTTCTCATAACCACACAATAGTGAAAAGTCAATTACTACCATATTATCATTCTCAAGAAGAGGTCACAGAGATGATTTTCCTGTGTGCATATGCGTGTACGAGTCAATGTCAGGCAAGTACAAGATAAATCAATATCTTACCTCTTTACTGCTCTGTTTATATTTCCCCCAGTACTACAGCAAAACTCATGAATCTAATATTCCTTTTTCATCCACTGCAACTTTATTTATGGGGTGGCCCATTTACTCAATGCAAAATGCTCAAGCCTGGTTGTAAACAGATGCTGCAAACTAAGAGATGTGGTGCATTTGACAAGATGTTATATACCCGTTCCAAGTAACCAACTTCCAAACTAGCATTGGCTAGTTGAAGGACACAGTCATTCAACATGAATCAACCAAAAAGATCTATTGGATTCAGGTGACTTGTTTCTTAATAAGTGGGGATAACAGAATTATAACAACTAATACAGAGAAATATAACACCTGGTGTCGGCTATTCCCATGAGATCACTGTCTTTTTGGTCTCCAAACACCAAAATAATCAAATCTCACTTCTTCAGCAATCAGCCCAGAGAAGGTGGGAAAACTGTCCAGAAACTGGTCTAGTGGGTGGCATTCCTGTCCATGGCAGGGGGAAGCAATGGGGAAATGATGATCATGAAGGTCCCTTCCAACCCAAACCAATCTATGATCATCTTTTGGAGGGCAGAAAGGCTCTGCAAAGGGATCTGGACAGGCTAGATAAATGGGCTAAGACCAATAGCATGAGATTCAACAAGGCTAAGTGGCAGGTCCTGCACTTGGGTCATAATAACTCCATGCAGCGCTAGAGATTGGAGGAGAGTGGCTGGAAAGCTGATCAGTGGAGAAGGACTTGGAGGTGCTGGTCGACCAAGAAGGCCAGTGGCATCCTGGCCCGTATCAGGAATAGTGTGTCAGCAGGACCAGGGCAGTGACTGTCCCCCTGTACTCAGTACTGGTGAGGCCAGATGTCAAGTACTGCGTCCAGTTTCCCACCCCCCACTTCAAGAAGGACGTTGAGATGCTGGAGTGTGTCCAGAGAAGGGCAACAGAGCTGGTGAAAGGTCTAGAAAATATGTCTTATAAGGAGCAGCTGAGGGATCTTGGGTTTGTTTATTCCGGAGAAAAGGAGGCTCAGGGGGACTTTATTGCTCTCTACAACCACCTGAAAGGATGTTGTAGCCGGGGGGGGGGCGGCCTCTTCTCCAAGGCAACCAGCAACAGAACAAGAGGACCTAGACCCAAGCTGTGCCAGGGGAAGTTCAGGCTGGAGATCAGGAGGAATTTCTTCACAGAACGAGTTGTTAAACATTTGAATGGGCTGCCCAGGGAGATGGTGGAGTCACCATCCCCGGAGATGTTCAAGAAGTGACGAGACGAAGCACTTAGTGCCGTGGTCTAGTTGACAGGCTGGTGATCAGTCAAAAGTTGGACTTGGCGATCTCAGAGATCTTTTCCAACCTAAACAATTCTGTGATGATTCTATTAGTCTATAAAACTTTTTAGTTTTCCAGGAGAACATCTATAGCAGCAGCAATGAAACTGGAGGACATCAGTCACCAGGCTCCCAGCAGAACAGACATTACTGGGCTTCTTTAAAGTCACACTTTTTGGGAAAACTTGTTCCTTGGGACGAAATCAGATCAAAGAGATCAGACAATCTGCTCTCTGGAGTCTACCAGTGTCAGTTTGCCTTTATAGCAGGGTCAAATGACAACTGAGGCCAGATGGCAGAGGAGACATCCCTGACATTTCTCTGGGAGGGACAGTTCTGGTATAAGGACATGCTGTTTTCCTTCAGAACTTGCTGAAAGCTGCAAAGACTTGTGATGTAAACAGTTTCAAGAGTTGATTTTTTCTCTTTGGTTTGGTATAGAAGAAGGGACTTGGGACCAAACTATAATTTATGTTTAATTTGCCCTCCCAGAAGGAGACTTCTTAACAACTTTTTTGCAAGGCACAGGATGCTGTTAAAAGTTTAGCTGACCCATAACTTTGTCATAAACTTGGAGAGGTGCTGCCAGAGACAGGGCTGTTGGGCTAGAAGAATTCAGATAAGGTCCGCCTGCAAAAAAAAGGGAGACACTCTCCTTAATTCATTGTTAAGTCAACAAGTCCAGTACCACAGGCTGCTGCAGACACTGGGAATCTAGCATGATGCAAAAAGAGCAGCAAATATAGACAAGCATGTTTCGAAAGGGATTTAAAGGACATATAGACAATGGGAATGTCTGCAGTGAAATGGGAAGTGTTCCTATCCAAGGAACAGAAACCCTTAAAGTTTACCATCTAAGATAAACACCCATGCTGCGGAGTTAAAGAGGGTTTCCCTGTAGTGGATATTTCCATAGTGGTCTATTATGTGTATGTTCATATTTCTCAGGTTTGTTTTACCTTCAGCCTGACCCCCTGTCATTTTTACATATAAACTAGCAATACTGTACAGATTTCATACACTCACAACAGAAGTAATCATTAAGTTCAGGATCCATCTTTAGTTCTCATTCCTCCTCAGATATTCATGATTCTGCAAGACATAGGTGAAAATACATAGCAAACTCATAATGATATTGCAAATGTAAATTAAAAATGCTTACAGTTGGACAGAATATTTAGAAGTGTTAAAAAAGCTCAATAATGTTAAAAAAGGAGAAACGAACAATTTTTCCCAGTGTCTCAGCTTCTAATGTCCACCTAAAAATTTTTACCCTGACCTACTTTTTCTACAAATAAATATAGTCACTTGCATTTTATCACCAAAATAGACATATTCAGAGATGACAGTGAGTCTGAGTATGATTCAGTTAGATAAGGCAGTCAGTCAAAGCCATGGGAAACCAGCTATTCACTAGAATTACTAACAAAACTGCTTGATAAGGTGAAAACCACAAACAACCCACCCCTGCTAACCCATAGCAGGTGAACAAGAGCTCTATCCTCACCTCTCAATTATCACAATTAAAATACTTGTTTGTAGCAAAAAAAATGTTTCTAAAATGAAGAGACTCCTGAGAGAGAATCCTTTTCAGCCAATTCTGAAAGCAAAAAATGCAAGAAAAATTACAGATTTTTTTTTCCAAAATATTTCATGCTTTCCCACTGCAGTCTGTTGAGATTGTGTGAGACCAAGCATCTTGTTACCTGAAACTCAGTATTCAGCCCTACGGAAGACTACATCGTAAGAGCTCCCTCATTCCTTGCTTTAGCACAGTTTATTAGCAAACACTATTTTCAAACACAGGTATGAGTGTTACACGTACTTAGGGTTGATGAACTACAAGGTTCTTGAGGAAAAGAAATAAATATATAAAAAACTGGCACGGGATGGAGCTGTTGCATGGGGTGTCTCAGGAAAGGAACTGGGTACTCCAGGAACTGTTTTCTCTCCATGGTCCCCTGGTTTTCCTTCCCAGCCATCTACTTCATTGTTAATGAACAATGAAGCGCAGACCAGTGGATGTAGGGGTGGGGATGATTCCCTACCCACTGATTCTGCGATGTGCCTGACAACACTTGATATCTCTTAGTTTATGCAAATATAGTAGGGAGGAAATGACGTGACCTAATGCCATCAGAGGCAACTGATCTTTGTTCAGAAGGGAGGCAGACAAAAGCTTTCCTTTTTGGATAACCACTGCTGTAAGTAAGGAGATGAAAACCATTTTAGCAACCCTTTATCTCTGTATTAGCTATTTTCTTTTTCCTTTTACCTGTTGCAAACACACATGGAATCTCAGGGTCATGGTGATCACCAAGGAAACAACTTCCTCGAAAAGAGAAGATGCAGATTTACAGAGCGAGTGTGGTTTGGCCTAAGGGCTAGCACAGTGGCTGCCAGACCTACATTGGATAATGTTGAAAACCCACCTTCAATGTCTTTTCTGGAATCCTTAGGTAGTCTTCATAAGGAGTTGTAGTTATTATCTAGACCTGAAATTCAACAAAGTCACACATCACAGCCCCAGGTGCTGGAGGCAGTGAGTCCTGCTCCCCGGGAACCGACAACCTCCTCTATCCTACCCAGCACTACCTGCCTACCAATCTGGGAGACAGAGTGACTAGAAGGCTATGAGGTGAAGCTGATGTCCAGTGTTGGCTGCTAAAAGGTGGTGAAGATGGAGGGAATTCACATCTCTGAAAACTTTTGCACTCCTTCTCCCGTTGCACATCTTTGAAGAGACTTGCATTTTGAAGTTGAGTCAACTCAGTGGTCTCAGAGTCCATTGTGCAGAGCAAGAGCTGTCATGAGCACTGGAGAGCTAGAGTGGCCTTCTTTATTACAGGAGTCCTTTCTGATCCAGAAAGATGAGCAATTTCTGCTGCAGCATATCCCGATGAGCATACTGTGCTTCCTTAAATCTGTTCTTCTGGGTAGACTCCTGTGGGAAGAATATGCAAGTTCTGTAGTTTCAGTTCTACAGTTTTATTACAGCTATGTCAAAATGCTGTGGTGCCAATTCTCTTCCATTTTTGCTAATTGTTAAAGGAAATATCTTAATTGTGTAGAAGAATGTGCAAGTGTAACATATGACTTATTATCGAGAACCCGATTTTTTATGCACTGTAAAATTCCATCTGTCCCGTCATCTGGAGTTGGCTACTACTCCTCTAACACACAAACACAGATCAAGAATAATAAGTTTTAAATATCCAGTGTATTAACCAAATCAGGGACTGATTTTATTTAACAGAGAGTATTGGAATAGCAGACTCATTGCAGTCCTGTGGGTATTAATGAGGGTATTATGTAGGAGTTCCTGTTCCTGACATCAGGAATTCACAAATTTGTGAAACTGTGGTCCATTCTTAGGGGTTGCATAAGGAGATAGGACCACAGGACCTTTACTGCCTTTGGAAAGAAAATGGCTTGGTTTTTCCTACCCACTGCAGACAACACAAGGGTGTTTGCACGTCAGACTGCTCTAGCGTACACTGGCAGAAATTGTTTCCACCAGCTCAAGGTTTCTGACCTAATAAGCACCGTGACTTTATAGCACTTGGAAAGAGTGCTTTGCACAGAGTCAGCCTGTCCTTTGCTTGCTGGCAGGTCATGCCTGGTCTGCAGCACTCCTCCCGCAGCACTCCTCACTTCCTACAGCCAGAGCATGGACCTAGCCCATAGTCTGGTGGATTAAAGAAGTCAGTCTCAGTGACTTCTAAGGTTGCATTTTTAGCAACATAAACTCACTTATCACATGCAGAGTTTAAGCAGTCAATAAGGGTTAGAATGACTTAGATGAGCAAAGGAGCAAAGTGTATACCGGATAATTTAGGCTGTAACTCAGCAAAATCCCATAACTTTGCTCATGTCTGTTCACAATTGAGGCCCAAAGACAAGCATGTGCTTAAATGCTGCCCTGAACAGCTGTATTCTTAGTCTTGCACTTTGTATGGTTTAGGCCTTTCAAAAGAAGAGGAGAGGAGAGGAGAAAGGAGAATGGAGAAAGGAGAAAGGAAAAAAAATGAGAAAGGGAAAAAAAGGAAAAAGGAAAACTCATCATTGAAAAGTTGATCTCTCCTGTTCTTTCCAGCAACCCTGTGGTGTGGTGATGAGTGTAAGATAGAGGCAGCAACACCCACAGAAGACAAGCAGAATGATAACAGCCCTTGAAGAAATACAAAACACTTCATTTATTAATTTTTTACATATTATGTAAATCTCTGGAATAAAGCAATAGCATTAAACAACCATCTCTTCTTTTGTTCCCCCCAGCCTGTGGAGTTTAGGTGTGAATCTCCCACCGGAGGCGGCTCAAGACCTTCTGTTGAGGCAGAAAAA
The DNA here is from genome assembly GCA_013397135.1 of Pachyramphus minor. Taxonomy (NCBI): domain Eukaryota; kingdom Metazoa; phylum Chordata; class Aves; order Passeriformes; family Tyrannidae; genus Pachyramphus; species Pachyramphus minor. Next base: position 128,275 of record VYXB01007867.1, read on the forward strand.
GTCACGTAGGTTCGGAATTCTGCTGTTTTGATCATTGAACATCTTTATGCTGCAAAAATAAAAATTAATGTGAGTGTCAGATACAGTCCATGAACTTTTTCCACTGCATAGAATACATGACCAGGGCTACTTTAGGACAGGCATAGGGGAACGGGCAGAGGAGATGTCTTGATTTTGGATCCTCCCAGTGCTACTATGCTCACATAGGACAGCTCTGGGCATGCTTGGCAGCAGTGATGGGGCCTGTGAGGGGTAAAAATTACAGAGGTAGGTAATCCAGTCAGCTATGTGTGCCCCTATACAATAAAATTATATATAGAACCACAAGCTATCAGGACAGAAGTGATGTAGGTGGTATACATATTTTTTTTCTTGAAGACCAAATATAAAAGATAAATTTTTGAAACTGGGCAAGGAGAAGTGCATCAGTTTTCCCCCGAATGAAGTTAAGATGCCTTGTGCAAAAGGGGTGTAAGAAAGTAGTATGAAGTCCCACCTACCATCGGGTAATTCACTTCAGTGCAGTTCTGCTCCTCGAGACAGTTTCTCCCCTACTGGGAACTACCTGGTGACCAGATATGTGGATTGCATCCTCTCATTTTGTACCAGTTAGTACCAAAAGGTGTAGGAAGGACCTTCTAAAAAAGGAAAAGAGAAAAGAACCATCAACCTCCATTAGGATCCAAACTCCTTGCTCTGATGAGCAGTGGGGTTTCCCAGGACTAACCACCCACTTGAATTTAAAAATGTTAGAATCAAACTGTCTCAAAATAAGTGGCAATGATATTATTGCCACACAACAACACAGTGAGAACTTGCAGTGATAAAAGAAAGGCAAAGGGAACTCAGGAAGACTGTATAAATAACTGTGTGGATGCAATGAAGCCATGCATGCAGGCAGTTCCTGCTGCGCAGTTGACCAAATCAGTTGCGGCTGCCCCTGGGTTAAGAGCAGCTGGGATCTGTAATCCAGTGTAACTCTCACAGTCTCTCCCTGCCAGGGTCAGCTGAGGACTGCAGCTGCTGGGGAATCACAGAAGGGATCACCAGGGTAATTCCTCCTTCCTCCTCTCCTTGTTTGCTCTGGCTGGCGGTGCACAGAGCAGGGGCAGGTCTGCAATCCTGCATGATTCCAGCTGTGTTCAGTGGTGCCCACTTGGGGAAATTAACCCAGGAATCCGAAGTATGGAGGGAATGCAACCAAGCTTTGAACTGTTCCAGAAGTCCTTGCCTAGGTGCAAAAACAGTGACCTGCCACAATCCCTTCCTTTCCCTGCTGTGAGCTTAGCAAGAGCAGGCTGTTCCCTCAGCTGAACTGACACCATTCTGTCAGGTTTGGGGCTGTTTGATGATCTACACTAGTGTCCTTAGGATGTGCCTAAAGACTGCTCTTTGCTTGTGACTCAGAGGAAAAAGTATACATTTGAGGGACTATAATGTTCTTAGTATTAAATCTGGGTTATTTTTGATGGAGTGAATAGCTTGCTATAAATTTGAGCAGAAATTGGATTTGACTGGTTGGTTCACACCACAAACACAAGTATGTGGAAATTCCCAAATGCAGCAGCATCCTTATAGAGGGAAATATAAGCAGCAAAGAAGTAAAACCCCAAAATGCAGTTTCCTAATTTTAAAGCAAGCTCAGTACCAGCCCTGATATGAGTCGGTCGTAATAGTTTTTTTCCCTTATTGAGAAAGCCCTTGAGCACTGTAGTGCCAAATCCCATCTTTCCCCCTAGAGGAACCAATCAGCCCTTATACAACTAACCTAATGGAGAGGGCAAGTTTGCAGTACAGAATCTGCCTTGACTCGTGTGATATGCTTTTATGTTTTCTTCTTTCTGCCGATACTGCTGTGCTGCACAGAATGAAAGAAGCAATTTAATATGGCGTTAAGCTGTGCACTGCCTGCAGAGCCTGTAGGGATGGTTTCATAGGGGTGCTTTTGTGGCAGTGAGCCAAAATTAAGGCAAAATGTTATGCTGCAGCATGGATCTTGCCTGGTACCTGCCCTCCAGCTGCCTCTTGCAGGGTAAATTTGCTGGAATTGTACAGGTGAGGGGAGACGGAGCTTTCTCTGATGTGCTGGAATAAATTTTCAAGGGTTATTTTCCCCGTCTGCCCTTTCTCCCTTCCAAAAGGAATCAGAAAGCACCAGAGCTGCAGCATGCTGCAACTTGCTCAGCTGCCAGGAGTGGTTTTCCCACAGGCTCAGGACTGTAGGCAACACTTTCATTTTGAGGAAAAATTGATGTGCTTCAGTTTTAGGGAGACTGGCGCTGGCTGCCCAGCTCGACCCTTTGTGAAGTGATGATCCAGATCTACTTAGAAAGAGGAAAAGCACAAATGCTTCACCAGTCCTGGGCCTGCTATGTGCATTTCAGTTTTGTTACCTTCCCATGGCTGTCCCAAGTCTCATCTTGGGTAAATTTTTTTTTGCAACAGGAAAAAGTATCAGGAATGACTGTCAAAACAAACCAGAGTTTTGCCTGCAGGAAGATGAGTGATGTTGCTGCAACCCACAGTATGAATGCTATGTGAAATTCCTGTTAAAATAGAGATGTTTGCACTAAATAAAGCAAAAGGTTTTCCATGGGGGTTGGAAAAATCCTCCCAAAGAAAGCACGGCACTGCACCAGCACTGCTGCTTCCAAATAATTCTTCTCTGGGCCACTCATTGTGCTGATCACCTCAGACTCAGAATGTAAGCTGCCGCTAGGGTTAGGGTTAGCATTAGGATTCAGAGGACCACACAGCCTACAGCTCTAGGGCACTGGGGCTGGAAAAGGCATGCCGAAGGGAGCACAGCACTATACCAAACGTTGCTATGCCCACATAATTTCTAATCTGGGCCATTCATGGTGCTGGGTACTTCAGCCACAGCCCCAAGCTGCCACTAGGGTTAGGGTTAGGGATCAGAGAACCACAAAGCCTATACCTCTAGGGATACTGGAGCTCATCTTACTTGCAAATAAATAATAATAATAATGGCCAGACTTCGCGAATGAAGAACTGTGGAAGGTCTTTGTACGCCTTCCAGCCTGCGCATTGGATTTATTTTAGGTGGGACACAGTGCGCGCAGAACTGAGCCCACCCTTTAATCCTAAGGTTCATCTGCCGGGGCCAAGCGAGCTTGGACAGTGGCAGCGAGGTCCTCAGGACGTAGGTGGATTGCCTTACAGGGCTAACGGGCTCCACCTGCCCGGGGAGTGTCCCCGACCGGGAATCGAACCCGGGCCTCGGCAGTTACAGTGCCGTATCCTTAACCACTAGACCACCAGGGGCTCCCAAGCAAATAAATATCCCCTGAATTATCAACACTGGGTACATATAATCTGTAAAATGAGGAAAAAAAAGTCAAATGTTCACACAAGCTTATTTTCTACAGCGGATTTTTTGCTTGTTCACTGTCCTGAGTATTAAAGAGCACCTCTGTTTTTCTGAATGTTATCAACAACTACTGTTTCGTTGACAGAACCATGAGAGAGAAATAAATCTCATAAAGAGATTGCTAGGCAGCTGTTTGCCAGTGGCTAAATGCTTGCAAGAGTTACATGGTATTATCTCTATGTTTGTGCAGCTCAGCACTTGACTAGAAATCAGGAATTCTCCAGACCACCTGGCTGCCAAGCAAAATTTGGTGTATTTATCAGCACTGGATTCCTTTCTAAATGAGTTACAAACCCCAAATTCTTCTGCATCAGTGCAGAAAAGACCCGAGTTCCTTAACTGTTAATATACATATGCTTTTCTATATAATAAATTAATATTCTATTTGGTAGAAAACGTTGCATGCCTACCGCAGAAGGCTGCTACACAGTTTCTACTGTCATGAAGCAGATCTTCCCTCCTACTCTCCGGGGAACACATAGAATACAAGTATAATAGGGTTTGTGTGATTTTTCTGGTAACACTCGAGATAAATGCTGGCATAGCTTTGGCAATGCCAGCAGTCCAGTCGAATGGGACAGCAGTGCAAGAGTAAATGCGACTGTGGTGCCCAGCCGGGGTGTCACACAAACGCAGGGACACAGCAGAGCGCTCAGCCCACCGCTGACGGCCACAACAAGGCAGCCCTGCTAACACCAGGGCTGCTGGCAGCAGACGAGCCTGACCACGAGGTTTGGAGCAGAACCGTGCCTGCAGGGCACAGCCAGTCTTGGGACGCTGGGCAGCCGGGCCAGAAGCAGCCGCAGTCCCACAGTTGCCTCGCTCAGCATCACTTCCGACCCGTGTGAGGTGAATGTGTTTGTCAAACTGCAGCCAGAGATGCTGCACGGCAGATGATGGCCTGGAGCTCAGTTTCTCCACCCCTCCACGCTGACCTAAGCCTCCACTGCTGCCCGTGTGCCCCATCCCTCACACCAGCACCAGCGGTCAGGCGGCTGGCAGGGTCCCCCATGCAGAAGCACACCCTGCTTGTTGTGCAGCCGCCTGTCACTGGTGAGGGGCCCCAGGGAGAGCGTGCGGCCAGTGAAAGCATAATGGTTGCTTTCACACCTTTGTGTGTGGTCCTGAAATTGCCCCTGTTAAATGATAGCTGCTACTCTCATGGTAAATCCAACGATGGCTGTGGGAGGTCTGAGTCTACAATGGTAGATGTGGACGGTCTGAATCTCCACCTCCAGTGAATTTAAAGAGCAGACCATACAAACCTCTATTAAAAAGGGATTAGAGTGAAGTTGGTCCTGTTTTGGAACTAGAAGTGAGACTGGATGTCTCTTCCAGACATGGCTTCTATGCTGGGATGCACCAGAATGTTCCCATAGATAGGCAATAAAATCACTGTACAAACAACTGCTTTGTGTTGCTGTTTCCTTAAAAGCAGAGCTGCAAGAGAAGACTTAAACAAAGCAGATTTGGGTTAATCAAATGAAGCTACGCCAGTCTCATTCTTGACATATGCATGCACTCAGGCATGACTCACCCTTCAAACGATGATTCATCATTAGTTTTTCTTGTGGGTTTCTATGTCTTTTGTCCATCCTTGTCTCCTGCCATCAGCTCACAAGTGCAATGATGACTAAAACAACATTAAAACTAGACTTTTAATTGGGACCTGCTCTGCAGCACACGTGGCAAAGGCTGGAGAGGTCGCCTGCCTTTTGTTCTGATGAGAGGGAAGCAGACTGTGGGTAATGTTTTTTGAATGGGGGAAGGAGGGAAGGAAGGAGGCTGAGGCAACTGTAAAAGTGTTGATTCTGGAAGGACAATGTTGCCAAGCAATGTGATCATACATTTGGTTACTGCATAAGGAGCTGCAGCAGTTTGGTGAGCTTGGGAGGAGTGATTAAAACCCACACAACCTGCATAAATGCATTCTACATTTTTCACTACATTTTCTTTGCATTACCACAATAAGTTGTGCAGCTGACCTCCAGCCCCACAGCCCAGTCCAGCGCTCAGCAAGGACATGCCAAGCTGTTTTTCGAGGACATTTCCTGCAGGGCAGGGCGGGACACTGCTTAGACCAGGGCTTTGTCTTTTCCTTTCGGGATTGGGAACTCTCTCCCCCACAGGAGCAAAGATTCTGCAGTCTCTGCTCACCGGGACTTTCCCCATCCCATGCCCTTGCCCATCTCTTGTAAATCTGTGTATGTGTGTGTGCGTGTCTGTGCACACACGTGTGTCTGCGTGCACATGTGTGAGTCACACCTTCTGCACATATGGTGCTCAGATCATGCCAGATAAGACAACATTGGGTAGCTCGAAGTGCTTGATTTGTTCATTCTCCTGCACAGCATAGTGTACAGCTCTGTGCCTGCAATGGATGAGCAAGGAGCCTTCCAGGAAGCTGTCTGGAAGTTGTGCTGCAAAAAAGCAGCTCTTCCACGCCACCTTATCATTTGAAAAAGACTACCCTCTGCCAAATTGTTCAGTAATCCTCCACATTCTATACTGCCATAGTAAACAGAATAGATTACTATATCTCCTAATAGTGGAGATATGAATAAAACTACTTTCTTTTTAGACAGACCCTGCAGCCCAGCATTTTAACCACTTGTCCTTTGAGAAGTGAAATTTGGCCAGAAGACTGATGGCCTCCACATGAAAAGAAAGAAAATAAAAGTCTCTTATTATTTCAAGCACCCAGGTCTGTTTGTTTAAGCAGAGGGTAAGAGTTTACAGTGGATTACAGGTCATCGTTTGTAATGGCACTTGCCCTTAAACGGTCACCAGCTTGATTATCTGTACCCATTAAAAGCGGATTTGAACAGCAATGCCAGATTGTACATATGTTTCATTTCATACTCTACAGTTGTAAAGAGAGAAATGAGCTCAGCAATATTTTTTTAAAATCCAACTTCTACACTTAGTAATATTTTAAAACTATGTTACATGCCCTGTTGCCTTTTGTTCCACCTGCTTTCTTTTCTCCCTTTATTTTCTTTTGCTCTCTATTACAGTTTATGTCTCTGCTTTTGTGTGTCAAGCCTGTAATGTATTGCTTCAGATTTCAGTACTTTCCCTCCTCAGAATCAGTCTGCTCTCACCTTTCTTTCTCGGCAAGGAAGTCTTCTCTTTCTGATTGTGGCTTTCTTTAGCTCCTTGTTCCCTATTTCTTTCCTATTTAATACATTGCTAAGATTTTCTTTTTCTTCCCTTTGTTATATGTCTCTCTTAAGTTAGTGCTCCTCTTCACTTTCCCATCTCAGCTCCCTCATTTACCTGCTTTTTCAAATGCTCAGGGCTTCTCCCCTTTGTTCTCTGCTTTCCATCCCTTCCACTCTTCACCTCTCCTTGTTCTTTCCTCACCATAGTCTCTCCCTCTTCTCATCCTCCTCTTGTGTCTTCAGCATTGCACACACTTTTTTGCCCATTTCTCTACATTTTTCCCCCTCAAGGAGATGATTAAAGCCTGAGCACTCCTTTTCTGTCTCCGCAAGGGTTGCTCGGGAATTTATCTCTGTTTCCAGAAGTCTCAAAAAAAGGAATGTCAGGAGAGCTTGCTTTTATTTCCAGGACCCTGGGAGAGGATAAAACCTCATGAGTTACTGAGAAAGTTTCTTCTCTAGGTTTGTGGTCTGTAAGGATGAGTGTGGCCATAGGCTTCTTTGGGATCACGGCATAGCCTCAGCAAGTGTCCCTTTCTGCCTGCCAGCCAGGGATCCAACCCTGGCCCTCTCCTCCACACTTCCCAGCTGGAGAGGTCAGGTGGTAGGACATATCAGGGACAGTAATTCCACCATTTGTTTTGTGACTTTTTATGTAAAGGACACCCTCCCATCCCCTCGACACCGTCAAGCGGCAAAGCTGTCCTTCTTCTTCAGGGAGTCAGAGACCAGGAAGGGGTTGGACCCCTTCCTCATGTGCCACTTCCAGGTGACTGTTGATGTCCCAGGTTTGTCGCCTGAGGAGACCTCAGTTTGCTTTGTGATTCTGTAACTGAGGTTTCAAACTAAAACCAGCAAGTGTCTGAGTGGCAAGATCCTGGGATATGGGCTTCTGCTGTTTGTGTTGTGCAGCACCACAAACACTCAGGATGTAAGCAGGGTTTGGAAACATTTCTGTAACAATAGTGAGCACTAACAAACATATTGCACTGAAAAAAGGCACAGGGTACTGCAGAAGGGTCTCATCGTACTTTGCGCTCCCTGTGAACTGCTGCTTAGGAGAGCATTCCCATTTAGCCAAGGCATATAAGAAAAGGCTGAGCAATTACTGCAGGACTGAGACAAGTGTGCCATGAAATTTAATTAAGGTCAACAGGCTCTGGTGTCTGGTGGGGCCTGAGGAGAGCCTTTTCGCTGCTTGTGCAAACCAGGCTGTCATTATTGGTGTCCCAGGGCAAGCAGCCCATTTAAAATCACTGGAAATGCTCCTGTCCCCTCAGTGGCTTTCTATCAGGCCTAGTGTGAATATTACAAATTAAGCAGAAATATGCAACAAGATTCCCTGCAGACTCCTAATGCCTTCACACGGTAGCATTTCTCATTGGCGGTTCTGCTAGTTGTGGTGGCAGTGCCTGGGTAGGAGGAGGGGATGCCAAAAATGGCTTTTGGCAGGGATCCTCTGCCAGCATGATGGCATGTCAATTGGGGGACACCAAGCACCACGCTCTAGAGGTGCCAGCAAGCACAACACCACTGTGGGCTTCATGATAATGCAGCATGATGGGCAGTGACAGACCATTATCCCCACCCTCAAAAAAATCACTTTGGTGCTGCCACCTGGGAGCAGATCCCACAGGAGGGACAGGAATAAGTGTGGGGGACTGGGCTGTTGTATACCTGCAATATTCTTTCTTCACAGGCAGAGCTGCAGTCACAGCTCCCAGAGCCAGTGGTTCTGCCTATGGAGGGGCAGGATCTGCTCCCTCAGCTCCCCGTTCGCTGTACCCACTGCCCCCTTTCAGATTGGGTATGGTGGGCAGCTGGTCCAGCTCTGCAAACAGTACCATGGAGGTGAGCAAACTGCGAGACAGCTCATAGTGCTGAAGGAGAAAAGCCAGGTTCTTCTGAGTCTTTTTAACTTACAGGATCAATATTTGCATAATATTCATGTCATAGAACTAAATATTTGCTATAGGATTAAGTATTTCTGTGCTGCTCTAGTGACTTCACTAGCCTTCAGAGCCTGAGGCTGCTGGTAATGAGCTGGAGCAACATAACAAACTGAATTGTTATTACTAACACGTTTAGATGCAGCCTCATACCTGATGAATGACACCTGCTGTGAAAAATGAGTGATGCTATTTTTGGAAGGTATTTATCTGGTGTTTAGAGGGTAGCTTTAGACGTATGCAATTCAAATGCATTTCTTTAGGTAGGATAATGATCCTTACATTATCATATTCAATGAAAGTATGTCTACAAGTACATGTTCTCTATGTGCTGTATGTGCACGAAATGTGTATCCTAGATACCTAATGGCAATGACAGATCTGAGCTGTAAATAAATTGGTAAGTCTAATGTGCATTTCTGGGCCCAGATTGCTAAAATCAGTAGGAACTTAGTCTGGAAAGGAGTGCAAGATTGGATCAAACATAGTAAAGACAAACATTATTATTTCATTTTTGGAGATTAAAGCAATATTACATATTTAAACTTGGATAACATTTTGCACATCAATTGGAAAATCACATTGCAGATTGTCCAAGGCGCTTATCGCTTAAAACTGCCTTATGGAAAAGTTCTTGATGCTTCTTTTGAAAACTGCAGGTACATTTCCCCTCTCTCTCCCTCCTTCTTCAACTGCTTCTTCTAATCATGCTCCACAAGTAAAACAAAACAAACTGATAAAATATTTACACACAATGTTTACACAAGTAGGGGTTTTTTAATTGGCGTTTTTTCACTTTTCCTGACTTACAGGTGAAAGCGGGAATTGATAGAGGGCACAGGTGTGTTTGCACTGTTGTCTTGCTTGATCCCTATTGATACAGACATTATCTGGACAGTGTTTAGAGTAGGCTTGAAGTGGGATTATAAATGTGGATTTTATAATTTCTTTTCTCTTGAAATGCCATCTTCTCCCCAATAGTGTCACTTGGAAATTCAAAACAAACCAGTAAAAACCTCTTCCTCTCTTTCTCCCAGTAAAAAAACCCACCAGCATTTCCAAATGGCCAAGTTTGAATTGTCCCAAGGTTTTATAACAGGCACGTGCATCTCTGGCACTGTAATATCAACAGTGCTGCCATCAGTGGTGTTCTGCTCGAGGATGGACCCAGGAAAGAAATCAGACCTGCAGTGTTCAATGCGCACTATCAGGACTGCAGGCTGGCCAGTCTATGAATAAAAGATAGACCAAAATCAAAGTGATTCTGACACCTGCACTTACTGTTTTCTGTCTTTGTCCTGTTGTGGCTGAAAAGCAGGTTATTTCCTGGGCAGGTACCTGTGCATTAGGCTGTTTCCTAGGAGGAGCCAGAGCTGTGACAAGCCACGTCTGGATAAAGTACTTGTGCTCTCTCCCTCTGACACTAAGAACACCAGAGCCCCCACCACTGGCAACAGGAGGGAGGCACCCACACCTTGGCTCAGGGTTCTACAAGAGTGGCTCCCTGCCTTTCTGACCAGAGATGCCTGCTGGCTGCAGTCCCAAGAGCAGGCAGAGTCCCTCTGCCCATAAAACAGTGTACAGGACCATGCTTAGATCATCTGCTTGAGCCCAAAGTACTCACATCTTAGTCTAATCAAAACCTGTATTTCTGTGTTTGCAGACCATGTGTTTGTTCCCAGTATCTTACTTGGCAGCCCACTTCACATGGTTTGGAGTTGTTAATGGGCTGACATTCATCAGCATGCTTTTGAGATGTACATGGTACCTCTGAAAATGTGCTTTATTTTTTCCCTCCAAAAGATGGCTACACTCTTATTCCCAGTTTTTTTTTCATCAGCATAGCTCAACACAATCAATTTTCTCTTCTTAATTAGCAAAATTGCTTATCAGCAAATAAAAAATTGTTTTGCCCCATTTTATTTCACAATTTCTTCTTCTTACCTTCCAAACTGTATAATTTGCTTCATAAAACTCTTTTTCACGATACCATAATAGCCTATTCTGGGATCTCAGTCTTCTCTAAACAGCCTTGGGTGCTTAACACATATATTCTTTAAACAGTGTAATTTTACTCCTCACAGTGGGAGGCAGACATCATTCATAAAGTCTCTGTTTCCTCAGGAGATCAGCACTGACTAATGCTCTGCACAATTAAGCATTTTAATTTAACTGTATATGTGAGATGTTGAACCAGGAGTTTTTTCCAGACCAGGCCATGCTTTGAAAAACTCTAAGAAAGGCAGGTGCTTGAGCAAGCTAATTTCTTTGAAATGGTTCATTTCCCCATCCCACTCAAAATTTATCATATAACATACCATGTCCCAGAAACACAAGTTCATTGAAAAGCCATGATTCACTGATAGACTGGACATATTCACAGAGCCAGGAGCCATGTGGGATAAACAGGTCTTTGATGCCAGCACCCAGAATGTGAGATCCAGAGCTTTAATTCAGAGATGATGAAGAATCTGTGTTCTACAGGAGACTGAGTTGTCTGTAATTTAAGCTGTGTTTATTGGACTAATTTCTCATGCTCATCTATCAGTTTTCCAATCTTCCTCTCAGTAATATGCGCTCAGTTTTTCAGTCTATATTCCTGTTAACTATTGAAATTATCTCTTGTAAGTACTGCTCAGTAGATCTATTAAATGCATTAAAAGTATTTACTGTAAACTTCACCTGAAATTTATCTAGTTAATTTCCCCAGTTTGCTTTAAGTAATGTGTGAATAATAAAACAATGGAAATAGTCTATCTTATCCTTGTTTTATCAATGAATATCACATTTACCTACCAAAATGACCTAAAATAAGTAGACCTTCCTCAGCACCTTAACGAAGAGATGTACACCCTCTAGAATAGCAAGTTATTGGCGATCAGGGTTCTGCATTTTATTATGGTTGTATTAAAACTTAGTGTTACAACATGATATGCTGTGGTGACTGAAACTTATTAGGGCTTTAAGTTAATGTAAATTACATAAGAACTTTACCTAAACCATGGTTTGCAATAGGCATTTACAAACATTTCTCATTTCTTTGTCCTTAGAAATGAAAACCACCAGTAATGCATTCAGCTTGGGGGGGGTTTTGAGAAAGGGTAAGGATTTCATACCTTGGATCTGTTGTGAGAATTAAAACAAATGGAGGAACAGACTCCAGACAACTTCCATCTTGTTTCACAGGAACCAACAGCTCATGTAACAAAAATGTCTGATCGAATCAAAGGACTTTGTTAGGGGAAAATCCAGTATTAGATCTCTGAAGGTGATTTTTTGTTTCCTAGATATTTTATATTCATTAGGGTTGTCTTTCTACAGTAAGCTCTTGCTTAGGTTCCTAGAACTGATTATCATGCGAACTGGTGTCTCTTCAAGCATTTGCAGCTATTATAAACAACATTTGTTCTGGCAGAGACCGACCACAATAGCTATCTGTAAAATCCGAAAAGTGATGGAGAAGGCAAGTGGGGAAAGGCACTTCGCTGTTTCACCTGATGCAAGAACAATGGGGCACTGAGAAACATATTTGAAGAAACATATCTGAGAAACATATCTGAAGAAAACCAACCGAATGCCAACTTCACACAGAGCACATTTAAATTATGGAGTTTACTGCCACAACAGTGGGTCCTGAATTTTTGTTCTGAGAAGTGCATGTTGAGGGGTTCCAAGACAGGAGCAGATTCCAAAAGAGTTTGAATGACTTTGTGGAGGAGAGAGCCAACAGGGACACTACAAAAATTTGTCTGGATGCATTCTCCAGTGTACAAAGTGTCCAAATGGTTGTTGATTGCTGAAGTTGTGATGGCAGAGAAGGGAAAGGATCACTCTTTTTTGGACTGGCTGCTGATTGTCTGCATTGAAAACTGTGTGTGATGTCAGACAAATCTTTACTCTGGTCTAGTTTAGCCTCTATGGTAGGTGTTAATGGCCCTATTTAGTGTGCCCCTATTTAAAGATGGCTGGTTTTCAATGGTGTGTTCAGGCATTATTTCAGACATTTAATTTTAATTCTCAGGAATATGAACGTTCAAATATATTCCCAAGGACCTTAAAGACTTCTGAAGTCATTTATTCTGTTTTCAGACCTGTCACTTCAGTGTTCAGTCCTGGCAATGTGAGAAGTTCTGCACTAAAGTAATGCATGTAGAACTGAAGGCCACACACCTGCCCAGACAAGTCTAACCTAATAAGCCTTATAGAGAAGGATTTAGCTGCTGACAGGGATGCCTAAATTTAGTTGAATGCAATACAGATATGTCTATGTGAGATAAATGTATAAGGTTCCATTAGAGTCAATGGAAGTTAAGTCAGTAGGGAATGGAGTTAAGACAATTCATCTCGTTAGAAGTTAAACTCCATCATTTGCTTAACTGAACTACCCCTGGCTCCACTGACTACAGCCTTTAGATCTCCAGTGCCTACTGCAGAAGTTTAGACACCCGGCCAACATGTAGATACCTAAATTTTGATTAATTGAATGGGGAGCTGCACTCATTCGTAATTTCACTTAAAACCTATAGAGTTATAAATAATTATTCTATGCTGGATGGATTTGTTATTTTTAGGAGTCTCAGATCCCCCCACAGCAGCCCACAGCTTTTTCTTCTACGGAGGGAATGATTGCTGATTGCTTCAGGAGAGCTTGGTGCTTTAAGATGTATACAGTTCATTGTATTTCCTTTGTAACATCAGCTAGGAGCTCAGATTAAACTAGCCCTTCTTGGTACAGAGAGGGACTGTACCTTGGCATTAGGAAGCTTGAGTAGTAGTTGACAACCAAGTGAGCTCCTGAGGTTGCACATAAGTCTTTTTCTCTCACTTAAGAAGAATTTTTAAATTCTGGATACTGACCCTCTGAAAGAAGATACACTATGGGTGTGTCTACACAAACTGCTTGTGATTTCCAGATGTTTTAGAGTCACTTCTGAAAGTCTCTAACGCTGATCAAAACTCAAGTCCTGGCATTGACATCTATCTCTGAGGGGGCATGGGTGCAGCACCTGGGACTGGAGTGCTAGTGGTACCATTTCAATGGAGAATGCAGTTGGGATCCAAGGCTCAGACTTCAGTGCTTCCTCACTGTGCTGTGTTCATACAACACTCAGCCTCTGCAGCCAAGCTTGTGTAAACAAACTAATCCACCAGCGCATGATAAGGCATATAATCACATACATGAGAACTGAAAATAAATTTGAGTATCTCCACCAGGACATAGCCTAGCTGATTTTGATTATTAAAACAAAAAATAAACACAAAGGAGCATCAGCATGTGTTTCTCCTTGAGTACTATTAAAGGATCAGTTTAGCTCACTGTGCTCTGCCACATCACACAGGAGGGGTTTCTGAATGCCACATCCTTCTTTAGCAGCCAAAGACCAAGAGAGATAGGCCTTATATAATTTGGTTGTGTCACATTTATCTCTACCTGCAATGACTTTGTCGTGCTGGCTGCATGCTGCACGTTCTGTACCTCATCCCCAGCATTGTATCTCTCCATTTAGAGATGAGAATATAACAATATCAATCTTCTGAAGAGAGTTAATGTTGCCTCATTCCTTTCCCCTAAACCACAAAGAATCATGTAATCTTTTGACTCAGGCCCCATGTGCCCATCTTTAAGTTACAGCACAGTTTATATTTCTGTTCCTCTTCCCTTGACAATTGTTTGTTGATGCTGATTTAATGATCAGGAAGAGATGGGGGGAGAATCTGAGAGGTGGCAAGGTGAAGTGACTTTCCAGAGGCAATAAGGCAGCTCACTGAACTTCAGACTCACACTAAAGTCTCCAGGCTCTCAGCAAAGTGCTCACATCACCAGGTCATACCTGCAAGTCTTAGTCCATATCTCCCACCAGAACTCTGTGCATCTCATCCCAGCTTCTTGTCCTCTCCTTTTCTCAATGCCCCCACGTTTTCCAATGTCCTTTTCACCCTCACTTCACGCCTCGCCAATATACTGTCAAACCCCTTCTCTCTACCTGCCCTTCCAAAAATTTCCTTCTTTGCCAGGCAGAAATGAGTGGCTCCATGCCATCTTTCTATGTTAGTCTCATATTGCTGGAGTTGTACAACACACTCAGATTTCTGTTTGAATAGCAAACTGTTACTCAGCTTCCACTGTGAATAGTGGCTGCCTGGGGCAGGCGTGCTCACAGAAAAGATCTTTGCTCTCTATCTTTCTAAAAAAAAAATAATCAAAGAAAGGCAAAAGTCAAAAGCTCGTCATGCCCCAAAGAAATGTCTGTATCTCTGTGGAAGACTTCCAAGTATATAAGCCAAGCTAGAGTGGCAAGGGTGGGAAATTTGCAGATCAAAGGTTTTGAAAATATGAAGCTCTGTTTGTGTGATGCAGACCAGAGCTGTTTGCTCTTCTCAGAAGTAGGGAACAGGCCAGCACACTCCTGCCAATACTGCATTAACATCAGCTTTTGAAAGCTGAATGCCACTGCTGATTGTTGCAAGAAGATCTAGAGCAGAGCTTATTTTAATTGAAATGAAGCTTTCAGACCATTTCACTCACTCTCATAAAGAGCTGAAGATACTTAGGCACAACTTTGAAAAGGCATTTTAAGTCATGGGTTCAATATTTGTACCCAATGGCACTTGGTTTGAGGTTGTCAGACTCACCCCAGGGGGTAGCAGGAGGTACAGGTGGCGCTGCAGGAGAAAGTGGAAAACCTGAGGGTGGGCATCAGCTGGGGGCTTTAGTGGTTTTGGTGGTTTGCTTGGTGGAACCAAGTAGAAAATAGGTACTGGTTACCCTGGAAAGACAAAACATTGGACTGAAACTTGGGTGATCACTGCTAGTTTTCTATAGTGCCATTTCAGACTGACTTAGTAGTACCAGCACAGACTAGATTAGACTTTAAGACTTACAGTAATACACCTAGCAAGGATTGTGAAATGAAAAAGGAACTGGGTAATTATGACATTTACAACAGCTTTCAAGTAAGGCAAACATCTGACTACATATTTAAGGGCAAGGAGGATATTTTTAAATAAACAGGCTTCCTTCCTGCAAGTAATAGATTGCAATAGCAAGTGGCAGAAGGATTCATCTATTTCAGTTGTTTTCATGGTTTCATTGGTTTTAGATCTAAAAAAAATATTTAAAAGAAGGGAGTACATTCTATTGCGGGGAAATTGTCAAGAGGGTTTCTTTGTATTATTTGATTCTATCCTGTTATACTTTTATTTTCACAAGTTTAGAACATTTTGACACATTACCTTTTGCAGTTCAAGTTTTCTCTGTTTGATCGTCCTCTCCTCCCTGCCAAGCATGGCTGGTTTTTGTGTACATAACTTAAATATAGCCCCTCCAGAAATCTTGGAAGTTACAGTAACTAAGAATACATTTTCTTTTTAGCAATATTCTATCCTTTCTTTTCTTTCAGTAGAGCTGAAGCTGTAGATAAATTAAGACAAATTTCTATTATTTTGGGTTGGATTCAGCAGGGCTATTAAAACAAAAAAAGGTAAATAGGAAGAACTGTTCTTGAGCTCATGTAACTGAATTGTACTGTACTCTGCATCTCAGAAGGTCTTAAAGACACGAGAGCCACTGCACGTTTCATCAGTTATTAGGGAAAGAAACCAAGAACACCATCATGCACCTATACAGATTTAGTGTGTGTGCACTTGGGTTGCCTGTTAAATACTACATGCAGTCCTGGCTCTCATCTTAAAGGTAATAGAGTGGAAAACATTCAGAGAAGAGCCACAGGGATGATCAAAACTGTGGAGCAGTTTCCATACCAGATTTCTTCAACTTGGAAAAGTGGTGACTGAGAGGGAATATGGCTCATATCTATAAAATCACAAATAGCCTAAAAAGGGTGGAGAGAAACTGATTGCTCTCCTTCTCTTCCAATCCAAAAATGAAAAGTACCAAATAATGCCTGCAGGTTCAAAATGAGCAAAACCAGATGGCTCTTCATAAAGTATATAGTTAAGTTGTGGGGTTCCCTGCAGGAAGATGTTGCCTATGGTGGCTACATGGCCATACAGGGAGCTGCTGAGTATAACCACTGACGGCTGAGAAAGCACTCCAGGGAAGTGCATGCTTGTGCTATTCACTTCCTCAGACTTCTCTTTCTGGCCACAGTTAGAGGCAGCATACTTTGGTCTGGCCCTGCATTTCTGCTCTTAATTTTGTAATTGCTTCCTAATAAAACCCACCTGAGCCCCTTCCTTTGCCCCAGATACATCCCCAAACTCAGGTAGCAATGGAACTGTCATTGCAGATACATCTATCTGTAAAGAAGTGCTGAAGTAAATGATTTACGGAAATACGTGCTGCAAATCTAATCAGCAAACTGTGTTGGCATCAAGAACGGGAAAAGATGATAAGAGTGTCAAGAATGAAGGAGTAATTCAGTTATTTTAGAGTCTTGCACAACTGGCACTACAACAACACAGCCTGTGAAACTCTTATTTTTAAAAGAAAGGAATGTTTTTCCATGTGAAGTGACAGCCATTGCACTATAGAAGATGGACTGCTGTCGTCTTCAATCCTGCCTGGCAGAAATATATGCTTGACCATTGTTAGCATTAAGAAGGCTGAGACTCACTCCTCACCCAAATCACAAAGGTGCAAACTTCCCCTTGGAGACATACTTCCCACATACAGCCTATGAATAGCTCTTTGGGAAATATTTTGCTCTATTTAGCATTTTATTAAAAGCACTGTGTAAAATGAATTCTCTATTACTCTGCACTGTTCATTTGCATGTAATACCAGCAGTAATTTATTTTCTTATGGTGCATGAACTGCTAATGTAAAACGTCTGCAGAAGACTTAAAGGTGAAATCTATTTGCACTGCAGAAAGCCTATATAATCTGGTTTTACACAGGAAAAATACACCTTAAAGGAACTAGAGGGCAATGCAGTTCTTGCAGTTCCTGCATCGCTGTTACTGCTCCAACCTGTGGCTGCAGAGGTGGCAGCATCAGCTAACACTGGTGATTAAACACCTTTTACTCAGTATTAAATTGCTAACACAATTTCCACCACCAGCTCCATTAAATACATATTCTTGCACTTAAGCTGCATGTTTGCATCCACACACACCACTGTGTATTTGTCTGCACACCCACCACTTCCATTCCCTGCAAACCTTCTCGGCATTACATTCCAGTGGCATGTAAAAACCCATACATTCCAGTGGCATGTAAAGGGAGGACATCAGCTGCCTCACTGGGCTCATGTCTGAGTGCAGTCAGTGCCCCTATGTCAAGATCGGGCCCTGCAGGGTGAAACAACTCTCCTTCTCTGCAAACAGAGCTGAGGGCAAATATTGCCTACAATATCTGCTGACTCTGGAACACTGCAATTACTTCTGAAATCTAACCTAATTACAGTTGCTGAAGAATTTTTCTCCATCTTCTTTGGCTCATTTACAGTTCTTCCACTTTCTCCTTTATCTCTCCTTTCTTTGAGTCAACATTTACCTTTTTAACCCTTTCTCTTCCTCCGCTTCCTTCCCTCCTGCAATGCTCTGTGCAAGCGGAATATCATAGCCTCTGCTAGCAGCTGCATCTGTGTACAGCCTGCCCTAGTGACAGAAGCCGAATGCACTTTCCAAGTTCTTACAGCCAAAGCTCTGACTTTGCAAAAGCAACAAAACACCTCACCTGATTAGTGAAATTGTTTTCAAGGGTGTTTTTTTTAATTCTATGCTCTCCCAGGGCAGTAACAATGAAATTGGAAGCACGTTTGCATCGATATCAGGGCGAAGAGCTGACAGCCACAAAAGAGGAGAGCAGTTCACGAAGTAGCCCACTTTCATTGACAACACAGCAAGGAAATAATCTAGCTCAAAGCAAAAAAAGTGTTCTGAACTTTTTTTTGACTGTATGACTGTGCTCAAACTAAGAGTTTAAAACAGCAAGGTAAATTGTTTTAAAATGCATGATTTAACTTAGTAGTGGGATTTTTATTGTTACCAGGAATTTAGTATCTGTTTGGACAGGGATGAGCACATGGCAGAACACTCCTAGGGCCTCATTGACATCTAGTGCCTATGGACTGCTGCAGTATAAGAAAGATTGAAAGACACAATGAAGACATAAATCCGATAACAGCAGATAAATTCAGACTTCCACATTGTCTTGCTATTTATAGTTGCATACTGTTTTGGAAATCATACATGGCAGAGCTGAATATGTGTGGACAGATCCACATACCCCTGAGTTGGAAGGTTTTTTTAATATTTCTTTTGTTATTTACTTAATTTTCATATTTAAATTATCCATATTTCTACTAGTGAGTGTTATGAGTAATAATGGCATCATGAGCTTAAGGCAGGTGCAAGAGTAGAATGTTGCACAGAATCAAAGCAAGCTGAGAAGAACTTGAAAGAGTAAGTGTGTGGTAGTGAGTAGTGTAACTCCAAAGATGTGAGCAAGAACGGAGAGCAATTAACAAAGAATTTGGAAAATTGTGGAATCCTAACAGTGATGATGAACTCCAGGCCTAACCCTGCTGAAGTCAGTGAAAAGGGGGTCAGGCTGTCTCTTGTAAGGAGAGAGGCAATGTTCACTGCACCTGCTGGCTCCTCATCAAGAGCTTCTGGAAGACGTAGAAGTTCTCTGTGAAACCTGCCAGGATTCAAAATATCTGTACAGATCCACAGGGACATGTACCATACAGATATATGGCAAAAAAGTACTACAACAGTGCAATAGTAATGTAAAACATAAAATGTAATAATAATTAGTAATAACCTTTTTTCTCAGTAAAGGTAGAGACAAAGATGCTGCATTTGCATTCAGACTTCTCCTAACTGTTCTTAATTCAGTTGTGGCACTACAGCCCCTTATTATCTTCCGTTTCACTGGGACTTCCAGAAAAAAAATAGCAGATCCCTTGCTCCTGGGTTTGAGCTTGAGCTTCATTTTCTTGAAGAGCTCTCAAATCTGAACAAACTCTATCAGCCTGATTTCAGACCAGAGCCTTTTTCCCAAGTACAGACATGCCATAGTTCCTTACTCCTATTAACCAGCACAGTCCCACTGAAACTGGATTTTCCCATGAGATGCATTCCCACCCTGCTGTGAGTGAACTAAAGGTCTTGTGTGAGTCAAGAGGCGCACTGGCACAAAGACCACTGTCAGCCAGAGGATAAGTGGATCATCTCTTTCCCATATGAGAAGGAATTATTTCCACAGCCTTGAGCTTTGTCTGGCCAGACTGACACACACACATGCAGTACGCTCCGTGGCAATTGAGTGCATACATACAGCTCGTGCTGCAGAAGTTTTACTTCCCAGAAAAGTTGTAAATCCTCAGCCACAAGATTGCAAGGCAGTAAGCTTTAGGGCTTTCTGGGCACCCAGCGGTGATTTCAGCCCTTCCAGACATTAAGCCTATTCAATGTTTGGTAACTAATTTTTCAACCCACACCTTCTTCCTCCCACTCTGTGCATTAAGCACTTAAAGGAAACCTACAAACACTTTTTTGAATAAGCTGGGAAAGCTTATTCATACAACCAAGCCCTCAGGTAGGTTGTATGCCTGATTAAGTTCTTCCATGAAAAGCCTATCTCTTCTCTTGCAATAAAGCTGCAGAAAAACAAGGAGTTCAGTTTTCTAGGTGAAGAGACCCTGAAGACCCTAAGCCAACCTACTCCAGTGTTTGGGGCAGCACCAGTAGGATGCATCTGAAGTCCATTTCATTGTGGCATCTCTCTACCTTCCCCCGATTTGGAGGCTGTGCTGCTGGTTGATAAGTATGCACTATCCCTCCCTCCCTCAGGAAACTGCAAGCCACAGAATGAAAAATAATGCTGATTTGCAGAAGACTGTTCCTCTCTGCAGAAATTTATGACAAAATTGGTTACAGAAGTGTGTTACCCAAAGACAGATATCCTCACATCTGTCCTTGTGCTCCCATGCCCGTCTGACCCAGTCAGCAGACACAGCTGGTGTGACTCCTGCAACTAGCATGAGCCACTAGATTTATTTGTCATTTATTTGTCTCTGTTGTTCTTGCTTTCAATGCAGAAGGTAGGAAAACAAGTGGTGCAAGGTCTGTCCTGACCCTTAATTAATATTAATCAAATTAATTCATGTCTGTCTCTTTCTTGCTTTCTTGAAAACTAAAGAGAACAGTTTCATATTCAGTGCAATTTGATTGGCTCTTTTAGGGTCCTTTATTTTTTTCCATCATGCTCATCTCTCCCACAGATCCGTCCCTGACTTTGACACTGTTGCCATTTATGTCAATTAGAGGATGACTATTTGGGGGAACCCTTTTTACTTTGACACAAATGCTAATCCAAATGTAGGGTATGTAGGGTTTACATTTAAATTAAGGGCTGAAAATGGCCTCTTATTTCCCCACAACATATACTGGTGTCTGCTAAATGTTAAAAGCATTTCTATAATACAGGTAATCATAAAATCATCACAAAATGTTTTGAGTTGGGAAGGACCTTAAAGACCATCTAGCTCCAGCCCCTCTGCCATGGGCAGGGACACCTTCCACTAGACCAGGTTGATCAAAGCCCTATCCAACCTGCCTTGTACACTTCCACAACCCACATCCTCTCTGGGCAACCTGTTCCAGTGCCTCACCACCCTCACAGTAAACAATTTCACCCAATATCTAATCTAAACCTACTCTCTTTCAGTTTAAAGCCATTACCCCTTGTCCTATCACCACGTGCCCTTGTAAAAAGTCCCTCTCCAGCTCTCCTGTATGCCCTCCTGAAGGCCTGTGCTTTCAGGTTGTGGTAGCCAGGCTCTGGCAGCAAGGCTCTGGCTCTGGAGCCAAAGGACATCCAAGGTAGCTCCTTTGCCAAGAGTTACATCTCCTGGCAGTGGTGGCACCTCATAATATAAATCTCTGGAAGCAAGAGAAAGCAAACCAGCTTTATGTCTAGGTTGAACTCACACTCAACCCCATATCCCTCCCATGGTCTTGCATCAATGGAGCAGCAGGGTCCCTGAGGAGCCACTGTCCTCTCCCACTCCTCCCCTTGTCCTCCGCCCTGGGAGACACCTAGCCTGTGGTTCATGGTCCATTAAAAACCCTGCTGCGTCATTTCTGGGCCATGAAGGCTGGCCAGCCTATTCTAGTTGAAACAAAAGGGATTGTTGCTTTGGATCACAGGCTCCTGAAAAGTTGCTTACTAATATTTCATTATTATAAAAAGATTTAATTCTTTAAAATTAAACACTGGGCTCCTTGCCTAATGTTCTTACATGTAACACCTAGCATAACCATTTGGTTAATTTCCAAACCAAACTCACTATTGACAGTATTTGGTAATTTTCCATGTGTCACCGGACTGAGAGAAAGGCTGTGTGTTTTGAATGGCTGGCATTTCACAACGGGATTCAGGTATGGGCTGGATAAAGCCTGCCTCACCCTCAGCCACTCTGCTCTTTGTTAGCCTAATTCAAGTTTACAGCAGTAACCTAGGGAATGAATTAAGAAACAAACCTCAACCAGTCTCACTTGTTCACTTGTGCAATGGAGTCCTTCGAAATTCACAGGGAAAATGTTAAAACACAGTAGAAATGTAATTTTGTAAATGTGCCCCTGTGTCTCTCTGATTGCTTTCTCAATACGGTACTTTCCTCCAGGTACTTGGTTTCCCAGTTTCTGAAAGCACAGGATTGGGTTCTGGGCAAGATTTTGGTAGCCTTTCAAAAGGACTGGAATATCAGATCATGTGGTGTATATAATCATGGGAAGTTCCTTTTCTCTAACCTTACACGGCTTGAAAATTTCATGTTATACTTCATTGTGCAACACAAGAAAAGTACCTCAGGAACAGAAATGTCTTTTATTCCATTCCCCATGTATCTGATGCTTTATTCCCTCAGGCACTACTTGTTTGCCAAAGGATTGTTTAACCACTGTTTGACAATTTCCAAATGGGAAAAAATGCTGGGTTTCATCCAAAGGAAGGGAGGAGCTTTTCAAAGTTTTGTATTTAATCTTGGTTGAAAGTAAACAACTTTACCCTTTCAACATTAGTCATGCCTGTTGTATAAAGTACGGCATAAAAGTGCTCAGCAAAGGAGTGCAACATTTTTCCATAACTTTGTAGTTATTAACATTTGCATAGGAGATTGAATTGGATCAAAAACCCATCTGGATGTGGTGTATGGGGGCGCTGGGCATCACAGCGGGGTAATTGGGTGAGCTGGGTGATGGGGGTAGTGGAAGAAGCAGCACAGCTCCTCACTGGAGCCAGGTAGCTGGAGCAACCGTCAGTCCACACACTGCACCCACACACGCACACCCGGTATGGGTAGAGGTCTCTGCTAGTGCGTATTTTGCGAGGATTAACGTGTCTTTCAAAAAAGGAGGCAGGATGCACCGGAGGAAATGGGGAAACAGCCCCTGGCCCACCACACAAATTTTGCTGGCACAGCTATGGCTGTGCAGTCAGGCCTTTTGGTGGGGACAGAGCTTGCACCAGCTCCCACAACAAATCCCTCCTCTGAGCAAAAAAACCACAACTATTCTGAAAACAAATACTGTATCTCGGAGGGAGACCCCTTTTGCGGGTAGAAGAGGTGACTGCCAGCAACGCCAGCAAACCCCGGGTGCAGAGGCGGTGCGAGGGCGACAGGAGGCAGAGGGCAATAGCCAGCGGGGCCCGAGAGATGAGGACTCCGGGGCTTCCGCCGGCGGGAGGCGCGGGGAGAGCCGCGGGCAGCGCCCGAGTCGTGGCCCCGCTCCCCGGCCATTGCTGCCCTCCTTGGGGAGGAAGACCAAAGCCGGACCCCGCTGGAGCCGCCGCCAGAAGCCGCCAGAAGTGCCCGTCGAGGGGAGAGCAAGGCTCCGATCACCAGCTTCTCCCCGGCTCCACCACACCGCCTTCTCTCTAACTGGCCACTTTGCAGGAGGATTATTAAGGGGGGGGAAAAGAAAAGTCAAATTAGAGAATAAAAAGAATGACCTACTTTGAAACAAGAAAAAAAAAATAGCGCTCTCTGTCAAGGTTTTGCTCCAATTGCCTGTGCGGCGTTGCATAACCAGATCGGGAGCTCCTGCCCGTGCCCGGCGAGGCCGGGAACCTGCCCCAGGGCAGCGCGGTGCGGTGCCCCGCTCCGTCCCGGCTCCCGCCGCCGGGGCAGCGGGCACGGACAGGGCGCAGGGTCACCCCCCGGGCCGGGGTCGAGCAGGGGGACCATGCCCAGCCCGCCGAGCGGAGCCGCGCTGGGCTCTCGCCGGATCGCCCCGGGAGCCGGCGGCCAGGCACCTGAACGCTTGCCCTGCCCTGCAGGGCCAGCGGGACCGCGGGGGCTCCCGGGCTCAGGTACCGGAGCGGCCGCCGGTGCAGTACGGGGATGTCGCTGCAGACATATATAAACGTGGGCACGCCGGGGTTTGCTCGCGGCGGCGGTGCGGAACCATCCTTGATGCGGGGCTGCCTTTTTGGTTGAGGGTTGGGGATTTTTTTCCCCTGCTTCCCCTTTCGTTCTTTTTCCAGCTTCTCCTTTTCTTGGATCCTCGCCTGTCTCCTCCCACAGAACGAGAGAGAGAGAGAAAAAAAGGTCACGTATGTTTGGAAAAATATGTAGGTCAGTGGAACATTCCCTGCACTAGTGCACAGGGAGCCGGGGCGGGAGAGCTCCTCCTCAGCCCTCTCGCTACCCACCGCCCCAGCCCGACCCTCCCGGAGCCCACCGCGGGGAGGGGGGCGCCGAACGCCGGGGTCCCTTTCCTCCTTCCTGACCCATTTTGAGCACCAGCCTCGGGTTTGGTCTCCCCGCCCTGTCCACCCCCACCCCCTCGCTCTTTGCCGGAGAAGGCGAGCGAGCGGCGAAGGGAGCCAGCGCCGGCGATCGCTGCCGCCGGGGCCGGGGCTGCGCCCATGGGCGCGGGACGCGAG
>VYXB01007867.1:153125-207516 GCA_013397135.1 Pachyramphus minor
TGGGGCTTCCCCGCCGCGCTCCCGCAGCACCGGCACCCCAGGTAACGGCGGCCCTGTGGCCCCGACCCTCCCTCCGACCCGCGGGGCGCCCACCCGCGTCACCCGCCCCGAGCACCCACGCGGGATGCTCGCCCACGCGTGACTCCCCGCGGCGGCGACCGGGGTCAGCTCCCCTCCGCTCCACGCACCGCGGGGCTGACGGACGCGCCCGGTGGTGCGGGGTGGCATCGCCTCTGCCGCGGGAAAGTTTACGTGGGGAGCACAGTATGTGCGCCGTGTCTCTCCCGGCCGGGCTGGCGGGATCCGGCCGGCTGGGCCCTTCCTTTTGGAAAAATAACTTGCCCTCCGCCCCCAAGCTGTCGTTCTCCCTGTCTCGTCTTGGTGGTGTTGGTGGTTTCTTGACTTCAAGGGTTCGCACAGGCTAGACCGGAACAGGGTCTGCCATGCGATCGGGCAGTGTTTGGTCAAAGAAAACTTCCAGTAAGGCCAGTGAGGTTTTTGAATGGGCGAAGGCTCGTGGTGGGAGCAGCGGTTGTGTCATGTGCTGGGAGAGCCTTGCTGCTCCAGCAGCCCTGAGCTGGGCTCCCGCGTGTTTCCTTCCGTGTATAGAACGGGGTAAACGTTAAGTCCACGGCTGAACGGCAACACTGGAGTCACACAGAGTTGTGATGTGCTGTTTTCCCTTATGGTCACTAGCCTGATTCGTCAATTAACAAGCACGCTGATCCAGAAACTTTGCTCCGTAGTCCTTAACTGTCTACAGGATGGCAGCTTACTTTCACTCAAGTGACTCAGAAATAATTAGCGGTTATAAGCTTTACTGCCAGCAGAGGAACTTGGATCTTTTCATGGCGCTAAAATCTCCAGAAGGGCTGTAGGGATCCCTCAGGTGGGCACAGATAACCTGAGCATTCAGTTCAACAAGTGGCTGGCTCTTGAAGTGGAAAATTATGTCTCTCTTACCCTGGTGTGAGATGTTAATGCACTAAACTGTGGTTTTAGTTTTTTTACTGGTACTAAATAATTAGTGTTCACAGTGGCCAAGCATAGCCAGCTCATCTGCTGATCCGTATATGATTCTGAGAGCTGTCAGCTGGTTGAGGGCCCAATCCTGCATACATTTCTGTAGATGAATATGGACACATAGTTGCTCTGCAGGGGTGGCCTGGAAGCAGGAATATTTGGAGAAGGCAGTTGCCAAGCTGTGCACTGCTTCACTGAACATGTGAAAATGGAAGGCTTTCCTGAAGCAGGTATGTGACAGCAGGATGATTCCCCAAGCTGAAAGCACTTCTGTGCCCTGCTCCAAAGCCTGGAGACAGTAGGCTTACCTAAAATTTCTTTCCCTCACTAATAAAGGTGTTGCCTTGCATATGTGCAGGGTTGAACCAACAGACTATACTTTGCAGAATTATGGTTTTTGCCCAAATCTCTACCCTGGAGCATGCTAAAGTGTTTGAAGGAGTTGTTATTTTATCATAGGCAGGAATGCTGTCTACTGTTAAAATTACCTAGTGCTTTCTAGTACAATACTCTGCTATCAGGTGCTTATGCATTTGCTAAGCTTAAACCTGGGCTGACATTTTCTGGGTTGAGTGCCTGCTGAAGGCAGACTGTGCTTGGGAAGTTTCAGATGAAATGGTTCAGCTATTCTGAGAACATGGTTAGAGGAAAGTTTATTCTTTGGCCGTGTATCTGATGAAGATAGTTTAGGTATACATCATCCTGCATTAGGAGATCTTGATCTTTTCTGTGAATCTGTGTTTTTTGGCTGTGTTGAGAAACACTTTCATTGAGACAGTTGAATTCTTGTGGCTTCATGTTTTGGAGCAGGGAACAGATACTTGGCTTGAGATCAGTCTTGTGATGGGGGTGTGCCTTATGTTGAGCCTCTAGAAGCTTCCAGAATTTTTCTTAGTTTTAATTTTGTCACAATGCTCAGGTTGTGTGCTCCTGTTAGAGGGATTGTTGAGGGCTTGACCATTGCACTTGCTGAAAATGCTCTCAGCGTAAGGCATGCTGAACACCCCAGCATTGTTAGGAGCTGATCAACAGCTTGTCTTCCTGGGAAGGATGAGAGCACTCCAGTTGGTGGCTGAAGGGCTGAGTGGACTTTCCCCCACACAGTTGTTCTTCCCAGATGTTGCTGCTACAGTGAACACCATAAGGAGGGAGCATTGAAGACTGTGTCTTTGGTGGCAGAGTGTACCAGTGGTGCCAAGGCAGGGTGGACAAGGAAATTGCTTATTGCACATGCATAGTGACAAGAAATTGTGGGACTAGAACTGAGAAGTGTTGATGATGGAGAGATGGAGAAATTGAAGAGCAGAGACTGTGAATTAAGGCAAACGATTTGGTGGGGTCATAGATGACAAAGCTTGGGAATGAGGTGCAAGGAACTATGGATAGAGGTGGTAAACCCAGACCAAGAGAAGCAATGGTGGGAAGAAAAAAGTTGAGACTTGTAGTGTACAGGGACTGGAGATCTGAGCAAAAGCAGTGGTTTCTAGTCTTTCAATGAATGGGGTGTGGTACTACTGCTTTTTCATCCTGCTCATCTTCCTCCCCACGCTGCCTGCTGTGTTTTTCAGCCCATGTCTCTGCTTTGCCCCTCTCCTGGATTAGTAAATGTCATACTGATAAAAAACCCCAGTTAAATATACATCTTATGTGCATTTAATTGCTTTTCTTTCTGTCTTAGATGAATTTAAGGAACTTCAATTTGTGTTTATAGTTTTGTTTTCAGGCTCTTAGGGCAGATGCACTTGGGTGGCAGATTTTGTAGAGGGATCATTATCTGTATAAAAGAAGTAATTTTTCTAGATTTGGCTTAACTTTCTGTTGATCATTGATCTTATTCAAACTTGTTATTGAAAACGTAGACTGAGGCCATGCAAATATTTGTATTTTGGCTACTTCAGTCAGAAATCAGCCTCATCTGATAGAATAATTTTATGAGTCTGACTATTGAAGTTTGAAAAGGAAACATCATGTAATAGCATTTAAGCAGAATGCTTAGAGGGTGGTAGATTTGTTTATGTAGTGGTGCTTTTGGTATTGCACGTTGTTTTGGGAGGGACTAAAGCCATTACTCTTTATTGTGACATGCTATGGGCCACACGATATATATGCCAGTATATTGCCAGCTGAATTCAGAAATACAAGATTTACAGGGGAGAAAAGGCAAGGGGGTGAAAAGGGATGTGGTCATGTAGGCTCGTGCTCTAAATAAGGAGCTGGGAAATTGCAGACGTGGTTCATTCTGTGCTCCTTGCATTTATCTTGTGGTGGCTCAGGGATGTTGGCAGATTGGATTGAGGGATATGGGGGCACAGCTTTCTTGGCCTGGTAAACATAAATTCGATGTACATTTTGGAGATAGAGGGGTAAGTACTGTTTTATATGCTTCTCTTCCTGTGTCTCTTCCCCCTGAAGGCAAACCATGAAGCGCAGCTCAGTCCAGCCAAAATGTTTTTAATTACACTTTGGTAAAGACATTTCTGTTCCTTTATCGAAGGACCGTGGCAGAAATCAGCATTTCTTGCATGCTACCTGCCAGATTTGGGAGGAATAGTCTTAGGCATCCCCAGTGCTAAACTGTTTTAATTCTGCTTCAATCTGAAAATTCACCTGTGACTTCAGAAAAATAAAACTCTCACAAAAGCTAGGTCACTGGTGAGGTTGGATCTTTGTCACTATAAAATAATATTGCCACACACTTTGCGCAGTATTCTGTCAGTGCCTGCCCGCTCTTCCTTGTCCCCCCCTTTGCCTACAATCTTTCTGAGGCAATACCATCTCTTTCTCTTGTGTCTGTATGGTAGGTAGCATGCCCAGAGCTCTGAGATACTCCAAAATTGACCATGTTAAGTGGTGGGAACAGAGTGGTTATCTAACCTTCTCCTGCTTGTGCACAAGTTTGTGTAAAACAGCTGGTCTGCTACTGGCCTGATTATGACAGAAGGTGTTTTCAGCTGTTTTACCACTGTTCTTAGGGGACAAAGTGAAACAATGATATGGGAAAAAATCTAGAGGATGTGTAGGTACGTTTGAGATCAGAATGGAAATTTGGAAGTTCAGGTATGAAAGCTCTGTCATTCCAAAACCTGCAAGAAGTGCTGGCGTGACAGAGTATCATGTACTGGGACATTTCAATCACCCTTTCTCTTTCAGTATCTTCTTATGAGATAAATGTACTGTGCATGTCAGTTTGAAAATTAGTGGGGAAAAGTGTATCTATAATCATAGGAATTATTTGCTACAGGTCATGGTAGGTGCAGAAGTGTTGATAGTCTTCCATGGACAACTCAGAAAAAAAAATCAATGCAATGTGCAGATGTGAATTAAAAACCAAAGGGGAATAGAACATTAAGATTATTTTTAAAAGGATGGAAAATAATAAAAAAGAATCCTCATTATTTCATTGTAGGAGCTATGGTATGCCCACATCTTCAGTATCTTGGGCTGTTGATTCCCCCACCTCAAAGATGTATAATGGCGAGGGAGGAGGTTCAGAGTGATGTAGCAAAGATGATCAGAGGAACAGAGTGGCTCCTTTCTGAGGACTGACAATCCTGATAAAGTGATGCAACAGTAATCTGTAAAATTAAGCAAAGCATGGAGAAGGCAAACTGGCAGTTACTGATCATGGCAACAGCACAGAAGGCACTGGGTGCAGGAATGAAAACAGAGGGAGATGGCTCTTCACATGACGTGGCCAGACTGCTGAACTGCTCACCACAGGATGTGGATGCTGAGAGGTTTCATCAGCTAATGAGGTGCCTGGATGAGTTCATGGAAGAGAAATAACCATCAAGGGCTATTAAACTGAAAACCACTGCCTCTGGCTTAGGAAGTTTTGAGCTGCACATTCTTACATTCTTAGAAACTTGGTGAGTATGCTGAAGAAATATCACCATTGGTTTGCCTTGTTCATGTAACTCATTCCTCTGCACTTGTGTCTGGCCATGGCTTGAGAGAGGGTTCTAAGCCAGGTGGTCTCCCAGCGTTTGCTCTGCAAAATGAAGTGGTCAAGCATCTGCCCCCGCCTCGGCTCCCAAGGCCAAAAGGCTCCTTGTGGTTTGTACCTTCACTGTTCAGGGCTGGCTCCATTATCAGACATGAAACAGGCTAGTGCAAGAAGCTAGGTGAACTGCTCCAAAGCAGAGCAAAGGTGTGAACTAGAACTCGTGGCTCTCCTTTGGACACTCTCTAGTAGCTTAATTCTAGTCTAAGACTAATTACAGTCTTTCTTATATTGTGGCTCCCACTGCACACAATATTCAAGGTGAGACCACACCAGTGCAGAGCAGAGCGGGACAATCCCCTCCCTTGACTGGCTGGTGATGCTTTGCCTGATGCTCCCCAGGACAGGGTTGGCCCTCCTGACTGCGAGGGCACTGCTGGCTCATATTCAGCTTGCCACTGACCAGGACCCCCAGGTCCCATTCTGCAGCACTTCTATGAAGTCTCTCGCCTCCTAGTTTATACACACAACCAGGGTTGCTCTGTCCCAGGTGCAGAATCCGGCACTTGCCCTTGTTAAATTTTATATGGTCGGTGATTGCTTATACTGGGCTAAGAGATGGGCTTGATGATCCTTGTGGGTCCCTTCCAGCTTGGGATGTTTTGTGATTCTGTGTACCCCAAAAAGCACCGTACGGTGCTCAAGCTCACTCCCTGGTGTCCTATTATTGAGCTGTGCAGTCATGGCGAGGATAGCCAGCCTTATCTTCTTGGGTTCAAGTAGGTTCAGAAAGCAGTTCATTCAGGGAAGCAGTCCCACCAAAAGGCATTGAATACTGAGATACAATGCCTGGCTGAAGAAGTCTCCGCTGGGAGACTGTAATTGCTACATGCTTGCCCTGCTGAGGCTTCCCCAGCCTTTTCTGCTGCCTGGTGTCAGGGAGAGGACTTGGGCCAAAGTCGTCGTCTTCCTTGACATAGTGTTGCTCTGGCTGCAGTTTTATCTGTCTATACAAGACCAGGCTTTGAAATTCGGAACTGAGAATGAGAGAAAATTAAATTTCTTCAGCTGTCCACTGCATTTAAGCACTGTGGTTAAAACAATAATGTTGTGTTGACTGCTGTTCACTAAATCAGACAATTTGGTTAATCATCTGAGAGGCAGATTTTGAAGCCGTGGATTGCACTTACCATGGCTGTGCTAAGCTAGAGACTGTGTATTGCTGTTCACTTAAGCAATGGTCAAAGCACAGTGTATTCAAACACAGCTCATGCTGATGGTATTTGCTGGCTTTTGGATGAGATCTATTGCTATTAAAACACCACCACCAATCTCAAGCTCAGCAATGTCCTAAGTCCTTCTGATGGTTTCTTCAAATTTCCAGATGCTCACTGATACACAAACTCCAGTGCAGCAGTTAATGGAGCTCATAACTGCCTAGCTGTATATTTTTGGGCTACCTTATGTAATAAAATGGCAGGCCCTTGCACTGTCTGCGCAAACAAGGTTGCATAAGCAGCCTGGGGAAACAACTGGAGCTCCAAGAGCCCTCCTGAATCCTGCACATCTTGTTTGATCTCATTTAACATTATTTAATAAGCAATATTAACCTTTTCCCCTCCTTCCCCTCGAGTTATCTGTGACCAGTTATGCTGATTTAATTTCATACACAGACCTCACTTTTTAGAGAAGTCATCAAACTTTTCAGGCGATTGAGCAGCGTGATGTCCGGGTAGCCTTGAATTTTCTGTAATCAGCATTCAATCTAGTTAAAAATAAAAACACATTAAAAACAAAACCTTGAACAGGAAAGTACTTGTTTTTCACTCTCAATTCTAATTTGGTAACCATTCTTAAAGTTCATCACTATGGTTTGTTCTTAAATGGGATAAACAATTTATTATTCAAGCAGCTTTGGTTTTTTTCCTTTAAAAATAGACAATACTGTTCAACCATTGGGAAGAAAACCAGCACAAGAAGATTGTAATCAACTTTAACAGGCTTACAGATGGCAATGAATATCTTTAAGCATATTTTTAGCCCTGCAAACAATAATAATTAAGTTTGATTATTTATTATCCTTTTATCGTTGATGTGCAGACCAGACTTTTTCTCTCGATTCCTCTCTTAGGTGTATCAAATTTTTAAACTGCAGAACAATTTTAATAAGGCAGCTCCCACCTGTAATCTCTAAATCAACAGGTGGATGTAACCATGCAAAACTGAGAATTACCGAATACCTGATTGAGTCAGCGACTGAATAAATCTGACTTTGAGCATGTGCTAGACTTATTGGTTTGGGTGGGACACCTCTCATTAATACTTCATGGAGAACTGACATATTTCCCATATCATTAGTAAGAATGGTATGCTTGCAAAATCTAGTCAATAATAAATACTGTGTGCAATGTGATCAGCTGGAGATGGTGTATGTTTCAATTATTCCTGGGTTTCACCCAAAATATCTACCCTAGTGTCTTTATTGGTAATTTTCTGGATTTTACTTGTGATATTTTGTCTGTTCCCGATTTTGACATCTAAAATAGTAAAAGGTTTTAAATTCAAGACTTTGCATTAGACATATCAACATTCCAGTGAGGGTTTCTTTAATTTATGATTTAAAAAGGGCAAACCACCTTATCTTACATGGACCATTAAGACCACTCCTTGGTTAGGTAGAATCTTCATTCTGTTCATCAGATAAACATGGAGTTGTTTTGATTATTTTTATCTTTGGCTACCGAGATAAGAAGAATATTTTCCAATCTATTTATTTTATACTTTCTCTTCAGTATATTAAAGACAGTTTCATGTAAACAGGCTAATCAAACAATAGCTCTGTTAACCAGCTGGATGCATTTCCAAAAATTTCAGCAAGAGCAAAAGTAATGAAAAATAAATAGGTCATTCATAGTCACTTTTGTATTTATATTTTTTTATGAGAACAACTGAGGAATCTTGCTTGTTTATGGGCTGACACTGAAGGCAATGAAAACTTTTCTGGAGTAACTCTGGACCTTTAATTTGATTGTTTGTAGGGTGAAACAAGTCAGTTTTTTCATCTTTTTTCTTTCTTTCCGGCACAAAGGACTTTATTGTCAGCTGATGCTCGCTGATGTAACTCAGCTCATTGTAGCGATTACATTTATACTGCCTGGCCTCTAATATTCATGTTTCTTCAAAAGTGCGTTGTCTTTTTCAACAACAGAATATTTTGCTAGATCTTGCTGTTATTCAAGTATAAGAAATAAAGCTGCATTTGCTGCCTATCCTGCTGTCCTCATTAAGGCAAAACTCCCACTGAAATCAAGGAGAGTTTGCCTGACAAAGAATTACAGACTTGAGTTTCTGAGAGGTCTAAACTTTCTCTGTCACTTTTTGGTGGTTGTTTTTTTTTAGTTTTGTGTTGTTTTGTTGTTTTTTTTTGTTTTTTTTGTTTTTTTAAATTTCACTTTAAAGCCCCCCCCTTTTGTATTTCTGGTTTTAAATCTTTAGCTTCCTTCAATAGAATCTTTTTTCTTTTTGCTTCAGTCAGGTCTTAGGACCTTCTGCTTCCTACCTTGCCCTCTCTTCCTTTCTTCTCTCCTCTTACTGTTTCATACTGTCGTTCAGTTATCCTTCTGTTATCTTCACCTTCACTGACTGCAAAACTGTAAAAAGTTGGTATATATCGTGCATGTTTCCAGGAATTTAATTTATCTTATTTAGACCCTTTATATGTACAGGTGCTTATTTAAAGGTAATTGCCTTAGGGCAAAGTAGCAGTTTGTAAGATTGGTGGTACAGGCAGAGATTTATTTGCACCATATTCCTCCTCTTCTTGGTAGAATCTTAGAATTTCCTCTGAAGTATTGATGCAGGGTTTCAGCAGTAAATTAAGTTTTGGACTGATAAATATTTTGCATAGTATTGCAGTCAGAAAAAAATATGGATTTTGAGGTCTGTGTAAAGTGGGTTTTGTTGAGGGTGACAAAACTGAAAATCTCCAGAGAAATGGGTTTTATTTGTAATTCTTCTACTGTGCAATGTTATGAGCTTAAACCACATACATAATGCTTTTTTGTGCATCACTTCTCTGATCGCTAAACTAGGGCAGCTATGCAGAGTATTGTAGCATATGATCAATTCTGGGTGCCATTCATAGTTAGGTATCAGATGGGGGCACAAAGCAGAGTGCTCTGGGCTGCTAAATATACCATTGACAGAAAGAGGAGCTACAGTGATGGCTTTTTTGGGTGTTGATCCATCTCTGTGGTTAGATTACATCAGGCAGTACCTTGCTGCTGCAGGCGCTTTGCTTCCAGCTGTGCAACACCTGATGGTGTTGGAGCTTTCCCTGGATGTCGTGGCTCCATTGGTGTCCTGCACAATGGCTTAGTTCACCCCTGCTACCTCTTAATTGTTTGCATTTTTCAAATGGAAAGCATTTTGAGAGTGCCAAGTATTGTTATTTTTTTGCAAGTCTGACTGAAATTTGTGTTCTTTTTCAGAAGACCTAATTCATTCTTGTTAAATAAATATAGGTGTATGGCTTCTTAATGTATAGTGTAGCATCTCAAACTAAAGCCATCAGATTACTGCTTCTCAGCATCTGGATGCCTGCAAACATACTTCTTAAAGACATAACACTAAAGTTGCTTATTCTCCCTTAAACAAGAAAACACATTTTCTCTTCTTGTAATTGTTACAAATAATTTTTCACAGTGTCCGATTGCATGTTACTCTGACAAACCCAAAATGAATCAAAAACTGCGGGCTATATATACAGAGTAATGACAGTTAAAGAAGCATTTCTTCTTTAATGCAATTTCTATTTGATTTTCTCAAAACTCTCCTCTTCCAAAGACCCATTTAAACCACATCTGAACAATAGATTTATTGTTGTTGACTGAATGAGAAATTTGGTAAAGATAGCTTTTCTGTTTCCATTAAAAATAGATTATTTATCTGGGGACTGAAGGATATAAGTTCAGTTTTTAACTTTGAATTTCACAGTTCATTTGACCAATCTGTAATATATATATTTTCAAAGTCCTAATTGGCATTAGACTTGTCATATTTCTCTGCATATTTTTTCTCTGCATATTTTTCTCAGTGTGAAACTATTATGGAGTCATTGCACTGGTTAATGAAAGAGGGCTGACTTTTTTTGTAAGTTGTGAGTATTTAAATATTCTTTTATACATATTTTCCATTTTTGTGGAAAAAAGTTTAAAGAAACAAAAAATTTCTTTAGAGGTGTTGAAACAGGCAGGTTACATTCATTCAAAATCTATGATATCCAGTGGTGGGAGGTGATGACACATTTCAAATTTGCTGCTGTATAATTGAGAGGGGATTCTAACCATACAAATTGGGTATGTCTCTTCACAATGCTGCTGGTTTTGCCACTGAATTCTTCAGTAGTTTTCTTAGAGTGTATAATCAGTTATACTTGTGCTGATTTAATCAATTATACTTGTGCACAAACAAACAAACACAAACAAAACCCAGCTAATTTCAGACTGCCTTTGAAACGTCAGAACTAGAGATTTCACTTACAATGGAAGAAGTATTATTTTCAAGGCTTTAGAATGATTTTAAAAATGGCAGAGATATATTTGGGAACTCTCATACTTTTGGGTACCAGCAGCTGTGTATCCTTATGCAAAAGTGGATTTGACTGAAAGACCAATTCATAAATATTGTATCTGAAGATTGCAGCAAGCTTTCATATTTGCAAGAGATAATGTGGAATGTGCAACATTTTTTTCTTCACTCGAAGAAGTTTGAGCTTAAACAACTTGATCTCCCAAATCTAGTGAATGATAGCCAACGAACAAAAGTATCCATGGCATCTTGAATTATGTGGGCTGGAGACCATTCTATCTCTGGAAGCAGAAAGGTTAGCCTGCTGTGGTGAATCTGAACACCCGCCTGCGCCCTGCCAGGCTGTGAAATGGCTTGGAGTCAGGAGATGTCAATAAATAACTTCTTGACACTGACACTCTGTGACTTCCCATCTCGCAGTCTGAGTTTCCAAGCAAGCAACAGGCTGCTCCTACCTGGATTGCTTGGAGAAACCAAATGGGAGTTGGGGGAACCTCTCATTTCTGTGTTAGAAAAAAATCTATTTTTTTCCCTTTTATTAGCCCTCCTCCACCTTGATCTGATGTTTGGGGAAGTGAGGGCTGTAACGGGGGAGGTAAGACTTATCTTTGATCTGATGGTTCCTTTTGTTCTGGGCTGCTCTCCAGGAAAAGCTTTTTCCCCCTTGGGACACAGCATTTTTCATGGCAGAGGCTCTGCAAACAGGAGCACTGCTGAAGATCCTGAGTTTGCCTGACATGCACTTAACATTTTAGCACAGATTCAGGTAAACAATTACGCACATGCTTTTCATTACATTTCATATGAGTTTCTTTCCTGAATACGGAAAGACTTAAGCACATATTTAGAGGCTGAATAGGTCTCCAGTCTGATTCATGTGTAGAGTGAGGATGGGTTGGAAGGAAAGGGAGCAGTCATCATGGTAGCACAGCAACTGTGAAGTAGGATGTACCATCTGAAAATCAACATGCTACAAAGGGGCCTTGTTCTTCTGGGAGGCAGCTTTTTGTCTATATGGTCTCAAGAAGAGGAGCAGGCCTGGACTTTTTACTTCCATCCACCCATTTGTCCTCCTTTTTCTCCTTATTTTGAATTACTCCACATATGGCTTAGATGATCTGAAGTAGGTTTATAATTAAAATTAGTTTGGTTGCTCTGCTGCCTCGTCTTTGGCAGTTTTAAGATTCACCCACCCATCTGGCACCCCAAAAAGAGGACAGCGTTCTTTTGCAGAATAGTTTTGGATAGCTGTAAGTAACAGTGGTGTTGTATGCTAAATCCTCTGAGGATTTTGCACATCGCATCATCCACAGAAGGTTCTGAAATTAATAAAAGTATTTGTCAGCAGTGAACACGTACCGAAACCTTTTGGCTCCTTCTGGCTACTTCATTCATGAAAAATGTTGGTTCACAGTTTTATGTGCAAAACTTAAACTAATTCAGGCGCTGATGTAACCTTTTTTGCTTCTTTTGAATATCTGCATTATGAATCCAGATCAATGTTTTGCAACACAGAGAAGGAAAGAGAAAGGCACTGCAGAGCAACTCTAGAAATGCTTCTGCAGGAAGGTCATTTTGGTGAGCCAGGTCTTGTCTATGCTTAAAGGTCTTTGCTGACAAGAGCATGTGTAAGGGCATAGTGGTAACTTTCTCTAACAGGTGTGTGTTGTGTGCAGTTACTTTACTGGCAGAACTAAACTGTTTCCCTGAACAGAATAAGCCATCGCGGCAAAAATACTTTTCAGGGCTGTCTTGTAGAGTTAGCAGAAAGATGTTTCCAACATGGGGTTCATTGAAGGTTCTTCCACATTCCCTGCTGACAATGTCACCCAAAATTTGAAATACAGACTACACCTAAATAGAATAGGGATAATGAGTTCCAGAACTTCATCTGATGAATAGCCTTAATTGTTGCATTGCTTCTTGCACTTTGACCAGGAGTGTGACTACTGTGGAAATCATGTGTTTTTCAGGTATTATAACATAGGAAGTTCTCACTTCAGGCCAGCATTTTTTCATGCCTTTTATTCTGGAGTTAATAACTTTGGGGTTGTTTTGCCCTAGTCTTGTTTCCCAGGTAGTCTGCAGGTCTCTTTTGGAGAAGTTTGTTGTGAAACTCCTCTCACTCTGCCAAAGCATGGCACCTCTTGCAAGACCTCTTTGTCTTAAAAGAACAAAGCAATAACTGGGGAGTTGTGAGATGTTCCTGGCATGAGCTCAGGCGGTGCTGTTCCCAGTGTATTCTTTCATTTAAGACTGATTCCTCAAATCTTACCCATTTTTGCTAAAGCCATAGTTGCAAGACTGCTTTAATGCACTGTATTGGGTTTATGTGGCATCATTCTGGGGGCTATAGGAGTGGCTTCTCTGAGAAGCTGCCAGAAGCTTCCCCCATGTCTGACAGAGCCAATATCAGCCAGGACAGACCCACTGCCAGCCAAGACTGAACCCATCAGCAACAGTAGTAATGACTCTGGGATAACACGTTTAAGAAGGTAAAAAAAGTTCTAGGCCAAAATAATTGTGGCCAGAGAAGAGAGGAGTGAAAATACATCAGAGGAACAACTATGCAAACACCAAGGTCCGTGGAGGAGGAGGAAGGGCTCCAGGCACCCGAGCTAATATTCCTCCGCAGCCTGTGGTGAAAACCATGGTGAGGCAGCTGGGCCCCTGCAGCCCATGGAGATCAGTAGGGAAGTAGATAATTCATCTGCATCCTGTGGAGGACCCCGCACTGGAGTAGATGCATGCCCAAAGGAGGCTGTGACCCTGTGGGAAACCTGCACTGGAGTGGGCTCCTCGAGGACCTGTGGCTCCATGGAGAGAGGAGCCCACACTGGAGCAGATTTGATGGCAGGACTTGTGACCCTATACGGGACCCAAATGGAGCAGTGTGATCCTGAAGGACTTCACTCTGTGGAAAAAGAACCTGGAGTGGTTTGTGAAGAACTGTAGCCCATGGAAAGGGGTCACATTGGAGTCCTCTATGAACTATCTCCTGTGGAAGGAACCCATGCTGGAGCAGGGGAAGGACTCAGCTCCCTGAGGAGGAAGCAGTGGAAGAAGCAGCATGTGATGAACTGACCACAGCCCCCACTCCCTGTCTCCCTGCGCCACTGGTGGGTAGAAGGGAATTTGGAATAAAGTTTAGCCCAGGAAGGAGGGAGGAACATGGGGAAGGTGGTTTTAAGATTTGTTTTGCTTTTTAGTATCCTACTCTGATTTGATTACCAGTAAGTTCAGTTAATTTCCCCAAATTCAGTTTGTTTTGCCTGTGACAGCAAATGGGGAGTGATCCCTCCTCACTCTTAACTCATGAGCCTTTTGTTATATTTTCTCTCCACTGTCCAGCTGAGGAGGGGCGTGACAGAGTGGTGGGCTTTGGTGGGCATCTGGCATCCAGGTCAAACCACCACAGCCATGTAAGTCTTTGCTGCTGGTGCAAAGGATGATTTTGCCTTAATCCCAACTCTGGACACTCATCAATATGCCAGAGCAGGAAGCTGATCTTGCTGAAATTTAACCTTTTCTTTGTGTGGATGGGTTAATTTTCAGCTGTTGCATTTTCCTAAGCTCGGTTACTGTGCAGCCACATAGGTTGCAGGGATGAGAGGGAGTTGAAGAAGGAAAACAGGATCTCCTTTGGAACCAGTGTGGGTTTAAGCCACTTTACAGTGACCGCTAAACTTTTTCTATTTCTGGATGAGAAGTGGGACTGGGGTTTTTCTTGAGAGGAACTAATGAGTGAAGAAATAGAAGCAAGGCTGAGACTGACTGAAGGAAGTTGTACAAGTCAGGCAAGGAGATAGTGCATGGGGTGAAAAATGGGCCAGCAGGAGAGGGAACACGAAGGGTGGGTGGAGTCAGAAATGATGACCAGTAGGAGAAAGAACATGGACAGTATATGAGGAGCAAGGGAGACAAGGAAATTTGAACTGTAACCCATGGCAATGATGAAAAAGAAGAGATGGAAAAGAAGTTCCTAGTACAAGCTTGGATAAAGAGGGGGTGATGTGGACAGCTGGAAAAAGAGGGTGTCATGAAGGGAGTGGGCATGGAGCTGAGCCTGGAACAGGGAGATTGGGATGGCAACATGGGAGAAGGAAAATGGAGGAGAAGCCAAGCAGGTCTTCAGGCTGTAAAAATGTCTGGGAGTGGGGTTGGAAAACAGGGGGTGATGCTCAGAGTTTCTTGGGAAGTAGCTGGGACTTGTAAAGCCAGAAATAGAGGTGAGCACATGTTATCTGAAATGTGGAACTGGAGCGAGGAGTCAGGTACCGAAAGAGGCATCAAGCTGGAGGTCTGGGGGGACAGGCAGGGACAGCTGGCTCATGTGAGCATCTGGGAGGGCATCCTGGTGCTTGCAAACTTGGTGCTCCTCTGCTGCCTCAAAGCCCAGCAGGA
Organism: Pachyramphus minor; assembly: GCA_013397135.1. Taxonomy (NCBI): domain Eukaryota; kingdom Metazoa; phylum Chordata; class Aves; order Passeriformes; family Tyrannidae; genus Pachyramphus; species Pachyramphus minor. The sequence goes on from VYXB01007867.1 coordinate 168,085, forward strand.
GAGCATCTTCCTTATCCCTACCTCTCACTGCTGCCCATTGTCCCTTCCTACAGCGGGACCCTGTGACCACTCCGGCTGACGCAGCTTGTCAGCTGAAGTGACTGGAAGGCTGCTGATATTTTGGAGATGTCACAACAATGCTAAGTAGTGAGCTTTTCCATTTTTGAAATATCTAGTGAAGTCACACACTCTCAGAAAATGCATTAAATGCTAACTGCTATAGATGAAAAGTTGAGCACTCACAAATGAGGAAATGGTATGATTAAGTCTGTCTGTGTAATTTTGATTTACTCACTTCCTGCGTATTCATTATTATTCAGTACTTAATGGTTTAGTGCTCACACTATGATCAGATGCGACCACTTCTGTGCCACCAATGCTTAGCTTATCCTGGTCCAAACTAATTCTGAAATGACAACATTATTCTCCATGTAGTAGGGTAAAAGTTTCAGTTTTATTAAACATTGGCAAATCCAGGAAGATTTTAAATGGGGACATCCTTGTTGCAAGAAGCCCACATACCTGCAAAGCAAAGACTATCTTTTCTCATAATGTGTCTTCTCTACTTCTTGAATCTTTTGGCTGAAAACAGGAATAATTAAAATTTCCAGGCAGACATCAGTCTGCAGAATTTCAACCCGAGTGGTTTGATCATGGAAATGTTCTCTGTAACTAAGAAAGGTTCTTAAAACTGGAAAACCAAGCAAGGCTTCCTGGCAGGTGCCGTTCCCAGACCACTCTCTAGAAAAGGCAAGAGCTGAGGGAGCTCCTGATGAGGCTAGCCCTGAGTAAAATCTGTATTTCCTGCCAACTTTCTTGTTTGTTTTCATGTGTTTCTGCTGCTATGACATTTGTTTTGGTATGATTAAATCCACTTTTTGAGATTTTAAATTAAAAATTCTCTCTGGTTTAAATAGATTATTAAAGAATTTTTTTTACTAATACCTCCTCATTTTCATGACTACTTTAGTGATAAAAGTTTCATTTAAAGAACTCTGCACCATTTTTATATCTTAGAAAATACCTGTTGTATAACTTTATAAAGCTTCAACTGTTCTTTCTGATACAAATTATTTCAAAATTGTCAGTATGTAAACAAACTCTTGAGATCAAACAGACTTTCTAACTAGTTTTTTGATCTTCTAATTACATCTTTTAGAAGCAGGTTGACAAGCATTAATGAAATTTTTAATGTATATTTACAGTTTACTCTCTCTACAAAACCTTGTGCAAAAGGGCTTTCATTGTCTCTTTGGATACTCCTTAAGCTAAAGAAACACAGACTTCAAGGATCTTGCTGTGATCTTGCTGTAATCTTGCTTGCTGAACTGGAATTGCATGTGCTGTTTTGTATTATACCTTTGATTCAGCAAGGTATTAACACTTGTGCTTAAGTTTGAAGTTATATTTATTGTTGAAGTGACTTGATTACTCTCATGCATCAATGTCTTCGGGAGAGTAATAGGTCTTGTTTCTATCACATATTTTTATGCTTCAAACCTGTAAGTATGCAAAATAGCATCCTTTAGTTGTGAGCTGTTTAAGAACAAAGCTTTACACATTTTTCTTCTGCTGTGCAAGGCTGGAAAGCTCTGAAAAGTAAAATAATATAAACAGTAACAATAAAAGCCTTTGTGGTGTCCATATGTCAGATCCTGTCAGATTGATGCATTAGCTTGCCAGATTACTGGCTTCAGTCAGCAAAAAGCAAGGCAAAGTGGTGAATAAAAGTTTGACCTGGTTTTCCATATAATTAAAATAGTCAGTAGATTTAAACTGATGGAAGGCAGTGGACTTGGCTGAAACAGCAGGCAGGAATTGAAAGCAAATATCAGTTACCTGTTAGATAGCTCTTCAGAAGAGAGTAATTCTTTCATTTATCCTGGTATATGGAGACCAAAAGCTCCCCCGTGGACTTTTGAGGGATCCAGTTAACATCTGAAGTCCATCTCTTACAGCTACAGTAAATACACTGTTGTCATAGTAATGCAGTGCTCCGAGAGAAAAACTCCAGCATTTCTTTAGTTCATAACGTGAGATGAAAGGAAGACTTGACAAGAAATAAAAGGAAGACTTGACAGGAAATAAAATTGATTATTTTATTTTTGTTTTGATAGGTATTTAGTTTAAGTTGGTTTTGCAACCTAGAATCATAGAATCACAGAATGTTTTGGGTTGAAAGAGACCTTAAAGGTCATCTAGTGCCAACCTCTTTGTCATGGGCAGAGACACCTTCCATTAGGCTGAGGAAAGCCCCATCCAGCCTGGCCTTCAACGGTTCCAGGCACAGAGCAACCACAACTTCTCTGGGCAACCAGTTCCAGGTCTGGGGGTGTTTGGGACCCCTTCTTCCTCATCTTCATCTTCTCCGCAGCACGTGCAGTTCTTGGAGTTCCTCCAAAGTTATGGACTTGAAGGTCACTGTATCTGTGTGATATCTTCTGGTCCAGGCCTTAAGGTGTTTTTCTACAATTCTGTCTTGAAAAGAAGACTAAACATGCTAATGGAATTCTAGAGGGGTTGATATGAAATGGGGTCGTAGTATTGGGTATGTGTAACCNGAAGGGTGATGGTTTTCTTCTCGAGTTCAATTTCTCACTTTTCATGGCAAAATTGACACAGATTGACCCAATTGAATCATAGAATCATCAAGGTAAAATGTACATTCACTGCACATCTACTTCTAAAATCTATACAAATTTAAAAATCAAAAAAAAGCTCTGAGGCATCACCTGGGAAGGGTGATGGTTTTCTTCTCAAGTTCAATTTCTCACTTTTCATGGCAAAATTGACACAGATTGACCCAATTGAATCATAGAATCATCAAGGTTGGGAGAGACCTTTAAGATCATCAAGTCCAGCTGTCAACCCAGCATTATCACTGTAACCCCTAAACCATCCAGGTCCAGACACCTCTTGAACACCTCCAGGGATGGTGACTCCACCATCTCCCTGGGCAACCTATTCCAATGCCTGACCACCCTAACAGCAAAAACCTTTTTTCTAATGTCTAATCTGAATCTCCCTTGTCTCAGCTTAAGGCCATTCCCTGTGGTCCTTTCAGTGAAGGCACAGTACAAGAGACCAGCCCCTACACTACAACCTCTTTTCAGGTCATTGTAGAGATCTCAGAGAGTGTTCTCTCCTCAAGCGTCCTCTTCTCAACAAACCCAAATTGGGCCCCCTGCGAGGCTGTGCAGGGAAGTTCCTACGATCAACTGGGAGGATTCACAGTCAGGACTACCGAGGCTTGAAAGATGAGGTTTCACAACAGACTACAACTTAAAAATTAAGTCCACCCTACCACCAAGTGCACTTTAGTGGTGGATGACTGATCCCGTTTACAAATGCCATCTTTCCAGCCCTTGTTTCCTGCTCCAAGCTGTGCACTTCTGCCAGTTGCCCTCTGCTATCCAACCTAGTGAGGCTTCTGCTGAAGTCCTGTCAGCTCTCTACATCAGAAAATAAAAGAAAAAAAGAAAAGGATGGCTGTGTTTTTTCCAAATTACAGAATTGAGCCAGCTCACACAAGGAGCACAGACCAGCAGTAAAGATGGGCGGCACAGGAAAAGCAGGATAATTGACCTCCTCTGTTTGGTGGCCATAAGACACTTGGCTGGCCCATTCTTCATGGCCTTGAGCGTTCAAGATGCAGAGCCTGAACTGCTTGTTCACCAAGCAGGTGAAATCCATATCCTCAAAGAAGTGCAGGGTAGAAGGGAGGCTTGAAACTCTACCTTCCTTTGCTACTTTAGTGCCTTACTGTGAGCTGTGCTTAAGGCCATCTCTAAGATAAAGTCCCAGTCCCTTATGGGTTTATGCAACAAGTCTTTCCCTCTGGGTTGTAACTTCTAGAGAAAATTACCCACCTCAGATTACTTTTCAGAGAATTGTCTCCTTTGCAACATGCTCACAGTGTGTTTCTAACCTCAGTCTCGTATTTCTTGCTCACAGTGAATACCTCATTATATTATTATACCAAAGCAGTGTCCTGCACTTCAGTGGTGTAGCCTAATGGGGTATATACATGCATGGCCATAAATCCTAAAAGATCAAGCTGTGGAAGCTTAGTCCCAGTGAAAGGGGATGACTCACCTGATGAAGTGCTCACTAGTCAAAGCAAAGGCAGCACAAAGGAAACCTAGAGTGTTAAAATAAGCTTTTGTCGACAGGGACAGATTCTGACCTCCTTAATCACAGTGATTGCATCTTACAACCAGACGCTAAGAATGAACTGAAACTACGTGCAGAGTAATAAAGTAGCTCTCCTAGGAGAAAGGGCACTGAAGTCCAACTCTAGGTCATCAAACTTGTGTTAAACTCTCAGTCCATTTTGTTGATGTCTCATGGTTAATGTTGTGTGACCGCTCTTTAATATACAAGAAAACAGCTTAATTTGAGAGTTCCCTCCTGGCATCTTATAAATTTCATCAGTATTTACAGGACCATTGAAATTACAATTATAAAAAAAGATGTGAAATGTCATAGGGTGTGGTGATAATCAAATGCTGAACACTCTTATTTCCTGGACACTGGAGTAGGCCAGCAGCCCATTGCCCAAGATCCTGAGACGAAGGCGTAAATATGGAGGGAAAGGCAAACACAAGGGGAAATTCAAAGGAAAAAGTGCAAAAAGGCAAATAATAAATGAAAATGTCACTTCCAAAGTGCTTGATTGTCTGAACAGAATTGATGAGAATGTGGAAACCACAAGGGTGGTCTCCATGCAGGATTGAGACTGTATTTTTTAAACACAAGCAGTACAAAAAATTGAGTGCATGTGAGCCATCAGTCATAAAATTTGTATAAACACTGTGACAACTAATCTGGAGCCATCCATTGATTTTTAAGAAAATCCTTGCCAGAAAAGGACTGGTGACCTTAATATTATTTTATTCAATAGTTACTGTGTCAAAAAACAATTTAACTTTGCTGACCTAAATAATGAGAAAATACTTGTCTTGAGGATATTACTGCCTCATGCAGTTTTCAAACTAAACAAAGTAAATAAAAAAGTAGTTTTGTCTGAGTAAGGACTTTATGATGTGCCCCAGAGGAATTAAAACTCCAGGAAAGGAATCAGAAAAATCTAGAAAATTGAGGGGAAAAAAGCACTACAATCTAATAGCATGTTTAAAGCATATACTTATTTTAGAACATGGCCTCAACATTTTTCCTTACTGGGTTTTTTAAATGTACAAGTAAGTATCAGATGATGCACAGTATTAAATCATAATACAAAGATCAATAAACGTATCTGCAAAACTTACATTTTTTCCTGGACTCCAGCCTGGATATGAAAAAGAATTAGAAAAGGACAAGGAAATGAAAGTATTAAATGTACTTTTTTACCTGCAAATAGACTGTAAATCACTGTACATAGTTTTCATCAGTCTTAAGGCAGCACTTAGCTGTATAGAATATCAAGTATCTAGAGGAAAGACCACAACTTCTGAGATGCACTCATTTTTCTCATTTGTAGTTAATGCTGTAAATATACAGCAGTAGAATGCTAATGCTCTTTGGTTAGGTTTTTAAAACACAAGAAAAATCAAAGGGACATGCTCAGTCTGACAGCCTGATAATTTTTGAAGAGTGAACTCAAAGTGGTTTCAGAGACTTCCTTACTCTTGAGTCCTCACTTTGTGCTTTTGCAGTTCTGGTCCTGAGTGTTTCATGCATTATGTTTCTCCGTGTGTCTGATAGGGCCATCCAAACAGAGGAGAAGCTAAATGCCAGGCCATATGTCTGAAAGAATAATAAAATAATGGGTTATTGTATAAACAAATTAAGGGTTTTTTAAACAAGACAAAGTTTTCTTTCTTTTCCTTCAGATCATAGAATCATAGAGTGGTTTCAGCTGGAGTGGACCTTCAGGATCATCTGGTTCCAACGCCCCACCATGAGCAGGGACACCTTCCACTAGAGCAGGCTGCTCAAAGCACCATCCAAGTTGACCTTGAACACTTCCAGGGATGGGGTATTCTTTTGAATATCTGATCTAAACTTACCCTCCTTCAATTTAAAGCCATTCCTGCTTGTCCCATCACTTCATGCCCTCGTGAAAAGTCCCACCCTCTTGTCACTGGAAGGTGTTATAAGGTCTCCCAGGAGCCTTCTCTTCTCCAGGTTGAACATCCCCAACTCTCTAAACCTCCATCCCTCTGATCCTATTCATGGCCTCCTTTCGACTTGCTCCGACAGGTCCACATCCTTCTTATGTTGGGGCCCCAGGCCTTGACACAGTACTTCCCTCTGGTGGGGTTTCACCAGAGTGGAGTAGAAGGACAGGCTGACCTCTCTTGACCTGCTGATCAGAGATGGTTGTCCTGATACAGATTTGGAGGGGTTTTCTTGGGGAAGTAGCCCAGGTGAAGAGTTTGAGGCCTGAAAGAGGAAAGAAGAGGAATTTGATTTATTTAGGAAGGCAATGAAGAGTGCATGTGAATAGGAGTAATGGGGTCTTCTGAGATGCTGGGGAAATAGAGAGAGGAAGAAGGGGGCTAGCCTGAACATTTAGCTAGCACATCTCTAGCAAAAAGGATTTGTTTGCTTTTGATAACTCTCTTAAAATAAGGTTACTTGTGTTCTAAGAATTCCTGCTACTCTACAAAGGCAGTTCTGACAGTTCCCATGGCTGCCAGCATCTGTATGGTAAAGACATTACGTGAGATGAATCAATCCGGATTGTGATTAAGAAAAGTTATAAAAGTTAGACGCTACTACCTCTACCTTACTGCTTTGTTAATCCTTACAGGATTCAGTCCTTGCAACCTGGCTGATTTGGGTATTGATATAGCCATTTTCTTGGGGAAATAAGGATTATTTGGTCATGTTGTCTGTGTGTCTGTCTGTGGTGCTGTGTGCAGACAGATCTGTTTGTCTTTTGAACCTGCTGGCCAATTTGTCAAGTTTGAGAGAAAGTTAAAGATCTCAAAATTGCTGAATTTTTTCAACTTTTGTGGCAATAGATACCTGTTCCTGCAGACACCAGATAACCTAACGAGCTTTCTAACAGAAAACGGTAGGGCATCAGCTAGTAGCGATTGCACCGCTCACAAAATTTCTTTTAGTATCTGCAAATGCTTCCTTTTGAATCTGGATGCAGTGGAGGATTAAATGGCTCACATCTGAAGTGAGTTGGTTTTGGTTTTAAAAAATAAAAATTTTAAAAAGAAAAAGCAACCAATAAAGGAGAAAAGTAGGAACTTCTCATAAATAGGGAAAAGTGGATGGGCTAAGGGCCAAGTTTCTTGAATTCATTGTGGTAACAGTTTTGACACAAGGTATTGTAGTAGTGGTTGTTCTGGAGAGATTTTTTTTTGCAGTGATTGCACACTTTGTCTCTCCTCTGGCCACAAAAAGAGAAATCACAAGTGAGAGGGAAATGCTGTATTATTTTCATAGGTCTAGTAGGTGATGTGAAAAAGCGAATTGTCAGGGAACACCAAAATCACTCTGAACACTGCAGCGTGTAGACTAGCTCTCGGCTAATTGCTATTCTAGAGATGTACAAAATAAAAAAGCTAAAAGACATGGTGCTGCTGATTACATCAGTAGGATCTAAGCACTCTCACACAACCAGCTGGCTCCTCTTTGAAATTTCTGAGGCCAGCCTTGCCTGTCACACGTGAGCTCGATGCAACAGGAGAGAAAGGCAATTGCCATGGAAAGCAAGGGGATAAAGAAACTACCCACTGAGTGCTGAGCTTGCTTCTCCCAGAGCTGCTGATAAATATCACAGGTTTTATCTGGAAGGTCTGAGGCCCTCCTCATCATGAATTTGTAATTATTCTTCTCCTCCACTCCTTAACGTTTCAGAGCAAGCAGGAGCTGGCTACTCTGGTTGCCCTAGATGAGTCATTCCTCCAGATAAGCCTGACTGACTTCAAAACTCAAGTTATTCTGCATCAAGTTGAGAGAGAGAAAAGCAGACTGCAAATGTGGAAATGCTCCTGCCAAATTCCAGTCACCGTCACATAAAGTAATGCTATTTCATGTGTGAGGTGATGTGCTTTTTTGAACTGTCTTCAGCTGATTATAAAACAAAAATGATGTTGTAATTGTCACACAAAGGCTCTTGACATAACAGGGGAGAAGACTTCAATCTGTCACAACCTGTTCTTTTTGAGGGAGAAAAGGTGACTGAGAAAGTGTTATTTGGCACAGAGCAGTGAATCAGAAGCAGAATATAGTCTTCCTTCGTTTTTTTTGGATGCGTTTACACTTGCTAATATGCCACTGAGTACTCTTAAATATTCAAATATTCGTTCCTACCTGGCAGGAAACAGAATCTACTTTCCTAGGAACGTGCCAGAAGAATACAGCTTCTTCAAAACCAGAAGTTTCAGTCAAATGTGGAATGCAACAGTTAAAACAGAGAATGTTTCACTGACCTGCAGACAGGCTGCTCTCTGTTTCGGATGTCTCAGCTGGGGAATTCCTGTACAAGGCAGGAAGATTGCCTTTGTACTTTCCCATCTTTACACTTCTGAACGGATCCAGCTCACTTCTAGAAAACTTTTTAGTGTGGAGACAGAGCTCAAGCAAGTTATAAAGGTGGCTATTCAGACCCTCACTTCCACCCTTTGGTTGGAACACCTACTTTATCATAAGGGAGGCTGAGGGGAGTGGGGGAATGTCAGTGTAGGACCAACAAGGAACCTCCCTCCATAGGAGCCTCCTGAAGTGGAGCAGTTCTGCTTTATGGCAGTGCAGTCAGGCAGCCACCTTGCCATAAAGAATATGAGCCAAGGCTTTTTCGAAGGAATTCTCCAATGAGTCGAAAACTGTCAAAAAAACATTTACTTGATATTTTTGCAGAGAAAGGAGAAAAAGGTTCTGTATAAAAATGTTGAAAAACTCCTTAATATTTTGATAAGCTTAGCCGTATCCAGATAACAGTGTATCATCTTGGAACAGAACAACTTGCACAACATAATAGTAAATTTAGCTCTTCAGTCTTTGCTCTTCCTAATCCTGACCATGGGGACACCTGGTTCTTGCGCTAAGTGGCCCCCACCCAGTTGAGACTGTACTACGCTCACCATGCATGTCTTACAGCACCCATCAGAAAACATCACCCACTGGACCCAAATGGTAATGATAAGATAGACCCAAGTCAGTAAGGAATACCATGCTCAAAGCTACTCTCAGGCCTTTACTCAATGTAGATCAGCTGCTTCTGCTTGGCCTTGAGGTAGAGAAAATTAAGATTAACATTCTGGTTATTGCTCGCAGTCACAGGGGCAGGAGAATTCAGTTTATTACTACAAGAGATCACTGGGATCACTTCAATACTAGATGATGAGAGGAAAACCTGGGCTTATTGCCAGCTAAAGTCCAGCTCTCAGAGCTGTAGTTGTAGAGGCTGACAGCCAGCTGTGGAGGAAAGGAGGAGATATTGGGCAACTCTTACACAGTGTTAGAGGTAAGAGATACGGTTACATTTTTAGATGTGGAAATACTGAACAAGGAGAAATATTCCTGGATTGCACAAGACCAGAAAGCTGGTATGAAGTGACAGCTGACAGGAACAAATGCTCTAAGTTAAATTTTGGCCCCATGAGGGTTCATGCAGGACAGGTAAGGAAGCCGCCCATCAAGTGGGGCTTTGGGGATGGGCTGTTGAGTTTGCTGCTGGATTCTACAACATCTCTGGGGGGCAGCAGCAGGTAAGTCAAGAGTCACGACAGCTTAAATTTACTTTTTTAACTGTTAAGACCTGTTTCAAGTGATAGTTAAAGCTAGAATTAGACTTAGGGTGGTGATTACAGTTAAAATCAGGCAGGAGTGAGCTGCTCGGTCTTCTGGGACAGCTAGCTATTGGACTGTATGAGGGCTTGGGACCTCTGCCGAGAGGCAGATGCTTTACCAAGTTTTACTGGCTTTATTTTGTTTGGAGTTAGGGGAAGGAGAATCTGAAAAGTTTAAATTTTGGATTGTCTAAGGCCCAGGGAGGTATGATGGCATCAGGTTCCCCCAAGGAGCTTAGGGAAGATGAGTTTTCATATGGGGTTAGGAGGGACTGCAGAGACTAAATCACCCCAGATTTAGAGCCACAGTTAATCCTCAGTCATTGGTTCATTCTTCTCCAGCTCTACAGAGCCAGAGAGATATGAAACACTCTCAGTCTCATCTCTAAACCCAACTGGCACAACTAAAGAATTTCACATGCCTTTTCTCACAGAACAAGTAACTAACTACTCTTCAGCCCCCACAGCAGCTGCCCTCATCCAGCCGTGCTAAACTTGCAGGGTCAATGCACTTACCACTCCTGAAACCAATGCTGCCCAGTACCCTATCTTTTAAATCTGGCTCTAACACTAACCCTCATTTTTTGCTGCACTCTAGCAGCCCATGTCTGAGTTTACACAAGCCAATTGCTCTGCTGGCATTTGTGCTCAGTCCATCTCAGTGGGTCTCTGACACGTTCTAGCATTGCTCAAAGTCATTCCCACTGCACCATGGAGACTTGTGCACCACCCAAGACAAGAAAGTGTTCTCCCTAGCATCTGTGATGTTCCAGCCAGAGGGTTTGTTTATAGTGTAATTGAGACAATGGCAGAAGACAGTCAAGAACCCTAAAAAGCTTTGCTAATGAGCGTGTCACATATAACAAAGCATACAAAGCTGTAAGCTGCTTGATTCCTCAAATCACTGATTGATGATCCTGCTTTCTTATTTACTGAGAAGGAACAGGTCGCTGATCAGACACTGTTCTTTTCAGCAGCAGAGACAGGGTCTCAAGAAATGGGTCGTCTTTAAGCTTTCTTCATATGGTCCTGCTGCCTTTAAAGGTATTATTCACAAGCTACCTGCATATGATTCCTCGTTAGCTTCTACACATACATAACCAACCCATGATAGGCCTTGACAGAATGTGTATATTTGGCAAGACCATGAAGCCATACTTGTGTTCAGGTCACTTTGTCCTAGTTTTATATCAAAGCTTTTTATATCAACAGCAGTTTCAGTAAGCTAATAATAGCCCTCCAAAGATTCGATATATCAGCATAAAGGCTTTCCATGGCTGAAAATCGAATTTGGAAGTTTATGGTGCGCAAGGGCAGAGCAATGAGGAAGCTGACATGTTAGCCTAGGCTAAGGCACAGCTTTGTGTTTGCATAGGGAGGCCTGTGGCAAGGTTTTGCTGTTGTCTTTAGCTGGATCATAACTTAAGCCCNTGTGTATATTTGGCAAGACCATGAAGCCATACTTGTGTTCAGGTCACTTTGTCCTAGTTTTATATCAAAGCTTTTTATATCAACAGCAGTTTCATTTCAGTAAGCTAATAATAGCCCTCAAAAGATTCGATGTATCAGCATAAAGGCTTTCCATGGCTGAAAATCGAATTTGGAAGTTTATGGTGCGCAAGGGCAGAGCAATGAGGAAGCTGACATGTTAGCCTAGGCTAAGGCACAGCTTTGTGTTTGCATAGGGAGGCCTGTGGCAAGGTTTTGCTGTTGTCTTTAGCTGGATCATCACTTAAGCCCTGTGAAATCCAGTAATTAGCTCGGTTCTTTGGGTCCAAACTTTAGTTCTACTCCAAGCCATTAAACCCCAGCTAACATAAACTAAAGTACATTATTCCTACCCAGCCCTACAGCTGGTCGTGCTTTACTGCTCTTTTGAGCTTTTATTAGCTTTGGTCTTCCCAGCAGTAGCACCTTCTTTTTGTCTCCATCAGTCCTTAGCCCCAGCCTCAGCTCTAGCCAGACCAGTAAGAGACTTGAGCAACTCAAATCTCCAGAATTAATAAATATCACCATAGATCAAAACACAGCCTTGCAGTCTGGAGTAGCCAGCCAGAAATACTCAGCTCCAGCTTTTCCAGAGCCAGACACCAGCTGATGCCATTCCTAAACCTGTATTAGTGGCCATGCAGAACAGCCTGTGCTGTCTTTGAGCTATTAACCCCTAAGGCAGAATGATGCTCTGAGAACAGCTCAGCAGCAGAAACAAGCTTTGTTATGGTATCAGACTTGTCCTTTGAAAATGCCAGTGCGAGGTGCATTTTAGTTTTCCTTTTAACTATAGCCCAAGCACAGGCCCTGAACAGTGTTATTTTCTGGTTTTCTTTATGCAGTAACTGCACATACAAGTGAAGAAATGTTTGTAGATAAAGATTGCTTTTCTCAATGCCTCATTGTAAAATGGGCACCTCAGAAAAGTCATCTGTGTCATGCTATTGTTGGTATTTTGGCACTGCTTTTGAGAAAGCTGTGGTGCAGTTAGTTTAGTCAAGGTCATGAGAGCAGTTCCACTAGGATGATGCACATTTTCCTGGGTAAATAATCATAGTACTTATGATTATCTCCAAGCTATGTTTTCACAATAGAGTGGAATCAATGTATCTGATTCCAGTTCACATACATTCATTTTACTTACCAGTGAAAACTGATATTACCAGTCTTTGATAAGCACTTAAATTAATTCCTTCTAGACATTTCATTTAATGCCTTTCAGCCTGATGGAGTTAAATTAGCAGAACTAACTACTTAAGAGTACTGAGAAAGAAAGTAAAACATTTTTGGGATTAGATATTTTTGAGACAGGTTTACACCTTAGCATATTAAATCCAAACAGTGCAGGTGTTAAAGAGGGCTTCGGTTACTCCCTAATTAAAAACAAACCTTTGATAAAAGCACTGTGTTTGTATCTCAAGACATGGGCTTCCCTGTGAATGAGAGAACAGCATCGCTATGCAGCTGCACACCACACGGCCACTGTGTATTTTTAACAGCACTGTGATATCCCTTCTTTAGAGAAGGTTGCATTCTCAATGTAAGTGGTAATGTAAAAGTATTATTTTCCTCAGTTTGTTTTAGAGTAGTATTCAGAGTTGCAGTGCTGCTTTCACTTGGCAGGACCATATTCTTACCAGAAACCTGGGATCGACCACTCACAGGTCTCCAGTCTTGCCAGGGAGGTCAGGTGTGAAGCAGCACAACAATATGGCTTTATCTTGACTCCCTTACTGGAAGTTACAGATCTGTTGACACCTTGGCATCTCCTACCAGTTTGAGGGAGAAGGCCCACAAAAGCTTTCTAATGGTAAGGCATGAGCCACCATCCCTTGCTGGTCTGACAGAATGGGAAAGTTCTGTGGGCAGTTCATGTCATGCTCACATCCTCTACTGGATCAGAGGCTCAAGGTGATGATCACCTAGTGTGGAAGGGAGAAGCAAAAGGTCATTTTGGAGTTTTTATTGTGAAAAACACCTACACCTGTGGACACTGCCTGCAAATAGCTTATGAGGTAATAATGAGTTTCTAATAAGAAATTCTGGAATGTGTAAGTATCTTCCCGATAGTTACTTTTTACAGAAAAGGTCTGGAAATCTGGATTATTACAGGTAAGAGATGATGTATTCCAGTTTGCCATATAACCAGTGTCCCAAGTGTGGGTTTTTTCAGTAAAACATGCCATTTTTCAGATAGAAAATGCTGTCACCTGTTTGGCAGTCTTCTCCGTAATTCTTATTTCATAAATAACACTTTACACTCATGTCTGAATGTGGGAGGCCTAGATATGTGAGGGTCTGGAAATAGTTACCGAAACCTTCAATAAAAGCATTCATCTCTACTCTCCATTCCCTCCTCCTCTTTTTTTCTTTCCTCTCAATACAAAGTAGGAAAGACAAGATTGGAAAACTTGGAAAAAGCTTGAATTGAATATGTGTGAGAAATACCATTTGTCAGAATAAGCAGAGAAATGCACTGTTTAAAATAAGTGCCAAAATGTCACCCTTCAGAATATTTTCTGTACAATAAAATATTTCCAGTTAAGTTACTATGAAGTCACTATACTGTGTTAGCTATGTGATGCATATGGATGTTTATTTTCTAAGCATTTCTTCTAGGAATGTGAGTTCATGCTGTATGGCTTTGTGCATTATAGCCTTAAGTCTGCTTACATTGCATCTCTGAATCTTATGGAATCCTCATGTTAATAGCTCAGTAATAGTGGTACTCTGGATTTCCATCTTTCTCGTTATTTACTTAGTCATTTTAGTGCTTAAGAGATAATGTCAACTGGCAAGAAATGTCAGTAAGTACTTTGTGTGCATTACATCTCTGTCTTTTATACTGGGCATTTTTGATGGCTTTCACAAGCCAGGATTTTTTTCCTTTTTCTCAGAGATAAATCTGGCAGAAGTCCATATGTGCTAGCAAAATTTGGCATAATAGAGTTTTTATTCATAAAGAAGTAAATAAAAATTCATTCTAAAGTAAAACTGCAGATATTTCAGTTTTTCCCAATGGGAATAAACCAAGCAAAATCTATTATGTTTTATATTTACAGACATTAAAAGAACATTTAAATCTCTGGTTAAGCTACACTATTAGCAGAAGTCAGTGAGATATCCTTGACTCAGGACCACAGGTATAAAGTAGGTGTGAAATAAGGAAGGAAAGTTTGTGAACACAGTGTTGCTTCTGTCTTGCACTTGTTTACTCCTTGTGCCAAGAGCCAAAAAAATTAGAGTAAAAAATGAGGGTGTGGAAGGTCAGAGGGAGGAGACAGAGAAAGTGAGTCTCAGGGTTTCTTTAGCTGTCTCTGCTGCTCCAGAAAAAGCTTTTGCAATTTGAAGAGCACACATTCAAGCAAAGAGGCAGACCACCAGTCACCCAAGGTCATTTCTCAGTTCTAAAAGGTGCTGCCATAGTTGTGTGCCATCATGTAGGTGTCCTCATTTTAGTAATGCCAGTGTGAAAGTTCCTGTATGGGAGGGAAGGCCAGCCTCTTTGTGTGCATGTGAAGAGCTGGATGGTGACAGTAAGGCTGGACATAGCTGGTGTGGGAGTACTCATTTGGACTGGGCAGTGGTAGCAGCCAATGGTGCATAGAGAAGTGGGAAATTAATTACTTCTGGAAACATTTTGGTTTGGAAATATTTTGGCCAGTTGTTCAGGATAACATTATTTCTTTAAAACAACAACAACAAACCAACCAACCAACCAAATAAAAAACCCCAAACCAAAAGCAAACAGCATTTGTGTGACTTGAGTTTGGTCTTAATACTATACTGTGTTCCTGTAAGTGTGTATCTCTGCTATCCTACAGAAACAAAATGTATGTATTTGAACTCTTTGTTGTGTTCTCTCTTTCCTAACATCTGTTGAGAGTAATTCTCCCTAATCTTCTGAAGTGTGATGAATGCACGTTAGCATTGCATAGCAGGCTAAGGGAAATTTAGGGATAAAGGAAGAATAATTGCTCCTCTGGCACTTTTGTCCTGCAGGAACCCGAAATTAAACAAGTGTAAAAATCCAGGGGAGGTGTGGGGAAGTGGTACAATGTCAAAGCACTTAGTTTCCTATTCCTTCTTGAGCTTTTTACTCTTCTGTTCTTTCTGTTAAGAACAAGTCATCTCTCAGATTTGTTTCTTTCTGAGAAGAGTCACGTCTACATTTATTTGTAGCTAAGGAGCATCCGTCTTGGCTTAATCAGAAGATCTTAGAGTAGTTCAAATGTTGCTTGGTCTCTGGTGCACAGAACACCTGTTTCAAATAAGCTTTTACCTCAGAGACAGACACCCAGAAAGAACCCAGCCATGCTGCTTCTGCCCTGTCTTCATTCTCTTCCTGTGCCTTTGGTGGCTGGCACAGAAGCCACAGGCTGCTCTGAAATCCAAGAGCTTCTTTGCTCACTGTGCTGTGACACAGCCTTGTGATGGCAAGCATGAGCATCATCTCCATAAGGTCCACACCCATGAATCACAGGCCCCTGAAAGCAGGACAGGCAAATAGGGCTCACTCTCGCTCTCTGTTGTTTTGCTGTTTTTCTTAAAACTTCACATTCCTCCAAAATGGGACAAAATACCTCATAATTCCGCAGCTCTCCTGAGGTTGCATGTTCCAGTGATGGCATTTGCCACCCATATCAGAGAAGATACAGGCAAGGGATGCAGTACTTGGATTAGCTATTGCACCAATCAAAGTGCTGAAGTTGCTGGTGCATGCTTAAGTAATGACAATGCTGAGGATAGTGGAGAAGAGTCCCCCAGGAACAGAGCATGAACATTAATTATAGGGGGGAAAATATATTATTAACATCAGACAGCATGCTACAGGAGATCCCAGTGTGACTATTAAAGGAAATTAATTACCACCTCTCTTTACCTTTCAGATCAACGCTTCTTTATAATGAGAATAATTCCTTCATTGTTATCACTATTATTATCAACTGTAAGAGAATAAATTTTCCTAGTATTCCATTCACTGTTATTGTGCATCTGTATGTTTTGGAAATAAATACTTCCAGTGGATACCTTGCATCCCCTTCAAGGGGAAATTCCCCAGACTAGGCTCAGGCTCTGTAAAAGAGAGAGATACGCTAAAATACTCATTCCTCTGCACTGATAAATGTGAAATAGCATTTTCTGTTTAAATTATTTTCCATGTAACCCACTCTTCTAAAATAGAGCAATTAAGGAGATACTGTTTTTTAGACTTCACAATCACCGTTTCTGTATCCCAGTGTATTTTCCAAATATGTATTGCATGAACTCACATGAGAAATTTTTGCTGGTAAAGTCAGAATTGAGGTCAAAACTGGACTAAAAGAAAGCTTATTACAAGTTTAACATCTGTAATCCACCCTGAGGAGAGAAATGAATGCAGAGAGCAGGCCATGGATGCATTGTTTCCATTGTACTCTTGATTAACTTATAATTCACAAGTGAGGGAGTGTGAAGGAGACTACTGACTGATGGAAGGTCACCAATTCCAAGAGGAAATAAATGATATATAGGCGTCCCATTCATCACTTTATTTGTGTAACAGCATTTGGGATTCTGGCTCTCTAGAGTAAAGTCCATTTAAAATCTTTTAATATTTTTGCAAAGGCAAGTCTGGGGAGTTTGTGTATTCTTAGTAACAAAAGAACTGTATATAAAATCCACATCGTCCCAGGGCAGCCAGTGACTTTAGCCTTGAAGAGGGTGCTAATTCTCCAAATTCTTCATGATTGTCCTTGGATAGAGGCCAGTAATTATCATGATTCTTTCATTCCTGTATGAAGATCTACCATCACCCTTAATAACAATCCTAAGCTTTGCTGTAAGGTTCACCTTTGCATTACAAGCAATGCCTGCTTCTTGGAAAATCCTTTTATTACAGCCATGGATCTAATTAGTGTCAAGTTCCCAAATTCTGGTATACAGTGAAGGTATAAGGCATCAGTTGCTCCCTTTCTTTGTAGAAAAGCAGACAGTCAAATATCTGCAAACATGCATCAAGCTCCAGAAGCACTATCTCACTTTACCACATTGAAATGGAAGCAGTGAAACAGTAGCCAGTCTAAGCCTGGAAGCAGTAGAAAGAAGTCAACACACTCCCCTTGTAAAGGCTGTAGAGAGTTTGATTTAAAAAAGACTCAAAACTAGGAAGTGGTTGGTAATACAGACATCAGGACCAGATGGAGAAAAGCCCTCTGCATATATCCCTATTTGTACTTCTGCTAAGTAATACCGTGGCAATAGGGCAGACAGATATGAATGAAATGGCACTTTATATTCTTCTACAGCTTATTGCAGAAATAATTAATACTGTGCTGCCCTGAGTCAAATTGATATATGTGATCATCTGTGGTTTTGGTGGCTAATAAGATTGCTTTGGAGCAGGTCAATGCACATTCACACTTTCAATTGCTTGGGACAAAAACAAACTAAGTGTACCGTGAAAAATGTCATCACATAACATGGCGTCCAAAAGATGATGTATGTCTTTACTGTGATATTTTTATTATGCCTCAGAGAAAACCCATTTTAATGCACAGCTGCAAAAAGAACCACAGTTCTTAGGGCAAAAAAGACATGCTAAACAGTGTGGACTAGCATTTTCTGTCACATAAACTGGCAGAACTGCAAAAATGCATGAGATGGGACACAAGCTGCATCTTTCTGAGTGTTTTGGGTTGGGGTTTTTTTTTCCCCCAGTGGTAAATTTGAGTTGAATGAAGTCCTAATGCTGGATTTTGTAATAATGCCTGTTTGAAAAGACTGAATTACTAGATAAAGAAACAAGGGAAAGCTATGTCATGTCTACAGAATGAGTGTGGAAGAATCAAGACACTATTAAAACAAATTCTTAAACTGCGGAGATTTTCTCTGTTCATCCTACTGCACAACAAATATGACACTCAGTATGACAAAAAAATATCTTCAGCCAAAATTCTGTCTCTGTGACACCTACAGCATGCAGTGTGACTGGAGCGGGCAGACTCCTCACCCAAACCATGACTCCACATTAGCAGGAAACTGCTTTATAAAAAAAGCAGCTGCTGTGCTTGGTCATTACAGCTCCACTTCAGTGACTCTGTGTGTAGTGCTGGATTGCAGTTTCAGGTCAGTTTTACAGAGCTTTAGCTCCACACATTTCTAGGGTCTTACTGTCGTTTCTCACCAATGTGAGAACAGAGCCTGGCCTCATTAACCATTCATGCTGATGTGCTGGAGGATACCAGTAGAGAAGTGTTATTTCCCCCATACTACACCTGGATGGGGCAATGCTGCTGGAGGAGGTGGGATACATCAGGTGTTTTTGAATGCATGTTAAGAGCAGCAGGTTAAAGATTTGGTTTGTGGTGGTTAGGTTTTGAGAGAGAAGGAGCAGCCTGTCTCTGAAACATGACACAAAGTCTTTATTCAAACATCTCTTTGGGATGACAACCTGTGATCCTTCTTTCTGTTTTTTAGGGTTGGGGTTTTTTTCCTTCCTATGGTTTCCGCATGACAGCATCTGCTTCAGTCTGTAGTTTAATTCCTCAGGAGTAGACTAGAGAAGTAAAAGTGCCTGCATCTGTGAGAAGGATAATAGAGGAGAAGGGGTCAGAGAACCTCTGTTTCCCAGGGAGCTTTCTTAATGTACCTCACCACTGACTCAAAGATACATTGCAATCCACGGCATAATCGGGGCAATTCCTAGCAGCACCTGGATTTTCTTTCAAGATTTCTTAACCAAGCTTTGCCTAGTCTGTTGTTGCTTATCTGTACAATTGAAAATCATCTTAGCAGCCAGGATATTCGAATGCAACACAAAATAGTTGAAAGCTAGCTATGAATTTAGAAGCTGTGCTAGCTGTTCAGAGATTTATTAACTTTTTTTTTCTGGGTAATGGGCAAGTTAGAACCTTCCGATATTTCAGAAAGAGAGCAGAAAATACCCCCGAGGACAGGCTGCCTAAGCTCTGATCCTGTATCCAAAGTCCAGTACCAGTGTTTCTTCTGAAGAACAAAGTAATTCATTCAGCTAAAAGAGAATGAGGTTGACTTTGAAAATTAAAATCAATGCTTTAATTCAATACACATACAATTACCAGCTGTCAAATGGCATGTAATGCACTTTTACTGAAAAAAACAACAGCACAAAAGACCAGAAAGGAGGCTTTGACAAATGTTAGGATTCTCATAATGATTTTTTTGTGTGTGTTTTTGAAAGCAAGACTGCAAAGTTAAGCACTGTAGATGATAGGGCATTATGCAGAGGGCGTAAAAAGACCAGTGGTGTTTTTCAGAATACATATCACTACTCTCTGTAATGCTGTGGTGTCACAAATGTATGGTGATTAGCTATTTATCAGCGTGAAAGCACATCATAAAACATCCTACATATCATTGAGTTTCTAATAGTCTGTGTCACTGTGAAGATTAATACATTAAGTCAGTCCACACAACTTCATGAAATACCTTCCTTCACCAAGATTTGTGTTGGGTTTGGCAAATGGAGGATGAAACACTGATGAAATGGGAACATCTACTTTTGTTGACTAGTCTGTGGAATAACACATTTGTTTTTTCACTCGGGGTAATAAGAATGCCCCTGGTACTGCTGTCAGCTTCCGAAATACCTCACCTTCCTTTTCTACTACTACAGCCCTCCTTAGGCTGTATTTTGGGCCATGGCTTACCTATATTGAACCCCTCCAGATCTTTATGCCATGTGAACGCCTGCTAAAGACCAGGACTGCATATTAAGGTCAGTATTTTCAATTTTGGGTGTCAAGGGATCAGCACTTAACTCTGTATTTACTCATCTGACTAACTACCCTTCCAAGCATCCACATGTCCTTCAGTTCCAGTGATTTATCACTGCCTGTGTTTTTACTTGTACTTCTCCAGAGCTCCACTGTGTCTAAGGATACCCTGAAAATCCTGTTTTATCTAAAAGAAAACCAGTGTAATTACTGTTTCTGAAAACAAACAAAGAAACAAATCAATCTTAACATTGCAAAAGGGGAGTTGTTTGAAATCATGTAAGACCTCTGAAAATCCATCCACATAATAAGATGCCTAAATATACTGCCATCACTAGTTTAAGACCCTGTGTTTGAAAATGTTGCCCTGAGCCCACTCAGAAATACGTGTTTTGGAATTAGATGAATGATAAATCCAAGGGAGATATAACCTTCTCAGGTTAGAAGGTGACTGATGACATCCATCCCCAGTTTAGCAGGGGAAAGTGGAAGTTCATTTAGATTGATTTATTAATGTTTTGTCCGGAGTCAGTAAGATACTTGATAATTAATGGCACAGAAATATGAGTTCAGCTGAAATCCTTCATAAATTAAAAGCATTTAATTTAATAGTAATTTAGAGGATTTTGCAAAGTGCCAGAGCAAGATAACTGCATTTGCAGAGGAAGCAAGATTGAGAGAACTGCCTCCTGGACGGATGCAAGTAATGTATCTTTATAGCCATGCAAGTCAGAATTCAGTACGAGTATTACTATCTTTCACATCAATATTTCCATGAAGAGAGAGAAAGAAAATATTTCAGGAAAACTGTTCGTTCACATTTCACTCCTTGCTCTTTAGCTGCCTAAAAATTTACTGCACGCTTCACAGTATAGTTTAAGACTTCTCATAATTTCAGGATAGTGTCAGTTTTAAAATAGCCTAGAACAAGATAGTGGACCAACTGAAGCACAGCTGCAATGGTGTTGCAGTTAATTCCTGTAAAATATTTCTGAGTGATAAAGAGATAAGAGCAAATCTAAGGAATGCCAGCTTTTTAATGCTTTTCAGTTCCAGCTTCTCGCGACTAACAATAGCTTAAACCCTTTTGGATACCTGAGCAGTGGCAGTCAGATGCCAGTTCCTCATAGCCTACTTGTACATCAGGCTTTAGCTGTTGTAGCAGCACTCCCATGATTCCAGATATCCAGCTCCAATGCATAGGACATTATGTAAGGCAATGCAGAGCCTCTGACTCAGGCACTGGATCCAGTACAACAGAGGGGAGTGGGAATGGTGTATGCTTGTGCAGGAGGAAGGCAGCAGAGTGCCATGATCCCCTGGGTGGTTTCACTCAAGGGGAGAAGGTCCCGGCCCAGAGTGCCATGGAGGAGGGGGAAGCCGGACAAGGAGAGGCTATTGCTGCCCAAGGGACAGAAAGCCTATAACTGGGTCCCCAAAATGTACATCTTAGCCCTACCGGCTTCCAGGAGTTGGACCAAGATAGCTTTTTTTAAAAAAAAAACAGGTCAGTTGGACATTAATGGAGCGGCATTGAAAAGGGTGGGTGACCTAGACAGGCCCCACTGTGTACTGTGAAAGTGCTTTTTGAATTTTCTGTGCAATTTTCACAGGTAATAATTTTTTTAGGTAATATGGAGCATTTCTCATAGGAAAGGTAGCTTTTATATTTTCCTACCCCATGTCCTTGAGAGTGAGTTGGTTAGAAACAGCAAGGTGATAGTTTTCAAACAGAGAGCTAAAGGGCTGGGCTGAGATTTTGGATGAGGATCTCCTTTTTTTCACATGCCCATTTGAAAAAGCCCTACTCTGCTTTGGGGGATTTGAGCGACTCCCTGCTGCAGATTTTAGGACTGGAACATGTTCAATCATGGTCAGAGAGGATAAAGGGTACTTAACTCTCTGCTCTTTAGGTGTTTTACATTGGCACAGGCTGAAAGGTTTAGAGTTCTGAAGTTTACACATTCACAGAGTCTTGGTGTTCCAATTTAACACTATGTACTTTTTTCACTTCAACAAGGAAACAATAGGAACCAGCAGAATAGTTTTCTCAGGATCTTGCCTTTTGAAGTATCTAAAGGGAGAAGGATGAGGGGGGAAAAATCACCCACAGGGAACCTAATATTTTTCTGTTTAAAAGCAAAAATCCCCAGATGCAGATGCCCCCAAAATAGTGTGGCAATAGGATGAGGTATAAATTTTTTGAAATGAAGTGCCATGACATCAAATTTTATACTACCTTTGGCACAATTTCTGTAATTTAATGTCTTTTCTGTGGACACTAAATTTGCTACAATTTCTATAGCCATCCTTGAGACTGCTTTAAACCCTCCAAACAAGGAGCAGCAACAGCATTTCTGCAACCAAACATCCCAATCCATCCAGTGACAACAGAATTTTTGCTAGGGTCCCCAAAACTGCATTTGGGATCCCTCTTTGTGTGTGGATATTAGAAATAGGGCATGAGGCTTTCCCTTTTCTCCTCATTTCAATCCATAGCCCTGCGATTTACCTCTCTGAGCTGCTTCACATGAGGCTGTGAACCAGAGGACCCGACCCCAGTCTCAACTCCCTGCCAATTGCTTCTCTTTCTTTCCTCTTTCTCTTTTTCCTTTCCTCCTGCCTAAATTGAGCTGCCCTACTCAGGCGTTTTTTGGTGACACTGGGTAAATATGTAAACTAGCAGACCTACAGTGAGCTGCATTGATGCTTAGCTATTTCTCTACAGCCAGATTAGATAATACTTGAAGAGCTGCAGTCACAGTACTGGCTACAGAATAGATGAGATGTAAAGTACCTTACTTTCTGCAGGATGGTTAATCCAGATTTTTTAGATTACTTTCAAAATTCATGGTGCATTGTGGGTTCAAGTTGTGTTTTTCCGTGTGTGGTGCTCCAGTAATGGCCAAGGCACTCTGAAATAAAATGTGATTCAGCTTGAATTGAGTGCTAGAATTATGTCAAGTTTCTTCCTCTCCTAGTTTTTACACTGGTAATTATGAAAGATAGGTAACAGTTTGCCACAACTGATGCCCTTTGGGACATAGACACACACTTAGTGTGCGTGTATGAATATTTGACAAATGGCAAATAAAATAGCAAGTCAACTTGACATTCTGACAGCAAATTTTCTTTCAAGTGGAAAGGGAAAATGCACATTCAGAATGGAAAGCAGCACCCATCACAACCAAAAGGTGCTTTCCTACCAATATCATTTGGCAAAGAAGAGAGATTATTTTGCAGTTCTAACTTGCACAGTACATAAGCACAGGGTGAATCAGCACATCAGTATCTCACTGTGGTTTTCAGGCTGTCTCTATTCCTTTTCAAAGTTAATATCTGGCAGAGGCATAATTTCATCTTTCACTATGGGGCTTTTAATGACTTCTCTGTTTCTAAAATGCTGCAGTTGAGTGAATATGCTAAAATCTCAGTGCACTTCACACTCCGTGGACTGCATCCTTCATTTAGCCCATGTTCAAGAGGACATTAGCCTGAGACTTCTTAAAATCTCAACTTCATTTTGGTCAATAGAGAAAGTTTAATGTACAGTATGAAATAGAAAGATGTTGGTATATGAATAAAAAATATAAACAAAAGCAGTTATAGTTCTCTCATTTCCCCATTTCATCAGTTTAAAGCTGTCTTTATGCTAATCAGAGGCAGATCACTGAAATGCAGTATGGATCAAAAAATGGAGTTTTTCAATTTATTTCCTTGTGTATCATTCTTAGGAGGATATCTGAATTCTGGAGCAAGATCAGTTCTAATTGATTTGAAATAATCAGATTCCAGACCGACTGTATATTGGTATTAAATATTTCAGACTCTGCATTTAAATTGAACATACAGCTTACGTTGTAAACTTGTGTTCTTCAGGATCCCCCTTTTCAAGTCACATCTATCTAAAGGGATGGCTGGATTGGGGTTTATACCTGGATGACGCAGGGAGAACAAGGCTAGCTGCCTTGCAAGCTCACCATGCAGCACCGCCACACACATCATGTAAGACAGCAGTGTTTCACCACAAAAATAGAACATCTATCAATTACGGTTGAGGAGGCAAAAACCTCCCTGTAAAATTCAGACAAAATCCCCTAAGAATGTTGAAGCCAATAGCAGAAAAAGGGACACGAGGTGCAGTAAGAACTGACAAATTAGAGAATTTCCCATGTGGGAAAGTGATATTGCCACTTAAAGCTGGCCTTCTACTGGAGAGTGATTATGCAGAGATTTTTCTTGCTTTTGAGTACTGGTTTTGAGTTTGTTTCTCCATGTCTTATTTTTTAGCCATGCTAACTCATAAGAGTTACCATTTCCTAAAATAAAGAACAGGAAATGTTGTAGGCTTGGTACAGTAAATGTTTGAACTTTCATCTCATAACATTTTGTTTTTCAAATCTCTGTATTCCCAGTAGCACAGCAAAAATCATTTGCTTTAATGCAATTGCTAATAATGATGATATCAACACAAACCTCTGTTTGTTCATGTGTTAAGCTCATTGAATAAAGAAGCTTATCATTTATCTGTGTAGAAGCTTTTAATTAGTTTTCTGAATTTACTCCAGAGATTAATGGGCAGATGATATACAATATATGCTTTATTGTCTTAATTTCTTTATTGAGATATCTGAATTTGTATGCTCTTCCCTCTTTGATCCCTTATTCTCTCTCTCTCTCTCTCTCTCTCTTTTTCTCTGTTAGTAACTGTAAAATATTTGGCTGCAAACAGACTCATAAAAAAGATTCCACTAGGCCGTTGCATCTGGGTGGTGGTGGGTGATTTATAACATAGGACACAGCAGCAAATTCCACTCTATCGGAGATTATAAACTGTACTCAGAAAACACTATTTATACTGGTGTCACTTGCTGGCACTTTTCAAGATTTCCAGTAGTCATTTGGGGAGGTGTCTTTTCCTGCTCACATGGGATTAATAGTTTGTGAACTCAGCATTTCTTTTTTATTGAGATTTCTCTTGACCTTTTCCCCCAGCTGCCACCTTTGCCCTGGCCCTAGTCATCACTGTTGGCCACCACAGCATTGCTCCTGCCACCCCTCAGACTCCTGCTTGCTCATAGTCTGCTCTAGTATGGCAGAGCCATCCTGTTCAACTACCTGGTCTCCTCCATCTGACAGGTCTCTGTTTCATGTGGGTCTCATCCTCTGCCTATTCGCAAGGATGAAGCTAAGCCCTTGAGCTGTTTAGGGAAAGAACTTTAAGTCTGTACTCCCAAGGGAGCAGTGGTGTCACTGACTTCCCTGATGGCAGCCAATATCCATAGGCAGCTGCCATCCTGGTGCAGGAACTGTGCCCTCTGGTTGCCAAGAGCGGAAATTGAGCCCAAGCTGCTGCATTCATCTTTGCTCTTCTTAATTTCCTGTGTCTTGGGAGAAGGTGCACCTTCAAAGGGCAGTAAAAGCGAATGGAAACCCTAAGTAAAGAGTGCGTCATTTTTATTAAAAATAGTGCCCTGTGTAAATATAAAGTTCAACATTATGGTTTTGTTGGCCCAGTAGGAGAAGGATTAAAAATGCTCATTAATGGGATTTAAAAGTAGGAGTTCAGTTATATTAGCTACAAAAATATAATTATCATAATTAAGATTGCAAAGCACTAACGAAGCTCTTTAATAATTATCCATTTTCCTTAGAGATTCATTTTGTAAAACCTGATTTGAATTTTACATCACACTGGAGGAACTTTGTCATTGTAAAAGTGGGAACCACTGGTAGCGTGGAGGGGCTGAGAACAGCGGTACTTTGCACATCGGTGGGGATGTGCCAGCACCACAGCTGGAGCATGGCTCACTCTGAGACAGGAGGGACTCAAGGGCAGGAACGTTTGAGATGGTGCAAAATACAGGTGCAGCCTTGGTCTGATGCTGTCACTGAACTCTTGGCATGTTTATGGACTCGGACACAAAACTAGGAGGCGGCAACTGGAGCATATTCGTCCTGGAAGTGTCATACAACCAGGCAGGTTGGGTGTCTCTAGCCTTACTATGTCTTTAGCCTTAGTGATGCCCAGGCAGACCCTGATCTGACTGCAGCCTCCTGCCTTGCTTTGGTCAGAAATTACCTTAAAACTCCATAGGCTAGGGAGACAGAAAGCCATGCAGAGCAATAGTCCGTGTGGTTACAGGCTTGCAGGGTCCTTTCCAAGAAGAGAGAGACAACGAGTTCTCAAAATTAAATAACAACAAATTGTCCATTTAAAAATATCTCCCCCAAACAGCTTTTCATGATTCATCTCCCCAGATGATTAAATATTTAGTTCTGCTGACAGGGATATGATAGTTAGCATAGAGCAGAAAATTTAGTGCAGTGTGTGAGTTATAAGCAGATATGTTATCATGCTGTTAACACAAAAGTGATGGGATTATTGGTGTTGATATCTGTATTTATTTCTGTAATATTGTATAGGGATTTTTTTTCCTATGCAGCAGCAGATTTAGGCCACAGCTTTGCCTCTTGCACAGGGCAGAGAAGTTGTTGCTTCTTGCAGTTTATCTGCAGGGACATTTTCTCCCATGACTCCTACCTCCAGCTGCCTTCAATGGCAGAGTAGCTGAGCACACATGGGTGTCACCATGCTGCAATGGTCATGTGAATGAGGAAGGCCACAGAGAGCACTCACTGCCTGGCTCAAGTCGTGATCTGCTCCTGGGAGGTTGGCACTCCAGTTCTTGCTGGTTAAAGAAGGAAACAAATCCCACACGGTCAGGGAGGAGGCAAGGGCTCTGAGAGAGGACAGTCCTTCACCCGAAGTCCTGTTTAATGGAGAGGGAGATGCCACATCAAGATAGGAGCCTAAAACTAGAAGGAAATTGGGCTTCATGTGTGGTTTCTGCTTTCCTGCTGAAATCTTCACAGAAACATGTAGCCTCTTATTTCAGCATCTGATGTATGGAGGAGATGATCGGAGCTGGTGTAAAATTGTGACAGTTAATTGACTAGTACTGTCAAAAATTAGAATTTCTTTATGGAGCAAAGTTTTCTACTGTTAGCAAAATTACTCCCAGACCCAGAGCTTTTAAAAGAAGAGTAATTTGGTTATTTGAGACCCATCCGTAAACACTTTACAAACAAACAAGTGGGGGGAATGAGACCAGCCTATGTCAGCTCCTGGACATCTTGCTTTACATTCCAGTGCCACCACAGCCTGTTTAATTGTATGGAAAGAATTAAAATTATCTTGTGAAGACTATTGCTGCCGGAAAACAAAGGGAACGAGTGACAACACTCCCATTGAAAAAGACTGATTTTCTGCTTGCGTTGATGATTCTGAGATAG
The DNA here is from genome assembly GCA_013397135.1 of Pachyramphus minor. Classification (NCBI taxonomy): domain Eukaryota; kingdom Metazoa; phylum Chordata; class Aves; order Passeriformes; family Tyrannidae; genus Pachyramphus; species Pachyramphus minor. Next base: position 195,362 of record VYXB01007867.1, read on the forward strand.
TTCATGCCAAACAAAATAACAATTCTGTGTTTTTGACAAATAAATCTTTATAGTATTATACTTGCATATTCTGCCAGTTTTCCTGTATCAGCTGAACATTTGACCATCAGAAGGTCATAGGTCAGATGTTACATTATTCTACTTATTTAAGTAGTTGCAGAAGCACATTAACAGATTCTTACAACTGAGAATATTTTATAACTGAGACCCTTTTCAAGGGAAGATTTCAGAGCTAATAATTGCAAAATAATCTGTGCAGCTCTACGTCCACATTTAGACCTGGATTTTGCAAAGATACACATACATGAGGGACTTTCTATAGCAGCATAGAGTTAGGCATATGTTAAAGTCTTTGTAGATTCAGGACTTCTGATACTATGAGGATTAAAGTTTTATAAATACCTAAAACAGATTAAGAACATGAGAAGTAGAGAGAGAAGAAAAACAGGTTTAACAGTCAAGGGTTGTTCTCATGAGAGGCATTTTTCTTCCCTTTTTTTTTTTTTTGGCATTTCTATCATAAAGTGAATATTTTTTAAAATCAATATCTAAAAGTGGCATGATAAACACTTGACATCCAGACAATATTAAGATGTGTGTCTCGCATTCTTTTTTCCTAGAGAGCAACTTTATAAAGTAGGAGGGATGTCAGTGTAGGGGAGACAGTGCACAACCTATTTCTAGCATAGAGACGAAAAGCATAACAAAATAGATTTCAAGAACATATATAATTTTGGAACTAATTCAGGGGCGCTGATTTGTGTAGGATGTTGCCAGTGGTAGCCAGCTCAGTAGACCCAGAATCAAAGTATAGTTCAGGTTAGAAAGGACTTCTGAGGTTTCTAGTCCAACCTCCTGCTCAAAGCAGGGTCAGCTTTGAGGTTAGACCAGGCTGCTCAGGGTTTTACCAAGTCAGGTCTTGAAAGCCTGCAAGGATGGGGGTGGCGCAGCCCCTCCAGGCGGCCTGCTCCACTGCCTTGCTGTCCTCATGGAGAAAAGTTTCTCCCTCTTCTTTAAAGCTACACCCATTATTTCTGACTCTCCCATCCTGTACCACCATGGTACACCATGGTCTGGCTCTGCTTCCTCTGTCCCCCCTTCTAGGCAATGAGGGGACCATTAGGTGTCCCCAAAGCCTGTCCAAACTAGGCCATCCCAGCTTCACCAGCCCCTACTCATGAGACAGGTTCTTCAGCGTCCACTACACTGCGGAGCTGTCTCCTGTTAATCTCTCTCTTCTGTCCTAGAAAGCCCCAAAGCAGTCACATTACCCTACATGTGGTATAACAAGTGCTGAGTCAAGGAACGTAATCCCTTCCCTTGATCAGGGTCTATTCCTCTCCACGCAGCCAAGGTCCTGTTGGCTATCCTTGTCACCGAGGCACACCACTGGCTCACATACAGCATTCTGCTTGCTGCCTGCCAGGACTCCCAGGGCCTTCCCTGCCCCCTGGTCAGTCCATCCCTAGCATGTATCAGAGTGCAAGGCTCTTCATTCCCAGGTGCAGGACTTGGCAGTTGTCCCCATTGAATTTCATGAGGATTCATGTCTGTCCTTTACTCCAGCCTCTTATTCTCCCTCATGAGAGGGAGCCATTGCCTTTGAGCATGAAGCCAGGGTGAATGATATCCACTGCTTTCTCCCCATTCACAGATCCTGTCATTTCATCATAGCAGGCAGTCAGGTTACTCTTGGTAAATCCATGCTGGCTGTTACTGATCACCGTCTCCTCCATGTGCCCGGAGATGTGCTCTAACAGGACTCACTCCATGATTTCTTAGGGACTAAAGTGAGGCTGGCTGGCCTGTTGCTCACCGCATTACCCTTATGGCCTTTTATTTTTGAAGGCCAGTATTTTCCTTTCTCCAGACGAAAGGGACCTCCCCCATCTCCGCAACCTCTCAAAGATGAGAGAGATCAACCTAGCAAGGACACCAGCAAGTTCCCCAGCACCCAAGGAGGCAGGTAGTCAATCCCCATTGACTTGTATGGGTCAACTTCCCTCAAGCTTCCTCAAGTTCCCTGAGTTGATCCGCACCTGTTGCTGCTGCTTCTGCTCTGCTCTGCCCGTGCCTCCAACAGAGAAGTCTGGGAGATCTTGCTGGTGGAGACTGATGCAAAGAAGGCATCAGTACCTCAGCCTTCTCTGTTTTTCTATCACTAGTTTACCTCCCCACACACCCTCAGTACTGCAGCAGTCCCACACTGTCCTTGTTCAACCTTTTCCTACTCATGTAGCAGCAGAAGCTCTTCTTGTTGCCCTCGACATGCCTTGCAGGTGTCAACTTTAGGTGAGCTTTGGCTTTCCTGCCACCATCTCTACATACCCTATAAAATCAATACAAAAAGACAATACCTCTGCCGGGTGATTTACCATCCCTTGCCACTTTGCTTATGCATAAGCTTTGACAAATGTTTGGCTGTGCACAAATTAGTAATAACTAAGCATTTAGCTGCCCTGTGCCTCAGTTTTGTTGACAAATGTCAGGTGCTGTCATGCAGGGATGCAGGGGTCTGAGCCACCTTGTGCGCCCCATAATAAGGCCAGATGCTTCATCTCCATGGCTCATAGAGAAGGCGAGAGGGCTGCCAGCAGACCACTGCAGTCACATCCTCCTCTGTTCATCACACGCAGAGATGTTACCAAACTGACCTACTTTCCCCATCCGCCCACGGAAGGCTAATCCTGTTTAGCATTGCTGGAAGGGGACGGGCACGCGGAGAAGGGCTCTGAGTTGTACAGATGGCAGTCTTTGCTGATTAATGTTAGTTTAATTTGTTTGCCTTTCTGTTTCCAGCCGTGCGAGGGGAGAGCAGAGCAGCGGTTGAACTCAGGAATTCACTTAACCTGTTCACTGAAGTCTGAATGGCTTTAGTCATTCAGTAGTAATAATAGCAATAAGGAAGATAATGAGCATTCATATACTGATCTTCATCAGAGATCCCAAGCACCGCACAAACTTTACACGTTGCTCACAAGAGAGATAAAAAGAGGCCTCTCACTTAGCCTGGTTGGTCCCAGAATGGCGCTGACGTCAGCTGTCTCACTCCTGAGTTAAACTGATGTGAACTACATCACTTCTACAGAGGGATTGCAGGCTGCACACCCCAAAATTCAGCCAGCACCACAGGGAAGCTGAGTGGGGAAGCTGTCTAATAGCACAAGCCATAGGTGCAAGGTTTCTGACATGCAGAAAATAATACCTCTTCCCACTAAACAAATACTGTAAAGAATAAAAGCAGAATATGCTCTGAGCCTGTACTTCTCTTCATCATAGTCTCGTAATACTCAGCTCCATTACCTGTGAGCACCTTCCTGTCATCCCCAGTTCAGAAGAATGGAGCATTAATTTATGTCTAATTCCACTATTTTCATTGTCTGCATGTGGATTATTTTTAATGTCTGTTGTTCTTTAAGCCTTTTACCATCTAAAGATTCATTGTACTCGTATGTGTAAAACATGGAGCAGTCCATGAGGTTCATGAAGTCCAATATTTTCTCAAAAAGTTTTCTTCTTTTTTTTTTGGGAAGCCTCTAAACAACCTCTTCCTTAGTGTAAACAAAATGTAACCTACTAAATGCAGGAAGACTATACTACACACTGTGAGGCCAGAATAGGTAAGTCTAAAGGTATATAGATAACTCTAAAGCTGGACACTTACGATGCTACTGGATCGTACTCCTAAACCCAGTAATTCTCATAACAATCTCAGCATTACATGACCCATGGTAACTTAGACTGCCATTTCCCCACTGAAAAGTCACATAACTTTCTGAAATAACAGTGTTTGTCATCAGGAAAGTGATTTTTCACTGTTTTCTGAAGTTTTCTTAAGGCTACTCTGTTTACATTTTTATAAATCAATATTTATTGATATGGGTGGGAATGCACTGTACTGTGGACTCCAGCGTGTTCTTGTAAGAGTTGGTAGGTTTAGATCTGAAAAAAAAGAACGGAGGGGTGCAGTTCAGTTTGATATGTCTATGAATCTGTTGATTTATTCTGATTTGTGTTTATACAAATTCTTCTACTGTGTGTTCATACTATAGCCTTCATGGTGGGATATCCAAGTGGTTCATCCACATCATAGAAACTTGGAACAAGGCATTTAAAACGGTCAGCTGGTCATTTCTTGCCTGTCACCATATGACCTTTCCTGCTGCTTCCCATTTGCTAATCTTTCTCTTTGCCTCCCAACAAGGCTTGGAAGGGAAATACTCTACTTGCTAGTGTGGTTCATTTCAGAGCTCTGCTTATCTGAGATGAAGCAGGTGGAGCTGTTAGCCAAAGAGGTGCTTCCCAGCATGGAACACTCATGGCACACCACCACTGACCAACTACAGAGCCCCTCAGACCTTGTTCATCATGCCCAGACAGGGGACCTGGCAGTGGTGCCAGCACAGCGACCAAGCCACACTGTCCCCTATGCTAGTGTGTGTCCAGAAACTGTGCTCCTGGCTCGTGTTCAGAGCCTGTACTCCCTTTTGGTGCCTTCTTACTATGTCTTGGAACCTATTCACTATGCACGGGATGCCGTGCATGGCTGCATCTGGCCTTTAACTCCTAAACCCCACCAAACATACCCATGTGACTCCTTTATAATGCTGAGTTCTTCATTTCCCTTCAAAGAGGGGACAGGAGTAGCTCCCTGTTGAGGCAGCACAGAAGCAGCGCTGAGCAGAGATGGGCCCTGGAGGCTGAGCAATGTGTCTGGAAGGTACAGGAGTATGTCTACCCGACACCCTGTTGCTCTTTTCCTTCAGCTTTCACAAGAGTATCAGATGTTGCAAAGGTCAGAAGGTAATTCAAGGTGTTTCATCCCAGTTTTTCCTCCCAATTTTCCATACAACCCTTGCCCATCCTTTGTCTTTGAGAGGGTTGTTCTCCAAGAGCAGTATTATTGTTTTTACTTAGGATGGTTGTATTGTACCAGTATCCTAAGTGGTCTGAGGGGGAGGTCTGAGGTCTAAAGCTCAGGTTTGTCTGTAGTGGGTGGGAAGCAGCAGCAGCAGGGTATGGTGGGAAGCCCCCCTTTCCCCAGGGCTGAGCATACCCTGTGTAGGACACGTGGCTGAATAACCAAGCAGGCCTGTGGTGTGATGGAGGCAAACACCCCACCATGCCAGAGAGGGAAGGGGAGGAAAAGCCCATTTTTTTTGTTTGGGCTGCCTGACATAAGGTCCAGAGGAGCACAGGCACTGTGATTTCTCACCAGGCTTCTCCAGGCACATCCCAGGATCTCTGAAAAAAATTTACATCTTTGATTTAATTCAGCTGACTTAAACAACTATGATTAAAAATTCTTGCTAAGTATCAGGCTGATTTGTAGTAACTATTAGCTGGCCTTGTGGCAAGTTAGTGGCAAATCAACAGCTGATTACTTACATTGAGTGTGTATAGCATATCTTTATGAGCAGTAGGACAGAAAGCAGAGAAACCAACCTCACCAGCACAGAAGAGTAGTAGTTTAGCTCACTAAAATACATGTTCCTAGCACAGGATAAGTTGAATTTTTATAGTGCAAGCCCTGTGTCCACTGGGAATAGACTGTATCAAAATAAACATGTGCAACCTTTCTTCTGAAGCAAGCTGGTGCTGTGCCTGAACGACTTCTTTCCCAAGCAACTATTCATTGTATGAATGAATGTGGTGGGGATTTTTATGCTATAATTCTACATGTGATAACTAAGCCAGGGGTACATGGTAATGGTTTTAGCCAGTCTTTTGTTTCCAGAATGCCACTCTTTGCCACTTGTGGGTATACATCTTTCTGTGTGTTTGTCTGAGTACCCCCCTGATGGGAGTATGTGAGCTTTCTCCTCCTTTTTCCAGGTGGTTTCCATCTTTTTGAGCTATCTTCACTCCTTGATGATGACAATGATATAATGAAGCTCCAGTATAACTGTCACTATTACATACTCTGTCAGCAGGAGTTGCATCATGTCGTGTGGTTACCCACAGGTGTCCAGATTGTCTTTGTTAGTGTGAAAGGATTCTTCAAATTTTGAGAAATCCTTGGACCACTTGTTTTTTATGTCACCTCTGAAGGGGAGGTATGGCACTGAGCCATGGTGTTTACTGCCTGCCTCCATCGTTGCAATGAGCTGTAATTTCCTCCTAAACCAGGCACTGATAGGGATGAGACAGTAGATTTCTGATTTGCGATTGGGGACCTTCCCAGCTGAGGGACTAGGAGGATAACATAAAGCAAGCAGGTTGTACTAAGCACATATTTAAGCTCTATGCCATGGGTTTCTCCATCAAGGTGTAAACCAGCATCTGGTGGGGCTCAGGAGAGGGATGGCAATATCAGTTCACAGCACTAGTAAACTCTGGTGTATCTATTGTATTGAGAACAGTTTTAATCTCATGTGGTACATATGTACTGACAAACCCTGTTAGGAGTTCTTATGATGCTCGGGAAATTTTGCCATGTGAGCAAACAGAAGCAAAATGACAATTAGAAATGGTCTCACACTAGCAACAGCACAGCAGGTCCAGAATTTCATGTCAGTCAGCGAGAAACCTTGTTTAATGGAAGCTGGCCATGAGTTGCTTTACAGATTTAGCCAAATCCTTGGCAGAACAGACCACTGAGATCTGTTGCTCTCTCTCAAGAGTAGAGGCTTCCTGGCAGTGTAATTTCTTGATAATTTACAGGGTACAGATGTAGGGAGCCCCTTTCCATTAGGTACGTTGTGCTTCTCCTAAACAGCCAGAGCTGAGTAACACTGGTGCTGACTGCCTCACCCACTCCCATCCTTCCTCACAGCCACTCAGAGCTCTTGTTGCCTTATTTCTGCTTTCTGTTGGGAAACCAGGGGAGGCTGCAGTGCAGCAGAGGAAAAGCTTTAGGGATTCAGGGAGACAACTTCTTTTGCTGGCACTGGCCCATTTTGCTTGTAATATCCTAGGTTCAACAAGGGTGCATGCTACAGAGCATTTTGTGCTGTGCTGTGAGGGTGGTGAGGCACTGAAACAGGTTGCCCAGGGAGGTTGTGGATGCCCCAGCCCTGGTAGTGTTCAAGGCCAGATTGGTAAGGCCTTGAGCAGCCTGGTCTAGTGGGAGATGTACCGACACACCCCATTGCAACGAGGGCATCTTTAAGGTCCCTTGCTTTAAAGAAGACCTTAACATTCTAAGATTCTATGATTTTTGAGCGAAAGTTTAGCAATGAAAATCTGCAAAATCCTAAATGCTAACCCTTGCCATATTAATGATGCCTTCTGTATTCTTGAATAGAGTATGTGAACATTTTGGTTACAGTAAGTGATCAAATAACGACAAAACCCACTGAATATTGTCCCTACATTTTAGCCTGAATTAGTTGAGAACACACTTGTTGGGACAGTAGTCATTACAGAACTGAACAAATAAGCACCTAAAGTATTTATTAAACACTGATAAATAAAATTTAGCTGGGCCTATAAATTTTCCTGTTCTAAAATATGGATTATGATATGGCTGACTTGGCTGTTTTGCAAGTCCAAATAAATAAAAAAAAAAATCTAAAAACTACATGGTATTATATGTTATTTTGTTCTGTAAAATAGAATCCGGCATCTTAAATTTGTCAGGTATTACTAAAAAATCCAGTCCGTTGGCCTTCATATTTCCTCTTTGTGCTTTTCCATCAGTGAGCTGAATGCCATGAAGCTTTATCCTCCAATCAGTGACCTCCAGCTTTAATTCCTCATAACACATTTGATAAAAAGTGTTATGAGGTAGTTTTGTTTTCTTAGCTAACTCTTGAGTAACAACGAGGTAGAATATTGCTGTAAGAGACTGGTAGCAGAAGGAAGGAATTTATCCACTGTTCTTACTATCAGTAAGTTTTCACTCCTGTTCTTTCATAAAATGTACTTTAAACAGGCAAATTTATCTGTGACTCATATGTGGAAAATAACATGGGCTTAAATAAAGCCTAGCAATTAACTTCCCTCCTCCCCCCTCCAATTTTATTCATGTCTTACATGTTGAAGACTCAGTAAATGAGAAACATTGATTGCTGAAAAGGAGTGTTATCATTGCCTGTCATTATGCCACTGCTTTGAAAATGACACTGATGATATCCAGGGTTTGTACCAGCATTTTGCTGCTGTCACAGGAAATAGTTTTGTGGGATGCAGCACTATGTGGCTTTTGTACCCAATATGGGTGCTATGAGAGGCTGCAGCAGCACAGGGCTTCTTTCTCAGCCTGAAGTGGTTACGGCTGAAGCACTGCTTTTTTTATAAGGCCATCGAGCAAAGGAGCATGGGCAGTGAACTGATGACAAGTGTTTCTGAGGCACTCAGCCTTCAGCAGGACCACTCTTGTGGTCCCCTTTGCCTTGCCTATACAAATTTACTTAATTTACCAGTTTTTACTCTGTGGCTTTATGGACCTACCTTGTGCTCGGATACTTTCTCTTTACAGCTCAAACTCGTGGAGCAATTGGACTACAAAACTGACTACAGGTCACCACATTTTGGTGAAGATTAGCAAAAAGAGTGATGGAGATGACATTGCTGGGCAGGCAGTCTGACTGGGCTGAAGAGGGCTTTTTCATTCACACTGTGGGATTTATGAGGAGACTTTGAATTTTGGGTGTAATTTGGTAGAGTTACTACCATCCCCTTTGGCTTTGGGGAAGGGCCCACAAAGAAGGACAAAGAGCCTCCCAGTAGAAAGATCTGCCTGAGAAGTCAAAGGCATCAGTGATGCTGACTCTTACACTGAAGATTGTTTTTGGGGAAATATGGGAGCACTGAAAAATGCCTTTTCAATTTGGACAGATCTCAGGGTTCATTCAGCCTACATGTTTGCAGAGATTAACCTCCATAAGAAAAAATCCCAAAGAAGTGGCTGTTTTTGTACTGTGCTGATGCACCGTGTGGTGCCTGGGAGCCTTGATCCCTGACTAAAGCCCCTAAGGCTAGCGTAATGCTCAGGAATAACACTACCCACAATGGATGTTTCCTAAAATCAGGGACTGTGGCATAAAGCACTGCTGACACATTTATCTGACCTGGATATCATCACTCTGTTATTAAAATGAAATAGAGCGACTGTGAGATTAACCTGCAAGTAGAGCTAACAAAATGACAATTCATAATGATTCTCACATTCCTTCAACAGAAAAAACTGCTTAGACAATCTAATGGATGAAGATGAGAAAGACAGAGCAAAGAGGTGAGCACCTTTTCTTTTTTTATAATTCTCTGTAATGAGCTTTATACTATTTGTTGCTGCAGAAACTGTTTTATCCATAATCAATTAATCAAAGAAAGAGAGAGAGTAAAATACAGTCAAAGCACAACTTGAAAAACTGCCATCTCACAGACTCCTACTCTTGGCTGCCCTGTAAGAAGAAAATAATGTAGCAGTGTTTCTTGTGGAAAATTTAAAAAAGCCAAGGCATTGATTGTTTTCTTCACATTACTGCAGAACGTCAGAACTGAAGCACCAACGACATACTCCTGCCTCTATAATACATCATCTGAGCTTTCTTAGTGTACAAAAATGTGTTGTGTTTTTTTTAATACATTTTGCAAAAGAGAAAGAATTGAAAGGCTAGGGGTTTTTTCCGCTGTTAGGATGGTCCTTTTTTCATCAGTGCTTATCTCACAGTAATGAAAACACCCAGAAGTTATCTTCAGAGCAGAGAAAGACCATGAAAAGTCAGCCCTAAACTGGCACAAACCTCTGTTCACACGTATCCTGTACTCAGGCGAGTCCTGGTTGGCGGGAAAATGTTGTAAACCCTTTGTGGGGAGAGAAAAGGGATATTTCAAGGCAGAAGAACTGTGGCAGTAAAACTCTTAATAACTGACAGAGCTGACCGGCATCTGCAGAAAAGCGGTTTGGAAGCATTCGAGGTTATCAATGCTGCAGCCTGCAGTTTAATTACTTTAGAGGAGACCGTGGGTTGCCCACATTTTTCGCCTTGGTTCTCTCTAATGAGAGTATTTGCAGTCCAGGCACAAGCAGTTGATCCAGTTTCATCTCTTTTGATTCCTTCTCCGCTTCTTTCCGTCCCTGCAGCTTTTTCTCACCAATATAGGTCAGCACAGGCTGCAGCCAAGCTCAGCTGTTCCCCTTTGCTCCCATTCGGAGAGGGTGCAGAAGGGAGCCCACCTTGCAGCACCGCTTCACTTGCTTAAGGCCTGATTATCTCCAGGATATTTGTTTGCTAATTGTTTAATTAAAAAAAAATTCATTAAACAAATGAATATATGAAAAAAATAGGATAACACGTATGCTCACTATCAGTGATTGTCATCACTATCTGGTATAGTTTTTATGCTGTTTGTTCCCAGACAGAAATGTTTGTCATACCTTGGGGCAGGCCTTTATCAGAGTGCATAAAACAATGATAATTTTGAAAATGAAGAAAGGAATTTGCTTCCTTAAATTGTAATTTAAGTACATTTAGCTTTTTAGAAATAAAGCTAGATTTGAAATCCGGTTTGAAATCATGAGAGGCTTCATGAAGATCTAAGGTTAATACATTATACTAAAACCATTCAGATTCATTTAAAAGCTACAGGTTTTCTTCCAAAGCTTTAAAGAAAGTCAGACTCTGAAGAAGCCATTTGATGAGCATTTTCCTGCCGTGTGTTGAAAACTGAGGACTTCCACCTGTCCCACTCCATAGGAGAAATGCTTTCTTTGGTTTTTTCTACTCGGTCTAAGGGCTGGGTGTCTCAGTGCTGAGAAACACGAGAGAAGATAAAAAAAGCCGAGAAAATTGTTCTCTCCTTTCATTTTCTCAGTTAAAAGTAGGTGAGACTTGAAATTTCTGGATCTACATTTATGGGGGTGGACTCAAGCCAGGAGCTGGGTTTCTCAGGTTAGAAATACACAGACACACCATTTATATCTGCTGCAATGTATTAGGTACATGCGGTTTGTGTTATACAGACATGAGAAGAGGATCCATCCTCTCCTGACAAGATGCACTTGCACTCCCACCCTTGTGCCAACTGTTTAGTATTTGGCCAAGATACATAGCTCTTCCTTTAGGACACTGGTTAAATTGAGCCCCATTCTGCATCATCTGACTCCCTAAGGCAGAACTCCACTCCAAAGACCTGAGAACAAAGATGTGGATATGATGATGGCACCACACTTGGGAGCATTGAAGACCTATGTGAGGTCTTCTGAGTTTCTGGAGATCAGAAACCATAATTTCATTTTCAGTTCTTTGGTACTAGATGAGGTTTATTTTACTTTATGAATTTATTAATTCTAAAGAAAAAGCGTGCTTTGTGCACTTTTTTCTCTATTTGCTTTTCTTTCAGTTTGCTTCAATAGTAAATAATTTTAAATACTTTTTTTGCAATTCAGTTGAATTCCAAATTCCAACCAAAACCAGCTTGAAGTGAACCATGAGAAAGTGCTTAATCATGAAGACTACCACCTGCCATTTTCTACTGAAATAAAAAGTAAATTTAAGAATCTGAATGAAGGTATGTGGTACAGTTACTTGCATTAATGCATATATAAATACTACACTGGACAGTAAGAAGAAATACAAAATTTAATGTACAGTCACATTTCATTGTAAATCAGCAAAATGTAGTGGCTCCTAGTCAGTCAGTATCAGTCTCTCTTTAAGAGAACAAGTAGCAAATATGTAAGAGAACAAAAATGACTGTTTATAACACATGTTGAATTGGTGATTTTGATCATTCTGAATTCAGGCTGTCCTATATTGCCTTTAGCTGTATTACTGAAAGTCCTGATTTTATTCATACTGTGGCTCCTTCTTCCTCTTGAATATGCTGTAATCTTTTTGGAGTAGCAAGGAGGAAGGAAAACTGGGACAAATAATATAGAATTAAGACTGAGGTTGTTTGGGCTTACTGTAATTGTATGCCCTAGCAGTGAAGTAAGCGAGTCTAGGAAGGGAAGTTATGAAAGTGGTCTTATTTAATACATTTATAACTATACTAAACAAAGTATTTTCAACTGTGCAGGGATAGATTTTCTCTTTTTTCCCAATGTTTATAATTTTTTTCCTTTTCAAAATTTTGCTGTAATCATCGATTCAGATCTTGGTAGAGTTATTTCTACTAGAGAAGTTTTTATATTTCCTTTGTGAATAAAATGTCAAGTCTTAAAAATAGATACTTTATATTTCTGTCAAGGCTTTTTTTTTTTTTTT
>VYXB01007867.1:207539-300304 GCA_013397135.1 Pachyramphus minor
TCCTTTTTTTTTTTTTTTTTTTAAAGCAACACTTTCCCTATCGACAGTTGGTGGTTTATTTTATTTGCAGGGAAATCTGGACTCTTCAAGCTTAAAATGAACTGGGAATTGAATTATGAGGAAGTAAAATGTTGATATTCTTAACGTCCCCTTGAATTGTAGAGAAATAGGATAAGACTAGAGCTTTTCACATCTTGTTCTGACAGCCTTTTGCACTGTAATAAGAACAGGCTGAAATCAGTCAGGCAGTATCCACCCAATCTCTTGTGTTCAAAGCTGTAAAATAATCAAGCGTTGGCTTCTATCCAGTGTATCTCCAAGTGTGTTCAGGGTTGAGAGCAAGACAAACAAAAATTACCCTTCTGTCAGTAGTAACATCCAGAAGACTCTGTAGTGATTTCCCTGCAGAAAATGTTTATTGCCATCCCAGTCCTTGGAGGGAATGTAGATGCTGGGCTAAATTCTGCTCTGATTTTCAGCAGTGTGCATCCAGAGCTGCTTATGAGGCACAGCAGAGTTAGCTGGGACTGAAAAATTCAGAGAACCAGCCTCTTGGCTTTTCTGTTCTGCCTACATGTAACCAGATTTTTAGATCTTTACATAATTGACAAGGTAAATCTTGTCTGTTTGAGGACCTTTCAGAAAAACAAACAAACCTTCTGGGTTATATTTATTTCTATTTTCACACGGCCAGAGAAGTCCAGGTGATAACCTCCAAGTCAAACTATTGTTGTATTCATGGGAACAATTCAGAAAACACTTGTGTATAGAGTGACATGTAATTAAAAAAAAAACCCTACGTGTACATTCTGAAAAGATTGTCAACAGCCTTGACAGTATCATGATGGTGCCAAACACCCCAAATGAAATCAGATCCTTTTTTGATGTGAGCTCTTCAAATGCAGGAGTAGAAGCAAGTTCTCTTTGAGGAGTCTGTGAGCTAAACAGACAAGACTGGTGAAGAAAGCTGTAGAGTCTTTGTTTCACACCTAAAGACTCAGAGTACTATGACATTAAGTGATGTTCCTAGTGGCATACAGGAATTAAAGGCAAGCACTTCTGGCGCTTCTGAGACCCCAGGTTTGGGAACACATCTGAGCCTCAGCTCTGGTCCTTGCTGGGATGAGCCATGCTGGATGCCCTCGGTCCTGCTTGCCTGTGTGACCTTGGAAAGGAGAATGAACAAGGTGGCATATGAACTAGATGGGAGCTGCATCAACTTCTATTCAGGTCCTTGATCTTAATGACTGGAAGACAATGACCTGGTTCTCCTCTGTCAGCCTGGAGGTAGGCAGAGGATCTGTGACCAAAGCAGGAGGTCTCTCTAGGTGAATCCAGCTCCAGTGCAACGGCTGCAGGACTGGGGTCCCTCTCTGGTTAAGACTGCACAGGCAGCTATGATCCAGTTCCCAGTCTTCTTTATGGACAGTTTTATGGTTCTCACAGTATTCCTGTTTCTTCTCATTCTGAGTGCCTCTTCAGAGGCTGCATGAACTTTCTGGCAAGCTCAACCAGAGTGGCCAGAGGCGGCACAGAAGGGCGAGCAGAGCCTCCATGTCCCCAGTGGATACCAAAGGTGGCTCAAAGATAAGATAAAACTGTTGTTTCCTACTTGCCTCTACAGTTTTGCTGGAATCCAGTGTCAGTCTTCACATGCTGAGGCATGCAGCAAGCCTATTTCTTTGTGTCTGCATTACAAAGAGCAGGTACATAACCATTTTTCCTCTTGGTCTGCTCATCCTTTTTTTTTCTTTTCCTCTGTCTACAGGGCTTCACGTAACAAGTCTGAGAAGAAGAGGCGTGATCAATTCAATGTTCTCATCAAAGAGCTCAGCTCCATGCTTCCAGGCAACACTCGCAAAATGGACAAAACTACTGTGCTGGAAAAAGTCATTGGCTTTCTGCAGAAACACAATGGTAAGATTTACTGCAGCTCTTCATGCACTTGCCAGACAGTTACTATAATATCCTGTTGGCTTCAGTGATTATCAGAATGGCTTTAAGGACCTAAAAGTGTCAACATAAGGTGTTTGGGTTTTTTTCCTTTTGCATCAAGAAAGATAACTTGCAAACACTGTGCTGCCCAGATCTATCTCCTTGTTTGTTCTTTACTTGAAGATGACTCTCAACCTGCTAGAGAAGGGGGCGAATGGCAGGCACTGAGGGGGAGAGGGCAGCAGTGCCCTGCAGCACATATGAAGAAGAGAGATGCTTTGAACAAGAGAGATTTGGGGCCACGGGGAAGATTCCCTTCCTTGAAATTTGCAATATTCTGAGGAGAAGAACAAAGCATTCACCCCAGCTTCTCTGCAGACAAATGCAGGGAAGCAATCTGTTCAGCACCCTTGCTCCTCAGTGGACTGTGTAGGACTCAATTTCTACATTGAGCAGAAAACTCTGAACAGAAAGCGCCTCAATTTTTGAAGTTGGCTTCAGCAAAGTGCATCCACAGACAGCTGATGTGCTTCACCCTGTTTGCACAAGCAGAAGCTACATCACATTTGCACAGCATCCAGTTGCAGTAGTAAAGTTCAGCCTCGGAAAGCCAGGAGTTTATTTTTTAAATTGCTCCAGCATTGACAGTTAGGTCCCTTAGAAATGTACCTTTGCAGAGGGCAGAGGAGATTTCTGACCCTGCTGATCTAGTCTGTTTGGTCCATTTTCTTCTCAGTGAGAGGAGTGTGCACTGTGATGCACGGACATCCACCAGCAGCGGTCAGCTGAAACACTTATCCCTTATAAATAAGGGCACTGGTTTAAAATGAGGCTCTCTTGCTCTGCCCCTGTGAGGAAGAGTCTTCAGTGTGTTGACTGCGAGGAATGGTCCTGACCCCACAAAGCAGAGAGGGGTCTCATGAGCTGATCCACCACATCACCTGGCTCACCTTTGCTCATCCAGTACCTCCCTCCTGCACTCTCTGGAGAACTCTGGGTGAAACAGAAAAGACTATAAAAACTCCTGTATCATGACTCCCAACATATAATGGCCAGACTTCGCGAACGAAGATCTGGGGAAGGTCTTTGTACGCCTTCCAGCCTGCGCATTGGATTTATTTTAGGTGGGACACAGTGCGCGCAGAACTGAGCCCACCCTTTAATCCTAAGGTTCATCTGCCGGGGCCAAGCGAGCTTGGACAGTGGCAGCGAGGTCCTCAGGACGTAGGTGGATCGCCTTACAGGGCTAACGGGCTCCGCCTGCCCGGGGAGTTTCCCCGACCGGGAATCGAACCCGGGCCTCGGCAGTTACAGTGCCGTATCCTTAACCACTAGACCACCAGGGGCTCCCACTCCCAACATAATGGAGTCACAAATGTCAATATTGCTGAGGAAATAATTATAATGATTCTGTTGTTAGAGTGCAGTTTGTTCTTAAATGAATTTTTGCCACAGACAAGATAGAATAATAAAATAGGAAAAGACCTTTAAGACCATTGAGTCCAACCATTAACCTACGGTTTTATACAGAAAGGACATCTCAAAGTTTAATAGTTGTATGTACTATTTTTTTTAAATGACAGTAATAATATATCTTTTCTTTTTAGCTGCCCAAAGCAGAATAAAGGAGGATGTGCATGTGTTCAGATATAAAGCCAAGCAAAGAACAATCACACAAGGTTTGAGTAAGTGTAGGTAGGTGTAGCTGATGGCCCAAATAATTTACTCCAAAAGGCATTTTTTTCTTGAAGAACAACTAGATAAAAGAAAGCTAACAGTCACAAATGCTTCCAAGCAATTGGGTCAAAATATGACTGGGTTTTGTGCACTTGCTAAAAAAAGCAAATGTTATCTATTTTTAAACCAGATTAGTAGTCACACAGTATAATACAAAGCATCAGCATTTAAAAATGTTGATTATCTTCAGCATACTTTGGATCTGGTTTATTCAATCGTATTTCCCTTTCATTTAGTAGGCTAAACCAAGATTTTAGTCATAATGGAGGAGGAGGTCAATTTTCAGATTTTTCCCTTCATAAGCAGCCTCCTTCTTCATAATCCACAGAATCTTTCAAATCTCAAGTAATTCTTCCAACAGTCACCGTTTCGTGTACATTAGCTTTTCCAAGCTACAGATCTGCTGAAAGTATCCTATATTCTGAAACTATCTAATAAAAATCTGATGGACTCTTTTTCCTTAGTCTGGTTTCCAAACCTCTGTGTAAAACCATGGGGGCTGTGGAGAGTGACAACCCCCAGCAGTGCAGAAAGTGAGTCAAACGAGCTGGTAGAAGCAGACGGCTGCATCTCCACTAACACAGCCTGAATGGATTGATTTCTTTCTAGGTGACAAAATGCACAGGCACTCATATAAATTTACTGTCTTTAGTATCATTTATCAATTTGCCTTTCTTTGGCCAGTTTGGCTATGTGCTCTGAATATGGAGCATTGGGTGTTACAGGCTCTGGAAGTGTTAATCAGTAGGATTAATTAGCAGGCAGTGCTGAAAGGAGAACACAGTCTGTGCTCACTATCCCCTCACTATTAGAGCTGAATGAGGAAGCACTCAGAGAAGCAGATCGAGCAGTTAACTGAACCAGCTCTAGTCTCTAAATTGGGAGATCTGTCCCCCTGTCTGACTAAGGCAGAGCTAACATGAGTGACTGTTTTCCCAAGGAAACAGCTTACCACAGTGCAACCAGCTACCCCCAGTATGGTCTCCAGCTTCAGTGTGAAGTTGTGACTTGTTACCCGGGTGTGCCTGCACTCCTCAATGGAAGCCCTCAGGGAGCTAGCCCTCTGCAGGTTGCTGTGGGGCCAACAACGGGGCAGACCACCCTTTGGTGTCTCACAGGCTGACAGCACAGGAGACTCTGCCCTCCAGACATGATTTGGAATGAGATGCTGGTGCTCTGCTCCCTCTCCTGGGCTGCCCTGCACAATGGGGCTGGAGGTATGCACAAGGGGCAGTGGTGGCAGTAGCACCAGCGTAAAGGTGCTGAAAATGCTCATGTTTCTCTCACATTTTGGAAAACAAAGTAAGAGGTCTGCTGTTTGGGGTCATCGTCCTTTGGGGCTCCTCTGAAGAAGTTTTCTTGCTGTTCCGTATTTGTCACAGAAGCTGTAGGCTGAACCCTCTCCAGAATCCTAATTTTGAAACTATAAATTGTAAATAGCAGTTTGACACGCGCTAATACTTGCCTTGATTTTAATTTCATGCAAAGTGGTTTTATCTTTTGATCAATACCCCAGTAATGCTGCTTGAGGCCAATGGCCTTGTGAATACAGACTCCCACTGAAGTTAGTACAAGTTGACGTGAGTAAAAAATGAGGAAAACATTTCAGGATTGGGGCCAGTTTAGATAGTCATTACTGTCTCCGTGTGCAAAATCCATGCTTGAAAACTTCAATTTTTGAATATAAAGGTGAATTCTCTCTTTTCATAGCAATTTATATATAGTATTGCAAGATAGAAGTTAATTTGAATTTTAAAGATGTAAATGTTTTATTTGTCTAGAAGTCTCAGCACAGACGGAGATTTCTGAAATTCAGCAGGACTGGAAGCCTTCATTTCTCAGCAATGAAGAATTCACCCAGCTGATGTTGGAGGTGAACATGAATATATACCTTTCCTAATTTTGTCTAGCAGTCATGGAAACACCCATGCATCTAGAATAAACTGTCATCTGCAGTTCCAAAAGAGGAGGTTTCAGGTGCTGCTGTATTTGACCATCAAGCAGAGCTATCACCAGGACAAGGGATTGAAGTCCCCACTTGTTGCTCTTCTCTCTCAGCGGTGCTGTTGCACCGCACTGCCGCAGGCTGCTAAGCTGTGCAGCAACTCTCAGGAAGTACAATCCAGGGGAAAGATTCAAATCATGGGTTATATTTTATTTTTGCACGCAGAGGTGAGGTAAAGAACACGGGGCAGTTTTTCTCCTGTTCTTGGAAGGCATTATTATTACCTAATATTTATGGAAGGCTAGCTCCTAAAAAGTGACCGTGCCGCATCCCCCTAGTGCTAGGTGCTATACAAGCAGATAAAGCCTGACAACTCCTCTTGGTCTGATACAGTTGATACTTCCACTCTGATTTGCAATGCCCTTATCAAACAATTTTTATTGTAACATTTTGCAATGATAGTTTTTAAATTATACCATAGGTCCTTTTAATGCTGGGATTTGAAGGGAGGTAACTGAATGGTGTTTATGCAGGTTCAAAATGAAAAGCAAATGAGCTGCTAAAATGTATTTTTCTCTCTCAGTAACAGCTAGAATCATCTTTAGCAAGAATCTTCTCCTGTACTAAACACGTGGAGATTTCCTGGCCCCACAGAGTCCTTTGAGAACAAGCTTCTCTTCCTCCCACAAATGATATGAATATGGGACATGATCCAGGCTCTGGCAGTGGGGAGGGAAGGATGCTGGGAAGCACCTTCACCCACCAAGGGGTGGCATAAAGCTGTGTCACATTGCTGCTCTCAGGGGCTGGCAGTCCCTTGGCCATTGCAGTTTGTTGTGATGAGACTTCCCTGGTCCAGTTTTGTTAGGCACTTTGCTCCCCTTGCTCTGACAACCACCCATTAGCATCTCAGTGCACAGGAACTTAACATACATAACGCCTTCAGTCTGCGCTGAAGTATCTCCCTCAGATAGTAATAAATTGGCAGTTGTTTTGACAGGCTGGGCCTTTGTTGATTCTACATGTATGCTATGAAATTTTAGATTAAAACAGTCACTTTTGGTTTCCCAGGTTATAAATCACCTTCTTGCTACTGATATTTTCCATGCCCTTCAAGATAACTTTGGGTATTGGGATGTCCTGTTGTGCCAGATGTTCATCATTCCCTGCTATTTTGTCTTTCTACTAATTTAATTTTATTAGCATTTGGACAAGACTGCTTGAAGTTTTTCCCATCCTGTTATTAAAAGATGGGAAGGTTTTTTCCCAAGTATAATTCGAAATAATCAGAGCATAATTGACTGCAGTAATACACCAGCTTTCCTGAAAGTGGCTTTTTCTTACCCCATTGAAAAGGCTGTCATCAAATTACAGAAGAGTGGGCACTGGGCTCTGTTTGTCCGTCTTGGACTATTGCAGCAGTGAAATCTTTGAAGGGGGATATGCCCTCTTAATGTTGGAAGGTCCAGTCTTCAGTAAATAAAAATAGAATTATGTGTGCATACATTAACTTGATTTTACCACAAAATTCTGATATGAGTCACTGTGTATAATTTGCATTGGATGTGAAATAAAGACTTGACTTTTTAAAAACTAACAACCTTCACCATAGTAACGTGCACAATCCAACTGCCTTGTAAAATCATTGCTCTCTTCTACAGGTTAACAGCTATCATGCTTTTTTAGAAAACAGCTTGAATGTACCACACTAAAGAAAAACATATTCTCTGTACTTAGATTAACAAAATCAAACTAACTATAGCAGCTGGAGGGTTTTCAGAGATGCTAAACACACACTCTTCTACTGGGGTATAAGTTATTGACTTGCTTTTCAAAGGATTGAAGCACCAGCAGATTCCCATTGACTTAAATAGTTGTGGGTGCTCAGCATTCTCTGGAAAAAGGAACATATGTTTGTGTGTCTATTCAAGGCTTTGTGTTGGTTTTTTTGTTTGTTTTTTGGTTTTTTTTAAACAATTAGCATTTTCCAGGGTTCTCAGAATTCTTTCCCTTATTGAAGTCAGTGGGGAGGAGGGGGGAAAGGAAGGGTGTGCTGCAGCTTTACAAGATGAACTGCTGGTCTGGCTCAGGGGCAGGACTGGATTTGCAGTACGGTTTTGTAATGCTGTGGCACCCTGATTAGGCTGTTTGCAGTACACCTGTGTCCTGAGCAGGTATTGCCACTGGAGTATAGTTGAACTCTGCTCTGATTCAGTGCCTTTGCTGCTCAAGTACTGCTGGCAGCACCGACTCCAGAACACCAGGGAACTGACAGAAAAGCCCCAGACTTGCTCCAGTTGAATGTTTAGGAGCCTCATTGGTGACTCCCTAATGACAATTGGAATGTTTTAATATATTTATATCCTCTGAGCACCTACTATTGAGTCTTAATTTTTGGGGATGTTCTCCTCTGAGTGATCTAAAGCTCATCTTGCTTTAGATCACTCTGAGGAGAATCCCCCCAAAATTAAGTTAATCTTGCTTTAGATCTCAAAGTGTACTTAGATTTAACTTTGAACAACACTGAGCTCAAAACTTAGCAGCTCAGACTGAAGAAAAACCTAATTTCTGAAGGTGAAATTGTTCCTGTACAGAGAGTGGAAATACAGCTGACATTTCCTTTCAGTCCTAGGAATGAAGGGGCTTACTGCAAGGTGGGACTGAAGTGAGGAAAAAACTCTGCAGAAGAGTGAAATTCTCTTGGAACAAGTAATCTAATACCATGACCTTTAAAATAAATCACTCAATTAAAACTCAGGCTAAGGATTATTTGATCATTTGCATTGCTTTTACTTACATGAAAGCCCAGTAATATACAATGTTACATTAATACAAACTGAGATTTATGGGGTTTGCAGAGAAGTACCATTTTGAGATAGGACTGCATCCTTTCATCGTCCTTTGATATTTACACAGAGCTCAAATGTTCATTTTAATAACTTCCAAGGGATCCAGTCTTAGTCATTTTGCATTATTAAAATGTGTGATTAATTTAAAAACTGAGACATGAAATGTTCCTGCGAGCCCTTTGTTGCTTCAATAGTAGGTTTTACTAGACTACAAAGAATCCTGTAAAAGTTAGATCAGACTGTAAAATCAGAGAATTATGTTCTGCAACTTGAGATAACATTCCTACAACTCGATAACAATATGGTGCTGAAATTGTTTTGATCAACATACGATGTGATGTCTGTTTACACCAGTCATTCCTGTTAAAGCCCTCTCCACTTGTCTGTTTTCCTTAGGCATTAGATGGCTTCATTATAGCAGTAACTACAGGTGGAAGCATCATCTATGTGTCTGACAGCATCACACCTCTTCTAGGGCATTTACCGGTGAGTAATTCTGGCATTGTTTTTTCTACTACAAATGATAGAATCAGGCCCTGCATTTTTAGAAACAGATGCAAAAGAGTGCTGGGGGTGATGTTTTCTTGAAAATGTGGTGAGGGAGTTTGTCCCTGTGTTATGGTGGCTGCTGCTGTTGCTCAGCTCTGTTCTCTCTCTCTCTCTGATTCATACCACAGAGGTTTTTGTTGCTATGAGGCACTTCAGCTTGAATGGAAAAAGCTCTGCAGGAATAGTCTGGCCAGGGGAGGGACAGGGTGACCTGGCTGATCTTTTCCATCTCTGATTTCTAAGCTAGGAGAGAATAGCACCAGTGCTGCTGGCAGCTGAGCCAGGAGCTTGTTAAGGGCCTTATTCTGCTCCCAGGGAGGTAAAGGACAAAAACCCCATTGAATTCAAAGTTATCCGGAGGCTGCTGACAAGCTCTCCCTGCAGCTCAGCTGTGCTTTCCGAAGGGGAGCACACACAGGAGGTGCTGGTGGAGCCAATGCTGGGTGCATGGTGCATCTGTACATTGGTCAAACTGGTGCTCAGTCCAACATGAGCAGCTTGTTTTATCTGTGGGCTGCTGGGTGCTGCTGTGGGAGACGCTGGCTTGCACTGGCTTGGGCTGGAGGAGCAGGTGAGAGGGACTGCTCCCTGTTGCTAAGACTGCTCCAGGAGAAATGGTATAATAATTACAAATTAATCTTCATGCTCATTTTTATATCTTGGTCTCAAATAAATACATGCCCAGGAGAAAAAAAACATAGCTGCCAAATTATTATTATACTACCCCCTGCCATGTTCTTAAGAAAATTAGAGGTTTTTTCTCGTTTATTTTTTCACCAAATATGTGTTATGTTTTCCACCCAGACAAATGTATTTCACACACACTACCTTGCTGTAATACGAACAAAAATTACTTTCTTCTGGGACAAAAGGAACTTGATGAAAGGCAACAGCTCCTGGTAAATGTAAGAATATTGCTATGCAACAACAGATTGAACTGAATCTATCTATTCCAGTTTTCTTTCATCCTCAGCAGCTGAGAAGACCAGTAGTTGACTATTTTCTGACATTTGCCTTCACTTCAAAGTGGGGAGAGCTCTGTCCTGCATACAGGCTATGGGGTCTTCATGCACTTACTAATTTCCATGAAATGTCCTTGTCTTTCATCATTTGGTGGTTTCATTGGTATCCCTTCCAAATACAGATTCTTATGGGAGATGATACATCTGCTGTGGGAAAGCATTCCTCTTTAGGAAGATGCATTTCAGACCCTGTGCCTAAAATCTTAAGCCCTGACTGAACAGGATTAGATTCAGGTTCGTAATTCCTGAGTTGGACCATCAGAGACTAAATCAATTTTCTCTCCCGAAGACATGTCTTGTGTGATAACCTTGCACGGTATCCAGCCCGAAATAAGGATGAAAATGGACATTACTTTTTGTTCCCCTAAAAGCAGCACATGGCAGTCCAAGTCAGGAACCAACTTGACAGGGCTAGAGGGGAAACAAACCTTCTTGAAGCTGTTGGGATGGTAATGGTTAACAACTGCCCCACCAGCCCACATATGCAGAGGGTGCATCCCAGAGACTGCAACTAAACAAGCAAGAAAGGCTTCTGCCTGTCTCAGGTTGGCAGATCACCATGGCCATGGACAGGGGCCCCTGAGGGTGCAGTTAAGTGCACACTGGGTATTTGAGTCCTCTGTTGCCCTTTCCATATGTTGGGGGTTTTTTTAGATTTTATAACTATACGAGTGCTATCTGGAAATTCTATGTGGCTTATTTTGTTTACCTCCAGGATCTGTTTGTAAGCTAAGTTCAGTCACTGATCGAGGAACAAAATACCAATTCTTCTGTGACAACAGGGGAAAAAAACACTCTGCAAATCTTCTACTTTAAGCAATTAAAAAAAAGGCAAACTGGGCAGTACACAGAGCAGGGCTTGGCTGGAGCCCTGATCAAGAAATCTGATGTATTTCCGTTCATTAAACTCATGAAAGTCTCTGATGCTGACAATAAACATATCCAATTCTCCTTAATACAGCTTCCCTAAGTTCTGTGGAACATTTTCAAACACAAACTTTCCCTGTTGTAATTCTAAATAATTTGTTTCAACAAGATCTGGGACTACTCCTAGTGTCGGTTGAGGTAGAGAGATGTAGGTCACATGGTAAGGTTGATTCTAGTTGAAGTGGACTTGTCACAACTCATAGTATTTGCCAGTCAGAGGGTACCCTATGACTCCAAGAATATGCAGTCTCTTGAGAAGGGTCCTCCCTCTCCCTTCTTGCCTGCTTTACCAGGAGGTCCCTGGCAGGGCTTCTTCACAGAAGGAATATTCAAGTAATAAGCACATGTAATAAATACTTAATACGGAATCATCTAAAGTGACATACTATCACATCAAGGTAAGTATATAAAGCGTAGCACTCTAATTTTTAAAGTATACTAGATGAATTTCACTTCACTAAACAGGAATTCTACACAGAATAGCAGGTATGGATAGAAAGCAGAGGGAAACTGAAGTGCAATCTTACATAAATAAATGATGATGATTAATAACTTGCCAGTCTCATACGGAGCTTACATGTTTTCAGTATGACTATACAGTCTGATATCAGCTGCTCTGATGACACGCAAAGCTGTGTCAGTGTGCCAGCTCAGCCTGAGGTGGTCTCAAGTGGGATGGATTTAAGTCAATGCCATTAGAGGGTCACTTTATCTCAGGGTTCCTTTCAGATACGCTGTTCTAGTGTTAGGTTAGTCACCATGCTGAGCACAGTGAGACCTTCCTCTTGGCAGCCCTGTGACTTGGTCTTCTCCAGACTGGGCCTTTTGCACAAATCCATGTCCTCTTTCCCTTCTCAAATCTCAGCTCCTAGGTTTTGATGGAATTTCAGGTTCATGCCAGTTGATAGTGGGGCTGAAGACGCATGGTCATTCAGCCCATGGTTGTCCAGAGGGCTTGTCCCAGTGGCACCATGAATTCCCCCTTCCTGGGGACTAACTGCTGCTGCTGTAAAGTGATGCTCAGACTGGGGAATCCCCCTCTCCCTGCTCCCACCTGCCAGGATGCAGGAAGTGGGGAGCAAGACCTGCCACCCCAAGGGCACTTCCCAGGAGCTGAGGAGATACCCCCAGGAAGGGGCGGCTGGATCTGGGACTGACCCAGCTCTTGGGACCCGTGGCGCAGGGTGACTCCCAGCCTCACTGCTCCCACCAGTCAGGGAGAGAATAAGCTCCAATGATCCACAGGAGGCCTGTGCATGGAGTTGGTGAGCGGTATGGGGCGACAGGCACCCATTTTCCAGCTCGCTCTCAGGTCTCATCATTTAATGGCATGGACATACCTGATGCATCTGATGGTCTCTGGGAAACATTAAATATCGCTCAGTGCTGAGAATTAATCTGACAACCAGCCCACAGAGAAGTGGCCACTCAGTTTGCCCAGCAGTTTTCCTCGTTTTAGACTTTGTCAGGAGTCCCTGGAAATCAGTGGGGAAAGTCCTGTTGAATGCCACAGGCTTTATATCCACCTTGTTGCATATTGCTGCAAGTGTTGCTTGTTGTGATATTTCTATTTGTATCAAAAGTTCTTTTCTTTGCAGTGTGATGTCTTGGATCAGAATTTGTTGAATTTCCTGCCAGAACAAGAACATTCAGAAATTTATAAGATGTTATCTTCTTGTATGCTTATGACAGATTCTGCCTCATCGGATTACCTAAAAAGTAAGTTTTATTTTATCTTCTCCAGTAAATGAAAAAGCATGGGCAGGATAAAAATGTTCTCTCAGAAAGAATTTTTTATGTGATGTGCAATAAAAAAATAAGGTTCGTAGCCTTTTAAAAAGATCTTGCCACCTGGAATGACCCTTTGGTTCTATTTTTAAATGAAACTCATTGCCTTTATTTTATTAGGCTAAGACTACTTGCAGTTACGTTAATTATTAAATATCATATCTTTTGAGACAGCTAAGGAAAATAGGTTAGCCCACAGAAACTGAGAGTTCACATGAGACAAATCACATCTTAATTGATATTTCAGCCTGTTTAAATGAGATGCTGTTCAGAGATATGCTGATGTTGCATACCTTTGTTTTGTGTTATAGTTGAAAAGTATTTCTAAAATAATTGTAATTCTTTTTTACTTTTCTTGTAATTCTTTGTAATTGAATTTTGTTTTCCTTAAAAATGTTTTTACTGCCTCATCCTTATTCACTCTGGGAGGTAAGATGTAGGAAACCAGAAAATACACAACAATGTAAGATGTACAGCTGCTTAATCTACTGTATTGTACAAAACCTACAGCTGATAGTTAATACACCAAAGTTAATGGAATAGATATTTTGAGGTAATTAGGCGTAGTTTTCCTACACAAGATGTAGAACAGCTGTGAGTTGTGAAAAGCCTGAATAGAAAAAAAAAGCAGTAAGTGAAGGATCCAGTTCTCTCCTTGCTACACTGATGCTATGGCTGTGTAACCTGTGATGAAGGTGGTGTCAGAGAAGGGCGAGTTAATCTCTGAAGCTGTCCCTGAGCTGCAGGCAGGTCCATGCACAGTGCTGAACAACCTGCATCCCTGCAAGGCGCTTCCTTGCAGAGGCCCTGATCCTGCAATGTATAGCACATTGGTGTTTAGGACTCCTGAGTGGTAACAAGCTGCTCTTGTGCTGCCAGTTGCAAGATTGGGGTTGGAAGACACCATTGGTTGTGTTTAGCTTAATTAGTATATTTATTTCTTCTTCTTCTTCTTTTAACAATCCAGCTGACAATGAACTAGAGTTTTATTGTCATCTTCTGAGAGGAAGTTTGAACCCAAAGGAATTTCCAACATATGAATACATAAAATTTGTAGGAAATTTTCGGTCTTACAGCAATGGTAAGCTTTAATTGTTGTATAAATGTTACTGTAGCTGTGTAAAATAAAATATAAGTATTGCTCCATTGAACAAGACAGGGTTTTAACTGAAAAAACTATTTTTAACATTGGGGTAAATTTTGCTTCACACGGATCTCATAGCTGATTTGCAATAGCTGGATGAATACATGTGACAATTGAAACTGTGTTAGTTGCTTTTGTTATTGCCCTTCACTTGCAGTGATCCTGGTGTCTGGGTAAGTTTGCAAATAATGATGGGTTTAGAGGAGGATTTGTTTGTGCTCACTAATACTGTGCACTAAGACCCCACCTATTAGCAAAATAATAAGCTTGCTATCCTATCTGATGGTTTACATTAAACACAAATTCTGTGCCAGAACTGATAACCTGCCAAACCTGCTCTCTCACTCCTCTCTGCAAAACCCTGGGGAAAGGCAGCAGTGCCATGTGGCATCGGAACAGATGAGGATATTGCCATCCATCCACTGCCCTCTCCAGCTGCCATTTTATACTCCTCTTGAGCACTTCAGAACCTAGTACTCTCCAAAAAAAGGAAAAAAGTACAGTCAGCATACTTGCTCATGCACCGCAGTCAGTCTAGGGAAACCATCTTTCAAGGGATGAAAAGCAGATTTCCACCTTACCCATTCCCTAAAAAACAGATTGCTGCACAGCCATTAGTATCAGAAATTAAATACTCTTTTATTGCTTTGCCTTCTCCGGCCTGCCCAAGTTTGCTTTAGTTGCTTGCCTGACTGAACTCCAGAGTGGCATTTCCAAAGTTGCTGGTATTGTTCCAAATAGGTCATCCTCTGCAAAAAAATTCCCCACCATGCTTTCCAAAAACTGCACGCCACACTACAAAAAAAATGTCCCTGTCCCCATTTAACTTTCTGCTCTTGCTCCACATGACTAGAATAGAAACCTACATGCAGGATGGAGATATGTGTTTCTTGTTTGGTGCCATCTGATTCAAGGCTCTATTTGTATAAAAAATTGTAACTGCCTCTATGCTTTCTAGTTTGAATGAAGTGAAATGCGCCTGCCTGACAGACGCACACACCAAGCTGTTCTGTTTTCTAGAGCAGAAACCAGATTTCAGGTGCTGACTCATAAGGATACATTTTTACCCGGGGAGTTTCTGATCCAATTCTCTTAAAGGATTTTCAGCCTTTTATTTTGGCGTGACCTTAATATTGCCCCCTTACCCGTTAGGATTTCATATCCCAACATTTGTATAGTGGTTTTTTCTCAGAAGAAAGATAAAACTTGCATTACAGGTATCTTCCCTAGCTTAATGCATATAAACTAAATGGGAATATAATGATTTCAGAAGGCACCAAATCATTTTCCAAAGACCCTATCTTATAGCTTTCAAATAAGATGTGTGCTTTCTGCCTCAAATTCTTTTTTTCCCCTTTGTGCCACCTTTTCTGAAACTTCCACTTTATTTTGTCTCTTCCACTTTCTTTCCATCTCTGCTGCAGTCTGACTCTCCAGCTGACAGGGAGGGGACAGCCCTTACCCTGGCTCTGTGAAATGGTGCCTCCTGGCTCCCTTGCCATCGGACTAGTTTTGCCAGTTCAGTGCAGAGCCTGATGGAAATACCAGTGTGTCTGCTGCACTGCTCCCTCTCGACTGGGAGTCGCCCCTGTGGCTGCCTTTGTGTCATCCCCCACTCAGATCCTAATCCAGCCACAAAACCAACTCTCAGCAAAGGTGGAAGCAAGTGCACCTGACTCACGATGTAGCAGCAGCAAACTGTCTTTGCTTGGGAGCTGATAACCTTGGGCCAAGGACAGAGTGAGCAGCCAGAGGAGGGTGCAAACCTCCGAGGTAGTTGTCAATGGATCCACAGGGCTCCTTGCATCAGCCAGATGCACCTGAGCAAGACATGGAAGACATCAGCTCAAGAGAGCACCGTATGAACCCAGCTGCACACTGGTCAGCTTTCCAGTCCCAGGGCTGGGGGCAAGCACTTCTTTTGGTGCAGGGGCCTTGGCACAGGAACCATAAATACAGGCACCTTTGAGCATCTGGTGGGTGCAATGCTGGGCTGGGTTCCTGCCCCTTCTTGGCCCACACACACCCCAGGATGCCCCACTATCAGGCACTATCTCGCCCAGCCCATGCACCTCAGGGCTGTCACCTGCTGGACCTGACAGTGATTGCCCTCTTCTTCCTCTCTGTTAAATAAATACCCGTTCTCCAGTCATCTCTCCTGCTGGTGTGAACCAAGTGGGTGAGAAAGACAGTGGTGGGAGAGAGACATATCACTCACGTTAGCACTCATCCTATGTGCACAGAATCAGCTGGCCCCAAATCTTGCTTTTTGGAGGTGTTCGTGAAGGAAGAAGGCTAAGCTAAAGATAAGAAAAGAGATAGCTGGGGGAGAACGACGGAAATTGCAAATTAAGCTTAATTAGCAGGAGACATTATAAATGTATTCAAGACTGTTTTTCCCTATAGCTTTTCAGAGCAGTGGAAGTGTGAGCATGTTTTTACACATGGGAGACTGATACAGAATGTTCTCTAAACACAAAACTTTGCCGTTCCTTTTTAGCCACCCAATGCCAAATTCTCCCTTTGTTTTCAACGGTTTGCTGAACATACTCTTGAGTCCAACTTGCTTGCATGTTCCTGCTGCAGGGATGCCAGAGCCTCTGTGGCCAGGGAAGTTCTTTTATCCCTGGACAGGCTGTATCCCATCAGGATATTTAGCTATTCCATTGTCATTAACATAGGGTCGTGGCAGTAACAACCCTAGCAAATATTTCACCTTTCCTTCTCTCTTAACCTTTGCTAATGTTTTTAAGAACTGGTAGGTCCTCTTTTGCCCTGTTTAACAGAAATGTCACTAGCTTTATTCTGCTTCCACATAACCTTTTATGTAACCTCCCTTGAATTATCATCTTCTTAGGCTCATTTTGTTATTGTTCATTGCTCATATAATGGTGGTACTTGGGGGAAGGGGGTCATGCTCATGGGTTCCCACTCACCTTTCCCCCCTCCCTCTTCCCTCATACCTTCTCCTTTAATCGCATTGTGACTTATGTCTGAGAACATCATATAGGGATGGGTTTGAATGGATTAATTCGAAGGATTGCGGCTTAGAAAGCCAGTTAGGGGCTTAGCTACTCTCCCTAACTTTAATGGGAGCTCTGGGGCTTTAAAGGCCATTGTACAGAGATGCTAAAGATAATTTTTTTTCATGCTGAAGTAGAACAAATTCCTGATATCTGCCAAGGTGACTTGTCACCAGAATTGCTGTCAGGGAGCCAGATAACACACAGCGTAGATTGAACTCATGCTGCTCCCACAGAGGAGCAGTCACTGGCATCTTCCCTGATCCTAGAAGAAGCAGGGACATGCATGTAGAGGCCCTAGAAATTGCCCAGGAAAGTTCACATAGTTCACAGCATGTTTTCAGTCTTTCAGAAGATCACCATCCCCAGAGCTCCAGGGCTCAGCTATAGCTGGGGGCTAGAGGAGCTGCACAGTCCAGTGCCAGGATTAGCAAGAAGGTCCACACTTGGCCTAGTCCTGGGGAAGCTGTGCTCTGTAACCTCTGCTGCAGAACATCAGGGATATGACACGAGCTGCCTGCATGAGTGAATCCCCCTTGAATTAGCTGTGCCCAAGAGAGAGCAGCCGACCAGTGAAACAGTAGTGCGAGCTGAGCCGAGTGACTGCATGAGTCACTGGCTGTGCTAAATCAAATACAAGAGATTTGATTTTCCATTTGGGAGGATTATATAATCATCCTTAATTAAGCCTCAATGAGAAAAGCAGGACTGTAACCTGATGTGAAGATGCAGTAGTCCCTTGAGAGGAGAGGAGGTCGCCCATGGGCCAGTGGAGTTCCTTTTTGCTTCTGTGAGAAATGCCTGCTTGCTCTCAGACCATAGGGGTTGCTTTTGTTTTATTTGCAAATAGAAACTCTTTCCAATATTTTTATATATTTCGGATACTGGTTCTGTAGTCCACATTTTAACAAGAGGCATGAATGTATGCAAACATCTGAGGGAGCCAAGTGCCATCACTGTACCTATTGACCAGTAGTACCTGATAAGGGAGAGAGTCATATCAGCATCACCAATGAATAATGCAGTGGCTCACATCCAGTTTTGCCTGAGGGCTGGGGAGGGATGGCAAGTAATAAAGGTAACCCTCCCCCAAAATCCAAGGAAATTCTTAGCTCCCAGTATAAGATGTCAGATTTAGCGAGAATAAATTTTACAAAGCCGCTTAATAGCTCACTCTGATAAGAAATGATAAGGCAGGCTGGATTTATCCCTCCTGTGAAAATTGTTTGTACGTTTGTAAACAGACAAAGATCTCTCATAATTATATAACCAAATATTGGCTTTGGTATCCTATTTCTGAGGTGACATACTTGCTTAAAAACTCCTGAAAGGGACAAAAATGGAGTCCTTCATTTCAAGGAGTTCACCAGTACAAAAAAGGACCACCAGCATCTTTAAAGTGGTGGATCTGTCCTTTCTCCCAAAATGCCTAAAGTTTTTGTCCTGAAGGAGGAGATAACCACTATGTTAAAAGGGTTCCTAATAAGTAATATAATTAAATATTATAGTGGAATTTAAAATTGTACATTTTTGTTCCAAATTACATGGAAACTCAGGAAGTATCTGGTACTGAATGCTAATAATAGCAGATACTCTACTGTTAGCTGATATATCTCTCAAATATAAGAATAAACATCAAGACAATTATTATGTTGAGGAGAAAAAAAATCTTTTAATTCCCAGAACAAGTAATTCAATCTGAATTCTTTTTTAAAAGAAATAAACAGATTTATACAGGATATACATTGATCATGAGCCTCCAAAGGATATGCAGAAACATCTAAAACCAGAATAGCTCAATTCGAAATGAATGTTTTGATCAGAACTGACAGCTGCATATTATTATTTGCTGTTAATGATATCATAGAAGCTGCAGCTAACAATATGCAGCACTCATGCTAGGCTCTCTATGGGTACTTAAGAAAAAGACACCATGCCTGTCCTAAAGAATTTACTTGGGATTCATATCAACGCAGGATGGCAAGGGGAGGAGGAAAGAGGAGAGAGGAGATCATAGTAGACAGGTGATGTATGGACACTGTCACTGTTACTCCAAAGCTACTGAGGGCAGTCTGGCCTGCCACTAGCACTTCAGATTTCTTCATTATATATATTAATTGATGGATATTCAGTTTATCTGGGGTCTGAATTTATTTATATGAAACAATCTTGGTTTTATTCTGGTCTGTTTGGGTTGTATTTTTTGAAATCACTGTTGAGTTTGTTTGACAGTCACTAAAACTGGTTCTTTAACGATTAACATCTATTGACAAAAGAGGAAGGAGGAATTTCTTCTTTCAAATGTCATAAATGGGAGGTTTGCTATCTTAGGAAGACTATGTTTTACACCTTCTATGTTAAAATAAGATGACCAAGCAACTGACTGCTGCACCATTATTAACTGAATAAAGTGGCATGTGGGGTTTTCTAAACATGTTTTCATTCATTTCAGGTGGCATGATTTGTATCCCTAAGGATAAAAATCTTTTTATCTGTGCTAGTTAAGGGTTTGGTTCCTTGTATGTATTCATTTTTGACGTTCTACCCTCAGTGTCTTGGTCTTTAAAAACAAAACAAAACAGCAACAATTAAAAAAAATTACATAGGCATATCAGCTTCTTTCTATCTTATGAGATCTTTGTGGGTATTTAATACTTGTACGAAAGAATTCTGTGGTAGCTCTAGGAGCAGCAGGTGTGATAGGTAACTGCAAAAACTATTAAAATTCATGCTAAGGAGCACCAGCCAACTGATACATATATGAGACAACTGTTTCACCTTTTTGATTATGTATTTAGCTTTGTCATATGACCTTCTAATTCCCTACTCAAGATATTTTGTCCAGATCATTTAATTGTGAAACACATATGCTCTCATTTACCCAAGCCAACCTGTTTTATAGCCAGCTTAACATTTTCATCAGGCATATTCTGACAGAAGCACTCCAAGCCCTATATTGGATTTACAAATGTTAATATCATCGTAGCCTCAGGCTTGATCCCATATTTTTCATTCCACTATTTTTCTGTGGTGCTGTCAGAAAGTTTGCTAGTGAACTTTGCTACCTCAAGATGTTGTGTTTGTTTTAAAGAGACTTGGAGAATCATAAAGCATGATTTTTCAGAAAGCATGCTTAAAAGGTTTATATTTTTATTGTTATTTTATTATTGTTAGTTAACAATATATAATTTTAATTATAATTATAATTATTAATATATTATTTTAGTTGTAGTAGTATCATTTTTTAATTAATGCAATAATCTCTTTTTTTAACTACACTTCAAAATTTATCAGCGAAAAGAAAGTTGAAATTTGCTGACCAGCTGCAAAAGCAGAGCAAAACAGGCTGTGCAGATAGAGCTGAGGAAAGAACAGATACCAACAAAATAATTCAGAAGCAAACATGATTTTTTTTTTCTTTCAGTTATTGTACTTGTCATTTTCAGATGGAGATGTACTTTGCAAGGTGGTGGCTACCTGCCTGCATCATTGACACTTTTAATGCTCTGGGCTTTGTCAACGGCAGCTGAGTATGGAGATGGCACAGTAGCTGTTCAAACACGGGATGACTTCCTGCCAGGCCAGCTCTGTCTCATCTCCTTGGGCTTATTCATTCACCGCTGCTTAAGTTCACCATTCCCAAAAGTTGTGATGAAATCCCAAATTTACTGCCTAGCTGTCCTACACAATAATTATTACCCTTTTAGTACTGCATTTACCTGTTGGAAATATAATCCTGTTTTTTAAATGCCACAGTCAGGGATGTATTCTGCGTGCCTCCGGCTTGTGACTGTTTACATCCAACAGCTGACATTAAAAAGTCATCTGCTCCCTTTGGTGTGCCCCAGTCTCCACCTTCTCCTACAACTGGTGTCATTTGCAAGCCCATGGTTTGCTAACTAGGTTAACTTATCATACCTGTGCTTCAGAGGCTGAATGTGCTTATCTTATTTTCATATCTTAGAGCCCGGCCTGCAAGCATTTGGTACTGAACTTGGCTGTTACAGAGAGAAACAGCCCCACTGACTTCAGAGGTGACAACATACTGCATAGTAGGCTTGGAAGTAACTTTTTACAATGCCCACAGCATGGGTTTATAGCATTCCCATTTATTATTAAACAGGACAGACTACAGAAATGAACAGACTTACACAAAATTATAATATCAGAGATGGACCAGAGATGGATAGCTCTTTACTCAGGCTTCTCTTGTTTCCTGCAGCTCCTAACTCTTCCTTTTATCCACCTCGTGTATGAATAATCCCATAGAAGCCCACATATATGCACATAACCCCAGGATCAAAATGGGAATGCATATTCCTAGGAAGTCCCCTGAGCAAGTGTGCTTTGCTGCTGAAAAGAAAAGAATTTTGCCCGTATTTTTTATCCAGTCAGCCATGCCCTCCAGACTCAACTACAAGAGAGGGCTATAATCTCTGTGGATGTTCACATCTGTGTTGTCTTCTCAGATAAGAAATCTTTCTTTCCCTTTTTGGTGCAATATATGTTGTGCACACATAGGCCTAAACCAGTTAATAATAGGTGTGAATTACCCTTAGAGAACTTATTTTTCCATCTCCTACCCTGTTATCTTTGTTACCAGTAATATGTCAATATTCCAAGGCTTTTAATAGGTTGAACTGGGTTCCAAAAACACATGTAATAAGTGGAGATTTCTTCCATCTTCACAATTTATGCTAGTGAACTAAAGCCCAGTGCAGAAGCATCCCAGGATAAAAAATGCTATTTATATCCTCCCCAGATAGATACAAAACTCTTCAATTTCACAGTAATGCTTTGTCCTGTGCAGAAGAGACAAACTGTAGGAAACTTTCTTAAAGTTGGATATAGGGGCCTAATAGTAAGGAAGGATAATTTCAGATTAGCATTAATTCCTGTTAGCATTACTGGTGAACTCTGGCTGCTAGATAGGACCTTCTCCACCCCCATGGGAGATAGTCAGCTGAGCAGGGCAAGAGCCAGTTCCCATTGCAGCTTGGCACATAGTTTTCTTTCACAGCTGTGGGAGTGGGATTACCATCTCTAAACAGCTTGAACTTGGAGGAAGAATTTGCATTATGTCTAACATGAGACTGTGGGCTGGCTTAAGGCAACACA
Source organism: Pachyramphus minor (assembly GCA_013397135.1). Taxonomy (NCBI): domain Eukaryota; kingdom Metazoa; phylum Chordata; class Aves; order Passeriformes; family Tyrannidae; genus Pachyramphus; species Pachyramphus minor. Next base: position 229,577 of record VYXB01007867.1, read on the forward strand.
TTCTTTTGGCAGCACATCTCTGTGGCAGGAGGTGCTAGTGGGCTCTCAAAGCAACACAAGAGCCATGCAATGATGGAAGACAGAGATAAAAAACATACACAAACTGTGTAGCCACATCAGGTCCACCTTCTCCTTCCACCCATTGTCTCAGGAGACAGCAGGCCACCTGCAGACTCGCCAGATATGCCCATCTCTGGAAGCCAGTGCCATGCATAGGGTCCCTTTTCATCTTCTTTAAAACAAGTAGAACTTGAGCACACTGGGGACACTTCTTAGATGCAGAAGGGGAGGGTACTCTTCAGCAGCCAAGAATCACAAGCAGCATCCTGCTAGCTCGATGAAGCCTTGCTGGCTGTGGGCCCCAGTGTTTTGCCACTGATGACTTGACGAACTCTCTTCAGCTACCTCTCTTGCCAGCTCATTTTTTCACTGCCTCGTGGAAGTTATGGTGCTAGGCATGCTGCAGCATATATTTTTTTCTTGTGAGTGGTGAAAAAGAGCAATTGGATGCATGGGGTTTCTTTCCAGAAAACTGCTTTATGCTCTGTGATAAGGTTTGGCCTTATTTTTATCAGGATTAACCTGTAAAATTCATACTTGAAGTTAAGCTCTGATGTCTTTCTGACTAACATGACTGACTTGGATTTAAATATATGCATATCAGCTTTAAAAGCTTTTAGAACACTTCTCTGAATAAAAATAGTATTAGTACGCTTCAAGTGTGCAAAATATTCAGGGAGAGAAAATCTTATATGAGGCATGATTCCGGGTCCCATTTTTTTCCCTACCTAGTGCCTAACTCCACTTGCAACGGCTTTGACGAGGCTGTCCCAAGGGCTTACAGAACATCCCCGGGAAAGCAGATGTGCTTCGTTGCGACTGTTCGTTTGGCAACGCCTCAGTTTTTAAAGGTAACTCCATGCCCATGGTCCCATTCATTTCAGAACTTCTCATAACACTTTCAGACGAGGTGACACAGAAGGTTCTTAGTTTTGCTAATTGAATGGATTACAGATATCACATTTCATGCATAAAAATCCAGTGAAGAGGATTATCAGTGCAAGCCAGGATCTGCAGAAGTAGTGTCACTTCTGCCCCTATCACACAGTAAATGGAAACCCTCCTTGCATTAGGAATTACAAAAGCCACTTTGAAATTGGGTTCTTCATTGCTGCTTTCTGTTCCTGCGATGGGACAATGTACAGGTGGCCACCAACACTTTCATTTGTGCCCTCAGTGTCTTTGGTGGACTACTGTTAGTTTCTCTCCTTTCAAATCCTGGTAGTAAGATAGCTGATTGTGGTTATAAGGATAGACAATCCAACCTTATGGCTGACAGTGCTGTTCCCTAATTAGCAGCTGTGAACTACTGCCTCAGATGTCCTGTCCTCAGAGGTTACGAGATTTTTTTTAATGTAATTGAGACCTGGCCAGTATGAAATCACTGCTTCCATGGCCTGGCTCTGTTACTCCTCTGGGACTTGCAGGGCACTCTTGACTGATTCATTGCCCTGGCAGACAAGTAGAGTCCTTTCTGGGTAAGTGAGGACACTTCCCATAAATCTTAACCACAGTAATCATAATAACAGTCGGGTTGGAGTTAAGGTAGTCTGGGAAACCTAAAAGCAAATTCCCTTGTCTTTGAGTAGCTAACAACTCAAAATAAACAGGGAAACGAAATGGGCTGCACATGGCAATGAGTTGCATGGTACTAGGGAGGAAGCAGCTTCTGAGCAGCCCAGAAGAGCTTTTAACTGCTGCAAAGTCCTAAACACTCATCTCTTCAATTTTCCTGGGTGACTCACTTAACCCCCACTCTTCCTCCTCTCAAAGGAAGGTAAAAATGTTTATCTGACTGGCTAAGAAAGGCAGAATCAGCAATTTGGTTGCACACTGCAACCAACGTTGCATCTTGAATTTTAGTTTATGTTCTTGGCATCAGCATGGATTTTGGACTAAGTTGGAAAGAGGGGGAGAGAGGAATTTAAGGTGTTCATGAAGCACTTTGCCTCTGCACAGCCAGAGACTTTAAACAACTTCGTTAGCATTGATATATATGAAAGAAATGCTTGATGACAGTGCACCTCAATTTGTCCTCTGGTCCCAAGAAGGTTTAAAACATTAGTGGTCTGAAAGTCTTCTCTCCCCAAGAGGGACAGCAGAGAGAGAAGCAGCAATGGAGATGATGGAAGAGTGTCACTGAGCCCACAGCACAGGGGGATGTGCCATCAGGGAGCTGGGGAATAGCAGCATTGGGAGCTAATGGACAGGCTGTCCATCAGTGATGATACAGACCTTCCTGCAGAAGAGACATGAAGGACACAGTAACCCTGGATGCCACCAAATCCAGAGTGCTGATGCTGGCAAGTCCCAGCCCAGTTGCCCCTGCAGACTTCCAGTGGGAGAGGAGAGGTTGGCAGGGGAGAGCCATGAGCGGGAGGCAAGTTGGCCGTGGGGCGTGCAACCAGCCCTGGCCCATGCACGGGTGTGCAGCATGGTGCCATCCTTCCCTCTGCTTCCCACCTCCCCACAACAAATAATCACTGCCTCCTGATCCTCATCCCTCTGGGGCAAGGGTGTCCTGCCTCATAGACAGCCCTGTACCCTGCCCCCTGTAATTCACTCATTAGTTATCAGTCTTGTGAGCACTGAGGGCTGCTGTGAGTCTTGAGAGCCAGCTTGTTCACTGCAGCAGTGAAGTACGAGGCAACACTGCTGCCTTTTACCTACCTGACAGGTCCCATGCAGGCTGGCTGCATGAAAAGTCATTTACTCCTCTGCAGCTATTGAGTGAGAAAGAGAGTGTTCCCCTTTCCCAAAGAGAGCTTGGAGGGCAGATGTCCAAAAGGACCAGGCAAGCATGGTTGGTATCTTTAGTAACATAAGGAGAGTGAAGCAAGATGTGACAAACCCAAGTGGGATCAGGCATAGGCTGCATGCTGGAAAAGGGCATTGGTCCTCGGGGCTGTGGGCAGTGCAGCCATTACACCCCAGGCACTGCTTCAAAGCCATAAAAGTTTTGGCACCTGGAGGCAGTGTCTCAGCTCGTAAGTTTATGTGCACTACCAGTTCTTTTCCCCAACTCCTGCAAAAATGTTGGCATTGCTAAACACAATAGATCACTCTCTGGAATTGCCAGAAAATAGGTGAATCCTCTGTTTTCTCCTCTTATGCACCAACAACTAACAAAAGCTAGATGAAGCAAAGGGGTGAAGCTGCAACTCTCAGTAAGTCAGTTTTCTCCATTGGACAGGAGATGTGCATTGTGGAAGAACATCTAGAGGAATTCACATCAAGACACAGTCTGGAGTGGAAATTTTTGTTCCTGGATCACAGGTTGGTGACAAGCTGGTTGTGTTTGGTTCTTGTGTACTGGCATTTCATAAGTACAATTATCACAAATCGTGTTCAATTTCACATCTAAATCTCATGCACAGGAGGGCTGCACTGAAATTCCTACAAAAGTGTACTATTTTACATTTATTTTTGCATTTATTTTTAATTGGGTTTTAACACAAAAGTACTCAGTTTCTCAGGACAAATTTGTGATTAGCTTGTTCTTGTTTCCTTTAAAATTATCAACAGACCAAAGTCGGTCACATTGCAAAATTATCTAATTATTATACAGCTGCAGAAATCCTTCTTTCCAAATCCAGTCATTGATTGTGTGTGTGCAATTCCCACGGAGTTATGCAGTGAAAGTCTTTGCTGGCCTGAGGCATCTGCGCTGGCAAAGGTACAAAGCAAGTGCCTCAGCACAACACAGATGAGCTCTCCAGGCACCCAGAGGGAAGCAGCACAGACAATTTCCCCTCCTATCCCCTTAGTCCCAGCAAATGATGGTTTCCTTTAACCTCGCTATGCATTTTCCCCTGCACGGATTGCACGAGCTGCCACAGAGCCCCTGACCAAGGAAAAGCCAGGGAATGGCTTCTTACCACAAGTTCCTTGTGAAGGTCCCTGAGAAGCTGAATTGCTTTCCATGTCACATTTGCCCTGGAAAAAAGGGATTGTCGTAGCCTTTTCCTGGTGGGATGGTGCTGCCACTACTGCTGTGCCCAGCTGGGCATCCCAAGTTCCTTGTGGGGGAAAGTCAGGATCCAGTCCCCTGGGGTGAACAGCTGTACTCTGATGAGTGAAAGCAGATCTGGGCTTTTTGCATATCCATGTCAACATGCAGAACTGCTTGTTTTATGGTTTATGAACTCACTTATGTTGTGCCTAACCACAGAGCACCGCCAATTATAGGATACTTGCCTTTTGAAGTGCTGGGTACTTCTGGCTACGACTATTACCACATAGATGACCTGGAGCTGCTAGCAAGGTGCCATGAACACTGTAAGTATTGCATGGCCCAGGTTCCTGGGAAGTCATTGGGACACCTCTTTTCAGTGGAATGTTATTTCAATTAAACTTGGAAGGGGAGGTTTGACTCTTGCCTCAGCCTGTATATCTGAGAAGAGTTGCAGCAGGTTGGAGGCACTGCAGCTGATTGGCATCTCAGACAAACTTACCAAGCTTTGGAAAATACAGTTTTACCTTCTGTATCCCCTAAAGTAGTCAATAAGACTCACTGAATGGATAAAATGTGCCAGATTAGATCCCCGTTAGTAAAGAACATGCAGGAACACTTCAAGAAATTCTTGTGGATTATTTCTCCTAATGTTGTTCACTGTGTATGTGGGATTACCTGTGATTATTTAAATAGAGTCTATTAAAGTTTAATTGAAAAACTCTTTAAATAAAGAAAATAAGGCAATGATTTTCAAATAATTGCTTACATCTCAGCTTACCACCTCTGCCTGTCCTGAAAGTATGCTGTCAACAGTAGTTTTTATATGTTGACATTGAAAATGTAGAAAGGCTTAAAAGGGGGTGTTTGGGAACCCCTTGAAATCACCAGAGAAAAAACACAGAGATTAATTTTGTTGGTGAATCTTTCGAACTTTCAGTTCATCCCCATTTACTGTAGTTTGAATTCTTGTTGGTTTAAAAACTTCCAGTTTCAAATTATTTTTGTCTTTGCATGGTGTTATCTCTTATGCTCACTTCATTCTAAGTCCATCTGCACAAAGTACTCATCTTTTCAAGCATTTTTATCCTGTATTTTTCTGCTCTAGAACTTAAGATGATCACTCTTAGAAATTAATCCCAGATTCCTAATTAAGCAGTATGTGATCAGTACATAAAGCAGGGTAAGGTCTATGTTGAAATTGTAGTGGACACTAATGCATTAGTGTCCAAACTTAAGGTTAATTGTACTGAGTAGGAATGTACCGTTTAAAGTGTCAGAAGAAGACACCTACTGATCTTTATGATTTTTTCTCTATCATAAGGCTGAGATAGCACTTACTCAAAATTGGTGCTTAGACTCCTGTCTGCCTTGGGCATTGGTGGAGAGACACAGATATTTTTGTGACTTTTATTCACATTGCATGTCATTTTCACATGGGAAATTGTGTTACAAGCTGTGTGTGTTTTCTGCTGACAGTGATGCAGTTCGGCAAGGGGAAGTCATGCTGCTATCGGTTTCTGACCAAAGGACAACAGTGGATCTGGCTCCAGACCCATTACTATATCACCTACCATCAATGGAACTCCAAGCCAGAGTTCATTGTGTGCACACACATGGTGGTAAGGTATGAAAAATAATACCAACCAGCAGGGGCATAAAGGACAGTAAGATAAGGACATCCTCATGTCTGCAAACATTTTCTCTTAAAAACATAATGTCTTTTAAATAACAAAAAGTTAAGCCTGAATTCTCTGAAGGAAATACTCTAACTATAGAAAATTGTCAAACTAAACCTTAGTATATAAAATAGAGAATAGAGAGATCCCTTAAATATTTGCTTCCTCTAATCCTTATGTTGTTTTTAAAGAGCTGTGTGGAAGCTTTCCAGTGAAGTCATAAAGAAGTTGTAGGATGTGAACTTGACCTTTATATATACTTCTTTAATACACTTCTTGACTTCAAGAAGATAGGAACAGACCAAAACCTGAAAATTAAAAGAATCTCTCAAATGTTATTCAGTAGCTTTTGACTTAAATGATTTTTCAGCTGTTCATTTAATCTGTAAAATGGTACAGTAATTTAATGTTCCTCCACTTTCTTAAAGCACATTTCATGAAACATAAAAGCTCAATGTTGATACATAGAATTATATTTTCCATTCAGTTACGCAGATGTTCGGGTGGAGAGGAGACAGGAGATGGACTTGGAAGAAGTGTCCTCTGAGGTTGTGTCCTCAGCACTTAAGGTACAATGAGAAAAGCTTTTTTTCATGAATTTATGTAGTAATCACAACTTGATCCTATGTTAAGGTCACCGAAGACTCCAGCATTGTCTTCCTGTGTGGATTCTCTCAACTTAAGAATTCATCACTCACTTGAATAATTTTAACGCATATTGGGTTATGAATATAAAAGGATAAACCTGGAGATAGTAACAGCCAGAAATTAAGTGGAACATGGGCAGGGGCAGTGAGAGATATCTCCATTTTCCCTTGGCAAGGTACAGTATAAAGATTAATTTGGACATGTTCTGGCAGTAGCCCCCTTGGCTACTGATGAGGGAACACAGCAGAGCTCCTCCTCAATGCAAGGCTGAGTGTCTCGCAGAGGTTGCAGTTGCTGTCACATGCAACTGAACACAAAAGAAACATTCAGAAAAACATCTGAAGGCTCAGAATGACTATGACAGTAGCTTGCTATTTATTTCTAACTCTGTGATAGCTGTTTGTAAAATGCATTAGTTAGATGCTATTTGGAAGGGACACTGTCACCTGTGTCCACGTCTGCTGGTCTACCTGGGATTAGTTCTGCTCAAGTCATTTTAGGCCTGCCAAAGAACTGGTGTGCAACCATTACTAAATGCATTTCAAAATGCTTTAACCTTGACAGATGCAATTGCTATTCCCTTTTTCTGCTTTGTTTTAGGACAGTGGTGCCAGCTTGGATCCTGAACAGCACTTTAATGCACTTGATATTGGTGCCTCAATCCTCAGCGCCAGTCGAACACCCTCAGTATCATCCAGGAGCTCGCCAAAATCTTCCCACACACCCAAGTCAGACCCAGCATGTGAGTGGCATTCCTGGGTTACTTATTTTTAATTAATTTTTAATTCCTAGGTTAATTATTTTTAATTTAGACAAGTTACAAAAAGTGTACCTCTATACCACAGCTAGTAATTTCACAGTTATTTATAATTTATCAATGATATGCATTGACAATGAAATGCATAATCTGAAATGGTAACATACAAGAGGGAGGGTTCTAGTGCAGCCACCTAAATGCTGGGAAATTAGTAGTGGGATTAGCAGTGAGACCTGCTGCTTCAATCTGTTACAAAAATGATGACTTCTGTCTTCAGATTGGAAGGCATCAGTGTGAACAATATGAGACCACTCTAAATTTATGTGAATAATAACAGCCTGTGGGTGATTCTGTTCTGGCCAAGATTCAGGATGCTCCAGTGTTGACTTGGGTGTATACTCTTTCTGCTCCCTGGTCTGGAAGAAAAGCCAAAGAGCTAACCTAAATTTGCAGTTATTTGGTCCATATAAAGGGAGTTCCAGCTGTTTTAGAACAGTTCCTGTGTCCTTTTACTCTGTTCGTTGGAGCAGAAAATCATAATCTGTCTCATTTAATTTTATCTTTGCCAAGACCCTCCTTATCAGTTTAACTTCACTGCCATTTAAGTCAACAAGAACAGCCTTGGCTCCCAGTGGCATTTAGCAAGGCTGTAATAATTTCTACCTAGGTCTTGTCGTAATAACCACTTCAAAGAGGGTTGATTTCCAGCATATGAGAACTCACTAGTACTTTTCTTGCAGCTACACCAACAAAGCTGATTGCAGAGTCTAACACTCCCTTGCCAAGAACACCAAGCACGCAGCAGGATCTATCTGTGCATCGACTCATTCAACCTACTGCTCTTCAGGTAACTTTCCAAAGAATGACAGAAATAGGGAGAGGGTATACAGCATGTGCCACATATGCAGTTTAGCAATTAAAAATTACTTACACAAAAGCCATGGCATTAGAAGAAACCTAAAATTTAAAGCAGCCAAACTTATATATAAAGTTTTGGTTTGTTTTGTTTTTAACCTAGGTTTCTTTACCTTCTCAGCCTCCATGTGAGCTTCTCCCACAGCAGTTGCTGCCTCAAGCAACTCTGCAAAATCAGCCTGCACCTCTGGCACAGGTTAGTTGGGGATTTGGAAGTGGAATAGGTCACTTGCTCATCTCCTAATATATTTTCTCATTTTGGGGCGTTTAGATTACCTCTCTAGGAACTAAAATCTCCAAATCCACCAGCTCTCAAACACGTAAAATATTGTGGGAAAGTAATCTGAATTGTACACTCGTGTGTTTAAACATATAACTGCAGGTGTTCAGAAGCCCAGGTGCATGTAGGTTCAGGTGCACATGTACATCGATTTCACAGGAGGACAAAAAACATATGGAAAAGGAGTTTTCAGCTTTGCTTTTACAGAACCAGGTCCCATCAAGATCAAAACTACAATGAGAATTAAAACTAAAAACTAAAAAGGACACCCAGTCCTCCTAAAAACACCTGTTTGGTTGTGCTGATGCAGAACTAACAAGCAGTAAAGGATACACAAGTGCAACAACACCTGTTTTGTGAATGTGCCAGTAGTGGTGAGGATGCTGCTGGAGATAAAGTTCAAAGTCACCAGTCTGTTAATCCATATCTCAGAAGTGATTGATTGCCCAAAAGGTCACCTCAATATTTCATTCACAGAGGATTTTGAAGCAAATTTGAGTACCGTGTTCTCCACACATTGTTTTTCTCCTGCGGTCCTGCTGTGATGGTACACCCCATCATTCTCGGATTTTAGGAATGGCAGAGTGTTCCTGGACCTAGACTGCTTCTACCACTGGTACCTTGTACTCTCTCACAAGATCCCAGAGTTTCTTCCTGTAGCATATAAAACATATAAAGTCCTGAGGAGCCTGGCTTTCAAATAACAAATTCTCATTTATCTTCTGTGTTTAATATTCTTTTCACGACTCCATACTAGCATGCAGCAAAGAAACAGCATATCAATTATCTGCTCTGAGTGTTCATTTTCTTTTACAGATACTTCTCTCGGTTATTCATTAATGCACTTTCAAACATCAATTAGTTTATGTATTATAAACCTGCATGTGTTTCATTTGACTTTTTTCTACCTCCCTTTTTTCCTCATCAAAGCTCTTTGTGAAAAGAAGCTTTCTAGTCGTTTACCAAGACATTTGCTGACTTGTTTCTTTCCCTGTAAAATGCTCTTAGTGGCACACCAGCTCCGTTTCTTTTCCACCAAATCGGAGCACCATCCAGTCACTGGTTAAGCCTCTTTGGGCCAGCTAAATCTTGGTGAAAGGAAGAGAGCTGACTCAAGTCTGCCTACACAGGCAGCCCTCTGGCAGCCCTCTTTTTGATTGGCAGCAAAGTCACAGCACTGCTCTTGGCAAAGCTCAAAATGAAGCTTGATGTGGAGCAGGGAAGTAACATCAGGACATTGCAGCTCGGGTTGCTGATGCTCACACTCCATAGTGATACTCCTGCGAAAAGTACCGAATCTCCACACACTTGGGTGATTTTCATAAACTATTGTGAAAATTATGAGACTACTCTGTATTTCACACTTTAGAATAATTAACTTGTCAGCCTGCAGCAAGATAATTCATTATTTAAAAGACAAGGTGCCTGTAGCACTAGATGAGTGAGGGATGAAATCCAGGTACACATGCTTTCCACCATGAACATTTCCTCGGCTTCCTAGTTGACCATTTCACAGCAGTTTAAACACCTCAACAAGCTCACTGCCTGTAGAAGTAGCGTGGCCTGGTGCCCCCTGCCAGCCCACAAGGAGGAGCTGTGCAGGTTGCTCCCTGATGCCTTTCTGCCTCTTGCCTTTAGCTAAAAGTGACCCATGGCAGGAGCTGAATGGCAGCGTGCCCAGCCTGGCCACGCAGGGAGACAGGTGTCCTTGCAGCTAACATCTGGCTCCAGAGTGGCAGTGGCGGGGACGAAAATTTTAAGTGGCCATAACTGCATCTGCAGCAAGCAGCTAGCTGCTGCCTCAGGCACCATCTGCTTGAACTTTGATTAGTTTTATTTTGAGCAAAGGCTGTGATGGTTTTTTCTCCACTGAAATGCCATTTTAGCTTCTGCCTTGTTTATGTGAATGAACAGACAGCACAGTGCTAGATGTCACCTGAATGTAAATGGTTTACTTTAAACCAAGTGCTCCCTATTAGAATATCTGTTTGTTTGCCTTCCTCATTGTCATAAATTAAAATCCCCTACAACGCAGCGGATGTTGATGACTGAATAATAATTAGCACTAATAATCCGTTTGGGATTGAGCAGGTGTTATTCAGATGACAGAAAGAACAAACAGGTTGTTCGGTGAGCTGCAAAACTAATGAAACCCAGTTTCCCAGGGGTTGTGCCTTGCAAGACTGGTGCATGGAGCCAGCCTTTCCGACAAGAGGAAGGGACAAGTGAATCCTTCTCTCCCTTGCTTAGCTAAAGCTTTCATGAAGTTACAGCAGTCTGGTATTTTTGACACTATAACAACTCTGTTGCATGTCTCTGGCAAGAAACATGGCTCATCTCCTGGGCCAGAAGGATTGAAAGAAAGTTGGAAGGTAGGCAGAAAAGAAAGGTTTAAAGGAAACTGAGCTAAAAAACAAATAGGGTCTCTTTTCTTTACCCAGATGCCTATTGTCATGAAACTTGTGGGAACAGAGTGTCTTTGAGGTGTCTACCTTCTTGTTCATCACATCTGAAATGAGGGACCATCCTGACAGACACTGGGGCCATAGGTCCCCTTCCCTGGCTGCAGCTCCCCAGCACCTAAAGAGAGGGAATGACCCTGGCAGGTTGGGGTGGCACCCACTGGAGAGAAACACCTCTCCTCGGGCATGGTCTAGCTGATATCTTTCAGATGCCCATGCTGGAGGAGAGGAGCCACAGCCCAGAAGTGCCAGTCCCTTTCCCCAGCCTGTACAGCCTGTCTCAACCATCAGCAGCACAAGTGCATCAAGCCTGTTGCTACCAGAACATCTGCTGATTTGATCCCAAATGCATGGCTTTATTTCTTTATTTTTTTTTTTAAGAAACCACACTAAAATTACTGCTGTGGCTTTTGATTTGGTGGGGGTTTTGGGGTTTTTTCTGCATTAACAAACCTTGATTAAACTGTTGCAATTATAGACATCTCAGAGGTTTAGGCTTCCATGTTTGACTTTAAGTGGAAAGATGGCACTTTTCTGTATTACGTGCACTTTTCTGAGGATTCTGTGAACATTTGTAAATACCTAAGAGCAACTTCATCTGATGCCAATGGCAGAGTTAAAGCTGGGCAGTGTTTTCTGTGGAACGTTTTGAGTTAAGCTCTTTTAATTTATTATACAATTACAGATTTCTCCCTTAATTAGTAGAGAGGTTAATGATCTTGAGATAAATACTCTCTGGTGCAGGTCAATTGCTGTTAGTGTCTCATTGTACAAAAACAATAGAAGCTCTGTAAGCACAGGGGTCATGGCTAGAGTTATCAACAATTTGGGGGTTGGAGTGGGAAAGGGAAAAAAGCAAAAGAGAAAGTTCCTTGTCTTCTTCTTCTGTAATGGCTTTCACTCCTGTATACCAGCTAATTGTTGTTGGTAAGTTTATTAATACAGAAAGCATGTGAAAAAGAGAACAAAAAGACAATACAAGATGAATGTGCTAAATATAAGAACCTGCCCCCAAAAAAGAAGGAATAATAATTTAAAATCAACAGCAATATATTTTTGTGTGCAACTTTGCAAAGTGAATTCCTGTTTAAAAGTATGGCCTGGAAATGGATTTTGGTTCTTGTTGAATATAAAATGATTATAAAATTACCAGTTACAAAATTCCTTACATTTATCAATTGAAGAAAATCAGGTTCCTTTCCCAAAGTGTCTTCAAGGAGTTTGCACAGTAATGAAAAGTCTATCTTCAGCAAGCCAGGCAGTTAAAATGAAGGGTTTGGCTACAACTGTTTTTAATTCCTTTCTGATAAGTATCCTTTTAAAAACTTGCAAGTAGTCAGTCCTCACTAAAAGAGTTCATACAGAGATAATTAGATTATAAGGCTTGTCTTTTTTAAAAATCCTTCTGTACAGACCCAGGTTAAAGCAGCAATTAGCTGCATCTCATCTAAGTCACTGCTACACAGCATCATTCCACTCCTAAAATCAGGGTACCTGGGACCTCTCAGAAACATGGGTTTGGGCTGCAACAAACAGCACCAGATGCCCCTTTTAGTCACTTGTCCTTATTCCCAAATATCCGAGGTTTCACCTCAGCCATTCTTTGGGTTAATACTTTATACGTAGACTAGAAAGAGAGAGACCCTACTATGGCTTCTCCCCTTTAACACCAATTAGAAGTAACACAAACTTCCGTTTGTGAGCTTTGACACTAGTTTTCTGCCCTGGGAGAGGACTGGGTTGCACATTACGGCACTGCTGTTTGAAGGCAGAAGCATCGTGAATCACAGCACAGGCCCAGGGCTCACGTCCCCTCCTTGGGCACACAGTGCAAGCTGCAAGCACTCACAGGTGCCTCTGGCAGCAAACTGGGCTCTGAGGGCCTCTGCCACTGGCAACTGCAGGTGCCACCTTAGCAGCCCTCATCCCCCCTGTACAGGGTTGGCTGTGAAACTCACCTCTGCCTTAACACCGCTTTGTACAGTGACCTCCCAGATTGTGTAGGAAAGTTACCCTCTGCCTGGTAAATTGAAATAAACCCTCCGAAATTCTCATTCTTTCTCTCCTACAGGCCATTTACTTGGAGATTTCAGCTTTGCTAGAGGGAATGTAAAGGTACTTTCACATATTTAACTGGTTTAAGGCAGTTAAATTAGTTAGCTGATACAAATCTGACCTGTCACATTTAGATTTCTCTCAGTAGCCAAAAATTTCATTTAACTGTATAGTGTTGCTATCACCAAAGCACTCTTTAATTCCCGTCTTGTTTCCATTTTTGCTTTCCTATTAAAAAGCCAGAAACAGTGTAAACCAATGCACCATGGAGCAGAAAGGTTCAAGCAGCATGTATCAGTTCACTAACTAACACAGAGCCACTGGAACAACTGCAGGAACAGGGCACCATTTTCAAGTCACATCAGAATTATTATATTTCTTTTGCCTGGACACTCCCGGCACCGCATGTTTTCAGATAGATTTTGGATGTCTTGATTACAGAAAAGCTTACAGATTTTTTGAAGTTGGGTTTTTTATTTATTTTTTCAAAGACTGGTTTTTTCTTTTGGAATATGAGCTCATGCAAAGCAATTATTCCAAAGCCTCTCAAGGTTATAATTAACTTTGGTGAACTTCGAATTATACCTGAAAACACCAAATAAAACTAGGAATGTATTGCTGTGTTAGTCCCCTCCACACTTCTTCAATAATTCCAATTTGTGCCAGGTATTGCTGCTATTGGGGGTTGACTTTCTTCTTGACCTTGACTAGTGATCTCTGTTTTATACTATTACTTAGAACAGCCTTTCTCCCACTGAGCTGAGCTACTCATTTTACATCACATATAAAAATAATGAGTATTTCTTGTAGCTTGAGTACTACTCAGCTATACAAATGTAGAAAATGCTCATTGTGGTTTGTTGTGTGATGCCTTAGTAAGACATCAACAGAATAAACCATTGAAGAACTACTATTTCTGTGCAGAAAAAGGAAAGCATTAGTGAAGCACATCTGGAATAAACAGTTATGCCAAACTAAGGGCTCCAAACTACAAGCTAATAAAAATAATGCACTCACTTGCCATCCCATTAAGATGCTCTTGATATTTTAAAGTAGCATACTCTCAAAAGCAGTCATTGTAACAGAGCAGAGTCAGTTGTAAGCAGATCATTCTAACTGAGGCAATTTAATATATGTGCATAAAACAGACAAGATTTATCTCTGCGTAAATGTTAGTATATCACAAAAATTTTTTTATTCTGTGCCTGTGCTTTACAATCAAGAAACCAATACCTTCTTAGAGAACAGTGTTCTGTTGAGGCCTGCTTGTATTGTAATGACTGATTTTTCTCCCTTTTTTTCTTTCAGTTCTCAGCACAGTTCAGTATGTTCCAGACCATCAAGGACCAACTAGAGCAGCGGACACGGATCCTGCAGGCCAACATCCGGTGGCAGCAGGAGGAGCTCCAGAAGATACAGGAGCAGCTCTGCCTGGTCCAAGACTCCAGTGTACAGGTGTGTAACTGCTGGAAGGGGCAGAGTCAAGCATCCTCTCTCACATTGCCATTGATAGGGTTGGCAACTTAAAATTGCTCCACTATCCAGGAAATCTAGACAAGTGGAAACCAGCTCATCTGAATGAGGATGTTGCCCTCTGAAAGCCTCTTGAATAATCTATGTCAAGAAAGATTTAAGAGCTCTCTGGAAGAAGAGATGGAATAAATACCTCAACCTTAAAAGAAGGAGAATAATTTGGGTCACTTACAGTAGCATTCTATTACTTTATCTACTGAGTCTTCAGACCGAGCAGCTGTAGTAGAAAAATGTTCAGTTTCAGACTTGCCAATGATCATGTCTCTGATTCATTAGCTTCCATCCAGTCTCTGCTTGCTTCATGTTGACATTACTTGTGCTCAGTATCTTCCCTGTACATCTATTCCTCCAAACAGTGTTCATCTCTTACAGTCGCTCCCTGTTTTCCTGACTCAGCCTAGCTCAGATAGAGAGCACAGGAGATTAATTTCCTTGTCATGTTAAAAGCCCTGAACCTTTGCTGATGTTTGTTCACACCTGGGAGGTGTCAAAATTTGTTCTTCACTGGACCATCTTAAGCCTTTAGGGCAAATCTGACTGAGCTTGCTCTTCTTCTGGCTTTGATACCTCCTACACAGAGCTAGACTTCTCTAGTACAGTATCTGCTTTTTACTACCTTATGTCTACCAAACCTCAGAAATAATAGCAAGTGCAGTTTAGTGCATCGCAGATTTCCCTTAACAATGAAGGGACAAATCATGCAGTTTTATGGAAGTTTTCTGAATGTGGGGTGATTACTGCCATGTTCCTCATAATTTAACTATAAATGCCAGATTAAATGACCCTTGTTAGAAATGTTGCATTGGGGACCCTCTGTGAGTATTATACTAACAAGAATATTTTAGCAGACAAGCTCTGTCACAGAAACAAACGTCTCAAAGAACATTTTGAGCACAGGGTGAAAATCTGGGAGCAACTGAAATCAGCGGGAATTTTGCTTGTGACTTCAACACAGAAATAGACTCCTCACCCATCATCAGCATCTGTGAAATGCAGTTTCACATATTAAAACGAATTGGGATAGTATGTTTGGGCAATTAAGGGTTCAGTGAAGCCAAATTAGAAATCTTGCTACCCAAGTTGCTGCATGTGCACTGTTGTAAGACAGCACAGCAACTGTGGGTCCCAAACCCAAGACTCCCTGTACCTGGTGCCATATAAGCATATAGGTAGACCAGGTTTAGCTTCAGTGCGTTTCTTCTATTGATTCTCCACTGACTTTGATTAATGGGGAGGGAAAGTCTCTCTGCAATTAAGTGGCCTTCAGTTCAGAATTATGTCATATGTCTAAAAGCTATTACTGCTAGTATGAGTATCAAGAGATGTGATATTCTCACTTCCTCTCTTTTTAATTGGGTGACAATCATTACTGTCTCCTGGTGAAGTCTTCAATAGTCATATACACACTTTTTTTTTTGCATAATTGAAGCAAAAATAGAAAATTAGAGCACATTCTTATATGCAGGAAACATTTTATTTTTAGAAAACTGTCTCCTATATATATTTAGGGGTATTTAACAACCCAAAGACCATGGGGCAGATTCTCAGATGTGCTCAAAGGGAGCTCAAGCAGAGAGAAGAGGAGGCCCAGTAAGTCAATGGTGGGTAGTTCTGTATTGCCCACCCCATACAAATTTGTTGCTCTGAGTGATACCATTTGGGTGATCCCTTCTCTCATGAAGACTGTACAAGGCTGGACCAAGTATTTCCAGACCATTGCCAGTTCTCTGGTGTCAGTACCAACCATTTCCGAGCTTACTGCAGATGCAGAAGTGAGAGGCAGGGAGAACAGATGGCAGCTTGGAAATGCTGGGGCTGCATATCTGCCTGAAGGGGAAATGCTGGATGGGGAGGATCATCTTCTGTATTTTGGGTGCCTTTTGGTCTCCTCAGAGCAAACAAATAAGGCAACGAGATTCGAGTGGTCACACTGACTCCTGGCCACGCCTTTTTCTTCCTTCACTTTCTCTAGGTAAAAAAATAAAAAACACACAAAGAAATTACTGAGCTGTTGCAGGGATAGATTGAAACCAGGCATTAGTTTTGTCTTATTTGTCTATTACTTTGTGATTTCAAAGAAAGCCTCACACTTCTGCATGCAGCTCTTTTGTGACTCACAAGCAGCAAGGAGTAAACTGTTAAATCAGAAGGTCAGCCATGTGCTTTGCCACACAGATTTCATCATTCAGGGAGCTGGATGTCTGAAGACATTGATCTGTGTCTATTATCAGAGCTACAAAGCATAGTAGCAAACAGGTGAGTGTTACTATCAAGCACATTTCTGGACTCTTCAATACTCTGTGTAGAAGAGCTGAAAGCATGGGGGAGTGCTTCAGGCTGTCTGAAAAGGGGGAAGTGTTCCCTGCTTTTCCCTCATTAGCTGATTTATTAGCATATCCTCCCCACTGGTTCATTCCATTCCTCGCAGAAGTGTATAGGTAGCTCTGTGGAGAATTAAGCCCAATTTTCATTTCCTTCAAAGATCTTCAAAACTGCAGTACAGCAGTCCACCAGGAAATGCTTTTCCAGATGGACAGATGTGGAGCACGGTAGTCTGCATTAGAAACTATTTGCAAGAGCCTTGTGCAGTGAAAGATTAAACCATTGGGAGGGTTACAGGCCCTGAATTAAAGTGTTCAAAACCCCATTAAATCCTTGTTACTGCTTTTCCTGACAAACGGGACAAGAGCAGCAAGAGCAACCTCAGAAGTCTGAAGGATGCCGTGTCTGCTCCATAACTGAACAGCCTAGCTAATGATTTGCAGACAGGAAGCAAGGCAGAAGGACTGAGCCTCACCAGCTTGCAAGAACTACAGTCAAGACTATCCACAGCTACCCGTCATTTGCAAATCAGGCTCCCTTCAAAGTCAGTGAATCTCAGCTTCCCAGTGTTGTGCTTCTCATCTTTACATATTTTACATAAAGAGTCCTGATGCCTGTAATGATGAGCCCAAAAGCTATAATCCCCTGATTATCCAAAGGACAGGTAGAGTCAAAGAGATGTCTTCCTCATGATGTCTTGTCAATCTGATTCAGCCATTAGCTGTAGGGACTATCTATGCTGGAATGAAGGGGCAGCAGTGTCAGAGGGTCTCTCCCTTCCCTCACTGCTTTGCTGTGTATGTTAACAATCTGGCCAATTAAAAAATATTTGTAAGATGCTTCACTGACCTTGCAGTCTACAAAATCACCAACAAGATACATCATTAGCATCAGTACAGTTAGGAGGCTGCTAATTTATCTACTTAGACTGGGAAAGATTTCATTTTTTATTGGAGGTTTCTGCTGTTATTTAAAGCTGCCGTTTTTCAGTGTTTCAGGGGAATTCAGGCAGGACTATCATAAAAGAGGCACATTATGAAAAAACACCATTATGTTTTGTACAAATTAAGCTTTTAGGTTTAACTAGCAGGTAGGAATTCCACGCTTCGATCCTCTCTCAGGTTAACTCTTGTTTTGATAAGGCATCTTGAGTGTTCAGTTCTGCAGGGGCACAGTCACCATTGCTTCCTCCTCTGAGCTTATTTTTTCCAGGTCATTTATGTTCAGAGGGTAACAATGCTGCTTTGGGCATCATAATGGCAACAAAGGGTCTCTAGGTATGAAACACTCAGAACTCTCTCAGGGTATGAACATGTGAACAAATGGAATTGGTTTACTGGGATAGATTTGATTATAAATTTTTAGCACGTTAGCTGCCAACCATTAACTGTGCGCATTCCTACCCAGTGGCAAACTCCGGTAATTCCAAAGTAGGTTACTGTGCTTTTTTTCGAGGATAAGCTCCTTGGACTTCATCTTGAAGTGAGGCATGCACACAGGGAGGCCACTGCTAAGTAAGTAGTTCGCTGCAAGTTCACAGGCTGCCTGACATTCATCTTGATAGATGCTGACTTTACATTGGGTGAACTTAGTATTTCTCTGGTGCTGTGTGGCACAAAAAGGGAGGACACTAAACTAATCGTCCTAAAGGTCTTAATTTGCAGTGATTTGTCCAGTACCAGTGGGCTCACAGTCCCCATCACATTTTTGAAATGCACTGCTTGCTTCACTTGTTCTGAATTTTATGTCAAATTTTTTATATCAAATTTTATAGCAGTGATGACCAGTTTCATTGCTAGAGCTAATCAAGTGACTTTGTTTACTAAACATGTCCAAAGCTTAGCTTCTACATACAGAAAATAACAAAATGAATTTTCATAATTTCTGTCTTTGATTTATTCATAATAAGACCTATTTACTTGGCAGAACTTGTGAGACCATCTGTCTTTCTGATATGTAATGGCTCCAAACTCAGTGAACAGTGTTTTTAAATGAAAACACTCGGAGCTAATTTCAGACCTGCTTTGAGCAGCCCCAGCTCTGTCACTTGACCCATTTATTTCTATCAGACAGCTTTGAGATGTGGTTAGCCTACAGCACCTGAAACAAGCTGTTGCTTTTCCTTAATTGCCCCCCCTCTCCCAGCTGATTAATGTAAGATTGTACCTTTTTTCTGCGTAAAATCTTGGCACACAGAAATTAATTAAAAATTTATCATATTTAAATTAAAACTGTGTTTTAAAAGCTAGATAAATAAGTACAAACATGATGTATCAAGCCACACTTACGTAGAGAAGGGCAGTGCATTGTGCCAGGCCTTTGGAGAAAGGTATGGGCTTTTTCCAAGAAAAATTAGAGGGGACATGATAGTTTAGGGAATTGTTAATATAGCAATAAGCTGCAGAAAGGTGCACTAATTACTGGGTGTACCTCAGATGTACTGCTAGGCATGAGACTGATAGATGAATAATGAAGAGAGTAATTGTGATTCTCATTTCATTTAAAACCTAAGTAGCTCCACTTAAATTAATGGAGTTCCATGCATGTAATAGTTGCATGGAATCAGAATCAGCTCCAAAAATTACTTCAGCTGCAAGGGGCATGTATCTCCATACAGTCCTTGGTGACAGGAGGCTAGGTTTAAAATACTGCAAAGAGGGCTTGTAGCATTAATAATGCACAGTTTTAAAAGATTATTTTTTCCTCTTTGCAGTTATAATAAAAGAAATAGCATCTAGAAAAGCAAAAATTCCCAAGTCCTATAACTTGCAAAGAAGAAAACCTCATCTTGCAATGCAGGAAAAAAAGAGAACATCATTTACAGAAACTCTAACAGAGTAAGTGCTAGCCCTTTTGCACAAGTCAGATGCATGGCACAGTTAGGAAGAACACCAGGCAGCAGTTACCTGATGGGAGATCAGATCAACGACAGCCAACTGTCTGTTTACACATCCTCTCAGTGATAAGGACACAGCCATTCAACATGGAGAGCTCTGGCCTGACTGTGGCCTCATTAAAAACATTGGAAGACTCAGCTGGATGTAAGGTGTTGAATTTTCAGAGAGAAATTCAAAAGCGGTCCTGTCTGAAAGGCAGGCAGATTATTGTTGAAAGGAAAAAGAAAAGGACTGAAAAGAAATGGAGTTACTATCTTCTCTTTGGTCAGGATGCCCCAGAACACAGTGAATGTACTGGGAACTGCTCTTACGAGATCCGTGCCTGCCCCATGGAGAGAGAACTTGTACATTCAGAACACATTTCACAAGTAATGAGTGCACTTGCAGAACAAGAAATGAAGAAACTAGAGACAGCAAAACTGCTAGTGTAGGAATGAGAAGTGATTTCCAACTAACAGTAAATGCATAATGAATCCAGAAACATGCTAACTTTAATATATTTCTGGATTTAATTCTGTCACTTTCATTATTTAAGACAGCTGGGCTATGTAAAAAACCCCTGCCCTCTTCTTTTCCAGATGTTCTTACAGCAGCCAACAGTGTCCCTGAGCTTTAGCAATACTCAGCAGCTGGACCCACAACAGCTACAGCAGAGGTCAGAGGCCATTTCTCAGCAGCAGCTTGTACCCAGTCCTCAACTCCAAGGGCAAATCACATCTTCACAAACAACAAACCAGCAGGCACTGAGAGAAGCAAGCGTAATATCGAGCCAGGTAATAATTTCTTTGAATAGAGAAGTGTTTAGGTGGAAAGAAGACACCAAGCTGTTATTAAGCAAGGAAGTAAAATCATGTCAATCCTGTAAGTATGCCTTTGCCTTCCCTTCCTTATTCTTCTCTATAAGGGAGTCTATATAAAAGGTTTCCCTACAGCATTTACTTCAGCTTAAATCTCTTTTATAAGACCTCAGCCAGGAGGGTTACTTGAGCAGCTGTTTCAGCTTGAAAACAGAGTGAGGGGAGCATGCAAAAGGTGTGGGTGACTTAATTGTTCTTTGGGTGGTCCTGAAAGAAACCTGACCGACTGGAAAACTTAGGAATAGTGGTTCCAGCAGTGAGACCTCACAGAATACTTGCTCCCCAAGTCCAGTTGGACACGACTAATGCAACAAAGCCTGTGTCTGCTGTGGTGGCACACAGAATTATACATTGAGATTTGTGTGAGACCCTCAGGTTATGAGCGTTAACAGGTTCCTGCATGGCAAAATAAAGTTCAGTCTGAGTAGTAACTGAGATCCGTGAAAGCTAGTAGGTTTGGCATGGTTTTTTTTCTTACTGCTGTTTTCTCAGCATTTCCAGTGTTTGCTCTTCCACCCACCTGTTGTACCGCCCTGCACAGAAAACCAAGCTATTTCAGCTCCCCTAGTGTGCAGCAAACATAGCTGCATTATTATTTTCAGCGCCCTCAGCTTTTCACTTCCGACATACCTGTATTATCATGATTCCATTAAAATTAAGAGTGTATCCGTATTATAAATACAAGACAAGTGGACAACAGCCAGCGAGCAGAAACCAATGCACAGGAAGTTCCACCTGAATATGAGGAAGAACTTCTTTACTGTGCAGGTGACTGAGCACTGGAACAGGTTGTCCAGAGGCGTTGTGGAGTCTCCCAACTGGAGATATTCAAGAACTGTCTGGATGCAATCCTGTGCCATTTGCTCTGGGATGGCCCTGGTTGGACCAGGTAACCCATGGTGGTCCCTTCCAATCTGATCCACTCTGTAATTCGGTGAAATATTAAAAAAGAAAAAAAAACACCCACACACCTTTTTTAGCTTTAATAAGATTTGCTCCCATCATGGCCCTTGGTGGCAGCTCCTCACACCTAAATTTGCTCCTGTTTTCATGGGGGAAGGAATCGCTCGGGCATTGCTTTCCCAGCGCCCATTCCGGACGGGGCGGCAGCGGATGTCACAGGCGTTCCGCGTATCGCGACAGCAGCGGGGTGGCGGCATCTCCGGGTGCTATTGCTCGCGTTTGGCTCTTNGGCGGCGGCCCCGCCGCGCCCCCTGGCGGCACCCCCGGCCCCGCCTGCAGCCACGACCAGCAGCTCAGGTACGACCGGGCCGCCTGTCCGGCCTGCCCCCGCCGCCGCGGGATGCCCTGCGCGGGACGGGCAGGGTCCGCTTGGTACCCAGCTAGGCACTGAACCCAAACAGCTGCGCTCCGATACTCTGGAAGCTCAGCGACAAGTCAGCCCCACCAGCAGGAGCAAAAGTAATGTCGCTGCCCTGAAACCCCACACTCGTGGGGAAATTAGAAATGTGGGTTGTATTAGTGTACTGGTCAGCTCGTGAATTTAGAAATAGTTAATGTTTTAGTTTTGCTGAGTGAAAATAGTGGGCAAATCGCAGATCAGATCTTGTAACTGGAGTTACGCGGTGGTGAATTAAACCCCCCTGAGTGCAGGTGTCTGATCCCATAGCATTATGAAAAATGGAAATCTTGCTCCTGGCTTTAAAGAGCACAAGGTGAATTTAACCAAAGTTGTAAAATATTAGTCAAGCAGCCAGATCCCTGGCAGATAATAATAAAAACCCATGATCTGTTAGGCATGTGCCAGGCACCCGCATCACCCCAGAGGGCAAGCACTGCCCCAGCCTCCTCCTCGAAGTGCCCAGGATGTGCCTGCCACAGCCAGAAGCTGAGGTCAGACTGGTGCCATGCCATGTGAAAATGTCCTGTTTCTGTTTGCAAAATGTGTGGTCCTTCTGTTCTAGCAATGTCATTTTTTTCTTTTTTCCCATGTGTCAGACTGTTGCTCAGCCAGCCTATTCAACCCATGATGCCTGGGTCCTGTAATGCAAGACACCCTTCAGACCTCAGCATGGCAGGATCCCAGGCTAAGTATGTGACTTGTCAAAGATAAAACATCAAAGTTGCTTTTGAGGGGAAATGGCCTTCTTTTGTAAGATGACGAAGTAGTTATAAATATCATGGATGTGTTACTGTGCCAAGCCTGCTTTCCAGTGTCAGGCTCAGCCTTACCCTGCCTGGTTACATCAGGAAGGATGACAGAGAGAAATACAATGTGCCAGTGGCATTTTAACGAGCCATGGCTAGGGGAATTTTTGCCTCTCACACACTGCTTGCTTCAGCACCGGAACTTCTGACCCATCACAGTAAATGTGAGAAAGTCAAGCACTGACCCTGTTGAAATGACTGGTGCCGTGAAAACCCGTGCTCTCTAGGCACTAAACCACTGATGTTATGCCAGTGGAGCTGTGCCTGATCTGCAGCAGCAGAACTGAAGAACCAACAGCCCCCTCTACCTGAGTGCCCTCAGAAGAGGTGCTGAACAAACCACCGCAGTTTTTTGTGTCTTTAAAACTTAGAGGAAGGAAGCAGAACACCAGTCAGAATATGACTTTTTTCTTTTTAGCTGTATTTTGTCACTGTACTGTATTCAGTTGGGAATTGTGAGAATAATAGGCAGCTGTTTGTACATCATTACTTTAAAAGTAATTCTGTATGTTACCTCAGGAATGTAGGTATTCAGTACTTTTTTTTAAACATTTATTATTGCTGTTTAAGATTGAGTTATATTTGTCAAATATAAATATTGTAATTCTGCTTTAATGCCTCTGAATAAAAGAGGCGTTATTTGCAAAGATGTATCTCCCAGTTCACATAGACTTCCTGACTCATGGGACTCTTTTACAGGAGCTCACATCCCAGTAGAAGTACCCAGACTGTAGCATTTCTGACTAACCCATAATGTTGAACAGCTGTTGAGTGAACGCAAGCCACACTATGATCTCATCACCCATTACAGGATAAACAGAATTAGGCTGGGTTGGCAATAATTCCATTGTGGTTTTGCCCACAGCCTTCCACAAAAAAACACATATTAAAGCTTTGCTATGCAAAAACAGAATGGCAAGAGGAGACAAGTATTTTGTTTCTGTCCCATCCCTCACTCCAGAGGGTTTCTAGAGGCTTCTTCTGTTCCTACAGTGGGGCTCATGGTGATGGAAACTGTTGACCGTACTTGGCAATATGTGTATGAGCACCTTAAGAAGTAATCAATCCCAGCCATGTTTTTGCAGGAGATCACCACCCCACAGGCAGTCGCAGGGGAGCACAGGCAGCAGGACAGGAGGTGCATTTACTTCTCTCTTGCTGCAGTTCAGAGCTCAGCATATTAAAACAGAATCAAAGACCATTCGGTTTAATGAGCCTGGAATGTGAATGCTGTGGCTGAAGAGAAGACGTACATATCTTTAATGAACCTAAAATGTGATCTCGATTTCTTCCATCCAAGCCCAGCTCATGCACAGAGTAAGGGAAAACAGTGCTGCCAATGGTGCTGTCATTCATATTAGGAGGTCCCATGCATGAGAATCATTTATTGGGAATTATTTGGGGTTTTTCAGCCTGGAGAAGGTCAGGATAGACCTGACAGCAGCCTTCCAGTACCTAAAATGGGCTACAAGAGAGCTGGGGAGGAACTTTTCACAAGGGCACATAGTGACAGGACAAGAGGTAATGGGTTTAAACGGAGAGTCAGTTTAGATTATATATTATGAAGAAATTACTTACTGTGAGCATGGGAGGCACTGGAACAAATTGCCCAGAGAGGCTGTGGATACCCTATCCCTGGAAATGTTCAAGGCCAGGTTGGATGGGGCTTTGAGCAACCTGGTCCAGTGGAAGGTGTCCCTGTCCATGGCAGGAGGGCTTGGCACCAGATGGTCTATAGGTTTCCTTCCAACCCAATCCATCTGTGATTCAATGAATTATGAAAACTAGGGACTGCCATCCCTGTCCTAAGAGAACACCTTTGCTTCAAACAGTTTGTTCTTGATTGGTAGGTATTCTCAAACCCAACAAATGTTTCAAAGTTTGGAAGTGCAGACTTCCAGCAGCAGCTCTCCAATCGTACTGATGGGACAAGCAGTGTTAAACCAAGGGTTCACCACTACACCTCCTTCCCAGCCATCTTCTCTGCCGCCTATGCAACTCCAGCACCAACAGCATCAGCAACAACGCTACCTGCAGGTAGGACAAAGAGGATGATGTATAAAATGTACATCCAGAGTAATAAGGTGAATGGGCTGTGCAAACGGGGATCCAGGTGTCTACTGGAGCATGATCCTGGCAGAATTGTCCATTTTAGAGATACCAACATGTATGAGACACTGATACAGTGTCATGTAGTAATATAGCAAGGGAACAGTGAGAACAGTCAGAATATTTAAAAGGAAATTACTAATTCTGTACATTGGAAGCATAATCAGATTATCCTGGATATATTTAAAGTTTATTTCTAGCTGGAGAAAATTGCTGCCTTAGGATTTACTCTGTACTCTTTATTCAGTATAAAATTTGCTTATTTTACAAGTCAAAAGATGATTTTTAATTACCAGCATCAACATAAAATGAGATCTGGATCAGATATCTGGATCCCTTCAGTAAATTAACATATTTTCTAAGCTCCACAAGGCAAAGAAGATAAAGTGGAGCATTGCCTGGTAGAACCAGGTGATTTGAAGATGTAAAAATACTTATTTTTGACCCAATTCAACAGATACTACAGTAAAGGGGAATTGGGGAAATGAGATGTCTGTTAACTCAACTGGCGCTGAACTGAGTCTATAAAACCTGGTCACGTGTCCACTGGCATCACTGAAAGAGTATCACCAACCGCAAATGATTAAGCTCTTGTTATTGAAATTCAGTCCTTATCATAGCTGAGAATTAATGAAAAAAAGTATGACAGATACTGTTTCCAATAAAAGCATCTGCAAAATTCACATTGACTTCACCACTGCAAGGTCACACCCTACTGTGAACTCACAAAAAGGAAGGGCTAGAAGGGACAGCATTGGGATCCCTGTTTCATTTTTATTTCATTTCTGTCATCCGTCTGTGTCATTTCTGACATGATCACCCACCCTGAATCAAAACAGGCTTTTCAGAATAACCTGCAAATCCCAGGCACTGCAATCCTAAGAGAAAACCTTTCTCAGTGTCTAATTGGAATGTTTGTTGCAATCTGTGTCCATTCCAGAAATTAAAGCCAGCACCCTAGTAGTATTTTTAAGCATCCTGTACATTGAGGATGAAGAGCCTTAAACATGGGAAAGAATCGAACACCACAATACATTTTATTTTATCTGTAGGTGCAAACACCAAGTTCTTTGCACAATGAACAACCTGATTCTTTGTTCCTGCCATCTTACTCCCCACAGCAAGGAAATATGGGGTATCAGACACAGCAGCAGCAGCAGCAGCAGCAACAGCAACAACTAACGTCAAGAAGAAGGAATAGCTTATCAGAATCATCGAATTTACCACAGCCACTGCGATAGAGTCCCACCAGCACAATCAATGCACGATTAGCTTTAACCAATGGGCACATGGGGCAGAAGAGAATGACTTTGTACTTACTGTTCTGGCTTTTGCACAAGCATTTCTTTCAAAGCTCTACGACAGAAGTACGCCACAGAGTGCAGACTGCAGCAGACAGTGCATTTACAGCACGCTGGATTCAGTTTGCACTGTCTCGTGAGCACAATATGTACTGACAGAGTAAAACAAAGAGGAACACTACCCTGTGCAGCCTCCATCACCAGTGAGTGCACGGGAGAAGGCGTTCAATCTCAGCATGTCATTCCGAAAGCTATCTGGCAATTCCAAAAGACTGTTGACAGACTCATGAGGTATTTGGCCTTCACTGTTTCAGTTCTTCTTTTGTGTATGAAAAGCACTGCATCAAAGGTCTATTGAGGAGAGAACAAGAGATTATTTTTATTATGATTATTGTTATTATTTTGCACAACTGCACAGAGGACGAAACCTAGGCACTTTCTGTAAAGAGAAGTTTGTTTCTTTATTCTCGTGGCCAAATTAGCACAACCAATGGAGGATAAAACCCAGCCATTGGTGAAGATGATCTACAGCTCATAACCCTTGATTTAGAATCTGAAAAGTATTATGCAGCTTACCCTAACTGTTACTCCTTATGAAAGACCAACCAAAAAACCAAACCCACAAGCCACTCTGGACTGTTTTCTATGTGAATTGTGATTGCAAAGGTGAACTCAAATTGTAAGCACAATCATGCAACTCTCCAATAGTACAACGTGAATCCTTCTTCAACCTAATTCACCCACTCCAGGTCTCTGAGAATTATGCACTGTGTTTTGGCCCAGTGACTCGGGATGCTGCAGACTATTACATATCTCTTTCATTATAACATTTAGGATTAAATTTTCCTTTGGAGGAAAAAAAAAAAAGAAATGCACTTTTCGCGCTTTTTGTATGTTTTCCGTTGATATGTTTCTAAGAAAGATTTTATGTAATTATTAAATAAAAAGTAGTGTATTGTACAGCTGTTGTAATAATGAACTATTTCTATATAAAATAAAATTATATGGAATTATGTGGAAATTATTTTGTATATGAAATATCAACTCATTTCACAAGTATAAAGATTGTGCTTGTGCTTTTTTGTGAGTGGGTATTTTGTAATAAACTAATGAATTAGAAATGTTTTTGTGAAGGGAACTACTGTTTCATGCTATATACAACTCAAACTATTATTTTTTTCCATTTAATGATGGACAGTTGTCTTTATTTGTAGAATAAAATAAAATAGCCAAAAGGCTTTATTGCAGGACTTGCACACATTTTCCTGTGACTGTTCAACCATGTGATTCACTTTAGACTTTTTATCTTAGCCATGGGCTTGCACGGTGTTTGGCATGTGGCTAGCAAAAACAAGTATTATCCTATGGGATATTATCATGGCATAGACTCTGAGAATGATAGCCCAGGAAGTTATATTAGCTGCTAGCGAAGACAGTTCATTTTAAGTACCTTTAAAACTTTAAAGACCTCAGGCAGCTCAGCGCTTTCAACAAAACAGTTTTATATTAGGACAAAACTGATGGTTTAAAGAACAGTTTGACCCAGCACACACAAGGGCTTTGAATCACGTCCAGCTTTAGTGTTTTAAGATACTGCTATCCTGAGTTTTGTGATGCATCTCTTCTGGAATGCTTACACTGTAGACAGTCTGGTTTGCACTTTAGCATCCTTGTGCAGACTCTTTGTTATCTTAAATTCAAATTGACTACAGGATGGAGCACACAGGGTACAGGTCTGCTTTCCCTCTGCTGACTGCTGCAGTAGCAGCAGCATCCAACACAGATTGAGGTGAATAACTGAACATAGTAATGCCTTCATTCACCACAGCAGGACTGAAAGGGGATGGCCACTGGAGCCAGCATTAGCTTCAAGAGAGTGGTCATGCCCTTCCCACCCTTCAGTACCAGGGATCACATCACCAGAGCCCAGAGTGTTCTGGTTTCTATGCCATAGAGGAACAATGGAGGTAATCGGACTGGGAGCTGGAAATAGTGAAAGTAAACTTTTCAAGAAACGAAAAAGTTTATTTGCCCTGAATTCTGAAAAAATTAAAAATCTGCTGAAGAAAACCCACTAGCAAAATTACTTTGTTGCTTTGACAGCAAAACTGGGTGGTAGCACTGATCAGGGCATATGTATTTCAGTCGATAGAACTCCGCTGGTTTATTTCATTGGAAGAAGATGAGGGAATCAAGTCTGGTCTCTGGCAGGTGTTTAGCTAATAGATCTGTTCTGTGAGAAAGTGTTTTTACTGCTGCGTTTAGGGACCAGTGTGCGTTAGCCGACTCATCTCTTTAAATTCTTGTGTTCAGTGAAGCAAGAGTGACCCCACCAGATGAAGATTAGAAAGCTAAATCCAAAGGTTTCACTTAATGTCTGAAGAAACCTCCGTCTTTCCATAAACTGTAGACAAACCTACATGAAGGCCAGTTGGCTAAGTTAGAGGCTAACTAAATTCCAGCTGTTCCTGTAAGGCCTTATCCTGGGAAAGGGGAGGAGAAATCTCTTAAATTCATCCAGGAAGAGGTAACAAAGGAACATGAGTACCTCCGAGGAAAAAAGTGTGGAAAAGCAGTTGATGGATCAAAACCACTATGATGAAGTCCCAGAAAGGGAAAATTCCTTTAAGAATTTGTTTTACTCTCAGAGATAATATACCCACATCTCTCCCAGTTGCCAGTGGTATATCCAAACCAAGCTCAGCCTTGGAGCACTTAACTTTCTAAAACCAGCAGCACTGTAAGCTGTTAATAGAGAGAAGCTGCAAAAAGAGTGGGGCTGCCTTTTAAGTTGGTTTATTACATTCTTTGGAAGGATACAGACTGCTTGCAAGAGCAGATTTATGTCAGGACCCAGTTTTTCATGCTCTGTCTCATTTCTTCCGTATACAAACATTCTGGTTTGGGATTATTGCACTAGTTCCCGGTTGCACACACGAGGCAATGCTAGTCCTTTTTGCAGAGCTGGGCTGTTGTTCTAGTTCATTACAGCCGAGATCCAGCTTGTTCCAACACAATCCCTCAGTTTGGGCCAGTTTTCCAGGCAGGTGGCCAGGTGGGTTGGTTACAGCAGGCCACTGCCCCATGCCGGGATGCCTCTCTCTCGGGAACAGGAGCTGCAGATCTGAAGGGGGAAAAACTTTTGCTAGAAACACAACTGCGCCAAGCTGAGCCCACCACACAACTCACAAGGGAGAGGCTAAACAGGGGGCGGGCACCAAACACCGCTGGTACCGACACACACAGACACATCACCCCACCGATCACCCCCGCTACCGGCACACAGACTGAGCATCTCCGGTACCGGCACACAGGCTGAACTGCCCTGCCGCGGCACCCACAGACACACCAACCCCTCGAACACCCCGCTCCCGGCACACACAACCCCCGCCCCCTCACTCCAGCCCCGCCCGCTGAGCCGCTCCCGGCGCCGGCGCAGTCTGTTCCCATCCTCGTCCCGGAAGGGCTCCTGTTTCCCGGAGTGCCTCGCGCGCCCCTTTCCGGCCTGTGCCCGGCCAGGGTGAGTGTTGGTGGGGGCCCGTCCCGCCGAATCCGCCTCCATCCTCCCCGCAGACCCCGCGGCGCGGGAGGTCCCTGGCCCAGCCCGGCGCGGGGGGCGGCCCGGCGCGGGGGGCACCGGGTGGGAGCTCCCGGCGGGCCCGCGTTCGGGGGGAATGGGGCACATCTCCTGCCCTCCCCCCGTCTCGCAGGCCCAGGGAGGCCTGNCCGCGTTCGGGGGGAATGGGGCACATCTCCTGCCCTCCCCCCGCCTCGCAGGCCCAGGGAGGCCTGAGGGACAGATGGGAGGCGGATATGGCCCGTGCTGTCAGTCCCTGGAAGGAGCCGCTTAGGCACCGTCGTGTTCATTCCGGGCCGGGCTGAGCTGCCCTGGCGGGTCGCCTTGAGGAAGGACAGGTTTGGACGCACGGAATCAGGACGGGGCCATCGTAGGAGCGCTTGGGGCTGGCCGGGAGGCCGCTGTTCATGTGAGGTAGTCGGAGTGTCGGATGTGCTTCCTGCGCCTCTCAGGCAGATGGAAGTAAAGCATTTGTAATGCTGGAAGGCTGCTGCGTGTAGCCTGCGACTGATGCAACCCGGGGGGTTAATTAGGTTTAGGTTTAAAATTCCCAGTGTGGGAGCTGTGTGGCTTGTAAGGGTCTGGGGAGGAGGGGAAGGAAGGGGACGGGAAAAGTCCCGAGGGAGGTTGGTTTGACGCGTGTACGGCTGTTTTTCAGCGTTGCTTAGATGGCTCCCGCAAAGAAAGGCGGCGAGAAGAAGAAGGGGCGCTCTGCCATCAACGAGGTGGTAACGAGGGAATACACCATCAACATTCACAAGCGGATCCATGGCGTGTAAGTTGTGTTACCCCTTACGTTAAGTGGCATTTGGAAGCGGCTTCCATAGGTTTTAAAGGGCAGAAGAGGACTGTCCTTACTGCATGTTGTTTGTGGTCTCTTGTGCCTCGGTTGTGTCCCGAAGAAATAGCTCTGTACCTGTGCAGCCCCACACTTTGTATGTGGCTTTCAGGAACAGGCATGTTTCTGTGATGGTGAGTGTTCCAGGATTTGAATTTGAAGCTGGATCTGTTTACTTCTGTGCACAGGTTGTCATTCTTTCCCAAGAAAATGTTTAAAGTTTAGCCCACTGATTAAATTATATATCGCTGTAGTCAGATGATTGGCTTTGTGCTTGGTGTGAAGTCATGTGAGGTGTAAATTGGGGTATGATTTGAGTTAAAGGATATTTGTTGCTTGTAGATAAGATTTTACCTGGCAAAATGCTGACCCTCGTAAAACAAGGGTAGTAGTGAAGTGCTTGAGAGGAAACTGCATCACCCTTGCATTCTGCATATGGCTGCAGGCACATGGAAGACACTGTCTGAATCAATATGATTAGGGAAATGGATGGAGTTAACTTGGAGAGAAATGAGGCAGTGAAGTGTTGTAAAACCATGGGTGAGAAGGGGAGCAGTGGTGTTCTTTAAATGGCAGTAAGATATTCTGGCCTTGCCTGTTAGTTGGCAGTTCGGTCTCTTAAGGTTGATGATCCTGCTATCTACTTTTCATTTTGGGTTATCCACTTTCTCTGCATGGTGTGTGCTAGGGCTTCAGTGCTTTTTGTTTAATGCTTGTCTCACGTGTAATCATGCACCACTTCCGATTTCTAACACTAAATATCAATAGCAGTGTGCAAACAATACTAAATATAACCCACTCTGGGACCTTGGGCACTGCTGATACACTCCATGTCACAGTGTGGGTATAATATATGTGGCAAAACAGAGTGCAGCTCTGACTTCTATTGTGAATGCCCAGTCCTGCAGGATCTATCCATAATGGGCATGAGACAAGCTATACTGGTAAAAAAACAGTTCTGACAGTGGTACTGGTGCAGTCCTGTTAGCATGAAATAAAGTAAGTACTGTATAGCAGACGCTGTTATTCAGAATAATGTCAGTTTTATTCTGCAGTTTATTTTAATACAGTTCTGTCAAGTTTGTATTACTATTGTTGCACTGCTTTTCTCATAGACCTTTTATTCAGTGGCTGTGAAACCTCTGATCTCTTGAGTAATGTTGTGATATTCAAACATGCTGACATTAAAACTGAAGGCTTAAGATTCAGGAGATCTTGGGGTTGCATAATTTTAATGAAATTATTCCACCTAAGTATACGAGGTTTCTGTTAGGCACAAGGTTAGCAGCTGCCTGCCAGGGTAGAAGTGTAGTCATGCTGTGATGCAGCTGTTTGTCTGCTGTTGAACACAATTCTTTATGTTGTATGTTTAGAGAATGCCAGTGCTTGAATGCTGCAACATGCAACACTGAATGCTGACAGTACCCTGAAGATAGAGAAATGGCTCTTGTGTTTGTCCTAGGGGCTTCAAGAAGCGGGCACCGCGCGCTCTCAAGGAGATCCGCAAATTTGCGATGAAGGAGATGGGTACTCCTGACGTTCGCATCGACACCAGATTGAACAAAGCAGTCTGGGCTAAAGGAATAAGGTGGGTTTCTGCAGCTTTCCTTCCTGGGTGTGGAAGGACTTGGAGGGGTAGACATGTATGCTTCTTGCATTTTCTTTGCAGATGGTTTTTCTCTTACAGCATACGTGCCAAGCTAATCTTTCTGTCAGCTCTGTATTCTGGTCAGTTCTCCCAGCAAAGCTTTGGCAAACTCTGGGATTGAAAGAGCTTCGTTCTACCTCTAATAAGTATAAAGTGAAGATAAGAAGGAATGTGGGTTTAGGGGTGGCAGGTGGGGAAAGAGAAAGGATTGGGGTATTGTAATACTGAAGTACCCTGACCTCTATCACAGCAAACACTTTTTATGGCCTTTTAGTGATACCTTTGGTCCTAAGATAGGTGCCTGGGATTTGTATAGGTTGTCTGAACAGGATTTGGTTTTGAAGCCTGCTGAAATGATAAATGCTACGTGAGGTGGTAAGTAGGTGAGTTTTAAATAGGGCCATTAATCTTCAGAGGACAAATGATAAGTAGTTTGAGGGTCAAAAACTACAACTTCCATTAAATCATAGCTACAGAGGCAGCTGATTTGGCATTTGACATGCGTAAAGATGGTCCAGAAGAACTCCTGTGAGGAGTGGAACTTCTTAAACCATAATAAAAGGTTAATTGGGATTGACGTTTCGAGTGATGCACTGGACACATACGGTTTTAAACCATGTCTTTTGGGAGTTGGATTCCTAAGTCATATTTACAGTACTTTATGTGGTATTGTGTGGCCGACCCTTCTTTCAAAAGCAGAGTGGAACTAAGTTATTGGGTCTTGTGAGTGGGGGTTTTCTGTCTTTCCCATTAAACTTTCCAGTTCATACCAACAAAGAAGTAGCAGTGGAAGCAGGAGACAGCATAACTTAAGAGGTTTGTAGTGAGGCTACTAACCAAGACTTCCTTATATTAACTGGTAGCAGTGTGGTCTGTGGAGCAAGGAGTCACCACATCTGTCTTTCCAGTTTGAGCTTGCAGGTTTTACTGGTTAGAATACATAATGTGTGCAAAATAAAATATCATCCTCTGGAAGAATCAGGAGTGGCTAAAATCACCAATGTCAACTTGTATGATAGTGAGAGATCTACATAAAGTATGAAAAATGCTTTTGACTTGTGTCAGGAAGATAGTAAATCAAAGCAAGTTCCTGTGTCTCGATTACTGTGTCCATCCAATGTAGTAAGTGTACTCTTGAGAAGGTACAGCGAGGAGGAAGTTCCTTCACATATTCTGTTGTGCAGAGTACTCTGAGCAAGAGTTTCTCAAAATCTTGAGTTCATTTGAGGTGGAGTTTACATGAAAAACGGTGGAGAAAAAGATTTGTGTCTTCCCTCAGCAACATATTTTGGGCATTATTAGGGGAGGATGCTACACTGTGACTTCCCTGTTACAAACAAAGTCATCTCTGTAATTTAGTTGTGATTCCAGGGGCTTAATGAGGAAGAAATGTTGATTCGTTGTGTGCCCCTAAGTAAGATCTTGGTTCAGGTCAGGTGCTCACTTAAATTTCCACAACTTCTGGCGTACAGATTGGGCAGTACTTTAACTCTGGACAGGGGCCTTGGGCTTTCAGAGCAGATCGGTGGGGTTTTCCTCACCATTTTCTATTGTAATAAGAAATGCTGGTTAGTAACAGCTGCTTGCTGATCATATTCATGGTGTTCATGTTCACATTCATGATGATCACGTTCACTTCATGATCAACTTCACAGCTGATCATGAAGTGACAATTTCCAGGAGCAGTAGTGGAGAGATGATGCACTTCTGACTTTATGCACCTACTGGATTATGGATTCATCTTATTCAAGGCTCACTTCAATCTTACCTGCTCACTTGATTAAAACTAAACAAAAAACCCACTAAAAATCTCCTCTAAGGCAAACAGTACAATCTCTCAAAGATACAGGATTTTTCTCTTGCTATGAGGGTGAGATAGAAACAGAATTGAGTCATCATGTCTAAGCACAAATAGGCAAAGCTTTTGAATGTGCGGGGGGGGGCGGTAGTAATTATGGAACAAAGGCCTTTTCAATGAATTCACAGGTTTCAGTACATGGTTTACTAAAAATTAATCTGTTGTCTTCATTTTAGGAATGTTCCTTACCGTATCCGTGTACGTTTGTCCAGAAAGCGCAATGAGGATGAAGATTCACCAAACAAACTGTACACTCTGGTTACCTATGTACCAGTCACAACATTCAAAGGTGAGGAAGGTTGCATGCCACCTCTCACGCCATGTTTCTCTGCACAAGTAGCAAAGCAGGGCAGCTCCTCCCGCAGTGCAAAATCCAGATGGAAAGCATGCTGAAGGGTCAGACTGGCTTAAACTATCTCTGCTGTAGAAACCAGGGCTGCTAACTTGCTTAATCTGCATTAAAAAAGAATTTTGTGAAATAGTCATGTAAATTTTGAGAGATCAAGAAACACTGGCCAGAGTTGGTAGGGTAGTTTTTAGTTTGTTTTCCCATATGAAGCCCATTCTCGGATGTCAAAAGCTCAGGCAGGTTGAGCCCTCTCTGCTTGTCATCTGACAAAAATCAATTCTGCATATTAAAAAACCCAACTTCATGTTGCCTATATAGTTTGCTCTTCCAGATCAGCAAACAAGCTTTGAAAGAGCTTCACATTTTCTTGTGAAGACTTCCATATACTTTAAGGGAACTGTCCTAGTAACAGGTGATGATACAATTTCTTGTTTTGCAGGTCTACAGACAGTCAATGTGGATGAAAATTAATCTGATTTTCATTACAATAAAAGGATAAAAAGAAAGTTTATTCCTAAATTGTTGTTTTTATTGTCCAGTCTCTTCAAGCTCTCAACTGTGAGGTACCAACATCTTAAAGTATCTTGTTTTCTTTGGACTTCTACATAAATGGTGTAATTTGCTTAATTAAAGATACTGTAGACTTCTGTTACATGTGAATGGAATAAGGAGATGTGAATGTTCTTTGTGGGTGGCAAAGTCCTAGTGCTTTTGTTCTGTTCCTGGGGGAGTAAAGAGCCACTACACAGGTATTTTAAGGTAAGACCAAGTTTGTTTAAAAAAACATAAAAAAATAAAAACCCAACCAAAACTGATGGCACATATATTTCAAATATGTAATCTCTTGTGGATGATGTAAATTCCCTGTATTTAGTTCCCTGTTGGCCTCGTAGGCAGACTCAGTAGGCTTCTCCCAAAGCAGTTCCGTGTGCTACATGGAAACAGGCTTCTGACTAGTGAAATAACTGATCATGCTAGCTCAGGGAATTTGTGTAATGGAGTAGGGATTAAAATACTTACCTTCCTAAATCAATAAGTACTGTCAATACCAGTCTTGTACAAAAAGGGTTTATTGAAAAGTGCATGTTTTTACAACCAACATCAGAAGCACAGTCCATGTACATTTAACATTTGAGCAAGACATACAAATTGGAATACAATCAAATATATTAAAATAGTTTCAATTACCAGCATTGAAACAGTTTTCAGTATTAGTGCAAAAAAAGGCAACCCAAACTGCAGACAGCAGATGAGAAGTGTTTTTCCCTGTTAAAAAAAAAAAAAAAAAAGGACAACTGGAGCCAGCCCCTGGTCTCCCAGTGCGGAAGAGGGCTTCAGTGTCTTCACACTGTAGACAGATGTTTCCTTTTACATTCAAAACAAGAACATAATAAATCAATGGCACAAAACAAACCTACACACGCCCTTTAGCTTTTAAAGCTCTTAAACTGAAAACCACAGACCAACAAATTGTTTATCAGAAGTCCACTGCTAACTGAAAGCCTTTTACAGTATGTGCTTTGGCATAATTTCAGTGCATTTCATTTTTTACACGTTTGCTGCTACTGCATGTTTGGCTTTGTATGTTCATTCCGTGGTGAGCAGCTCACTCCATTTGTTTTGAGACTATATTGATTTAGCTTTGCATTCTCAAGTTTTGGTTTCAGTTCTAAGGGTTTTTCAAAAAAGTTAACTAATGATTGTTCAGTCAGGAGGGATGCTAAAATATGTTCAAAAGAGACAGTCCAGTCCCCTTCAGTCACAGGTGAAGGTTGAGAGTCTTTTTGAGGGGTCTTCACAGTGTCAGTAAAAACAGCATCCTGGTCTGAAGCAGAGGCCTCGGACTGTAAATCCTCAGTGAACTCGTCTGATCCACTCCCCAGGCTGATGCTTCTTTGTCCTACTTCTCCAATCTGAAGTAACAGTGTGGTCACAGTAGCAATGGCTTGATACAAATCATTCTCTTCTGGATCTTCATGAAACATGCTGTACAACGTTTTGCAGAACTGAATGAACTCCCTCTGTAAAGGATGAAAAACGAACATCAAAGTACTGAACAACCGTGTTATGGATCATTGCAGGAGTCAGGCAAGGGCATGGTGCTGCAAAGGCAGGCAGAATGCTGTATACATTTATATGCTCATTTATAACTTCTGCCTGCTTTTAAAAAATGCTAGTGAAGGAATTTCAACCCCCACTGGTGCTAGGAATCTTTGTGCTGAAATCAAAGAGGGAACAGAGCAGTGACATATTTTGATGCCTTGATGAAGGAGATGGGGACCTGACATCCCTTGGCCAGATGTGGCCAGAGGCCAAGTGAGATACAAGGCAAGGGATAATCCCTGACTGGTGGCTGTTACGCAGTGAGTTACAACCAAAATTGCCATCCACAGGCCTGCAAGCAACCTCCCTTCTGTCTCTCTCCCATCTTTCCCCAGATCTTTTTCTTCTCCCAGTAAAATTCAGACATCTTCCCAGCCCCCTTCCCTCCCTTGCTCACCCATCACAGGTGATTATCAGGCTAGAGATCCTGTTCTGAAGTTGAGTCCCCAGTGTGATGCCTTTAGGAGAGCTCATGTGTCCCTGCTGAGCTGACAGGTGAGGTACATGCCACCCATTTAAAACTTTATGTAGCAGCACCAGTTTGTTTTAGTAATGTGGGACCCTTTTCCCTCCAGTAGATCTCCTTATGCCGGCAACATACTACAAAGCCACTGGCATTAGGGAGGAGATGGTAAGATGACAACAGCCTTCAGCTGTTTTACTTTATGCTGTTTTAGTCAGTGTTTGGCTATGACAGGGCAAGTCCCAGTTGGTGGTGGACTAAGAAGTCAGTGGTTTGATGCAGAGGAGGTATGGGAAGGCAGAACAGCAATATGCATTCTCCGAAATTCTCGGGATCAGGAGGAGGGCTTTTTCCAGCTTCCATAAGCCTGTTTTCTTCCCTGTTCTGCTGCAGGTGAGGATAAATCTGAAATTCTATTCACCAGACAGTCTGAGTAGAGGGAGCTGTTAAAAAGGTAGCTGAGAGTTTTTAAACAATGCTCAGTCATTGCACTTTGAGTACTCTTACTTAAAAACAGACTACAATCTCTAAGGTACGTACCTGGCTCATTTTTGGCAATTCTTTTTCAGTTTTAGTATCTTTTTCTTTGGCTAGATCCTTCAGCATCTGCTTCAACTGCTTTTGGTAATCTACTGCATCACCTTTTTTTGGAGCAGACATGAAAAGGAGAATTAATTTTCAAGTCCCTGGAGTAAATTTACAGTTCAAAATAAACCCCAGAGAGCAGAGATAACATGGTAGGGATCACAAGCGGGTTATCTCATGCACACGCATTAGAGAACCCTTTTGGACGTACCATTTGATTTCCCAATCACCAGTGGTCTTGATGTTGACAGCAAAGGATTCTTTAATGGTGACTGGCTGTCTCGCTCATTTTCTGTGAGAGCTGTCCAAAAAAGTGACAAATGTAATCCTTGGAATTCTGCATGATGGTTAGTTATGTTTCTAAAACTTACATGTTTGAAGAAGGGAAAATAATGGGGCAAATAAGTTTTTAAATACTTTCATGTACTTCATTAAGTCATACTGTAAAGTTATGTTACTGTAATTGACTGGTTCTGCAGTTGGAAGTTTGCCAAGAATAGCACATTTAATTAAAATCTCTGAACAGAGGAACTACCACAGAATTTTGTCACCTGATCAAAACTGGATCAAGGTATGATAAGGAGATCTCTACATGGAGTACAAGCCATTCAGAAATGTTATTTGAATTCATATTTTGTCTGGAAGTAACCATGTAATTGGCTGCAAAAGATCTCTGAATGCAGCAGAAGTGTGAGCTTTGACACTGTAATCTATAAATTTCATCCAAAAAGGTTTGACTGGAGTAATTTGTAAAATGCGGTGAGCATAACTACAAATCTACATCCTATACGCTCCCAGTTGGAAGGAAGGAAGATTGAGATCTTCATTAAGCAGCTTTTTCCCAAAAGCAAAAGATTTTTTTGGAAACTGAGGTATTCAGTCCGTTTCAGATTTCTTACCCGGTGGGATATGCAGCTTATATAGTAACTTTATCTTTTCATTCATTTCTCCATTATACATAACATCTGCAAGGAAAAAAAAAAGAACAAGAAGGAAGTGAACCAGAGCACTTACTTCCACAGTTTAGAATAAATCAGGCCTCTCTCTGTGCACAAAGGATAATTGTTTACATGGACAATAAACATATGACCAGTGTATTACTTTAAGTTGTGCCTGTCAATGAGGAACAGCAGGTGATAGCCCTCTGTTTGGTCTTTGTTCTTGTAAAGTAGATTGGGAGTACCTAAACCTATGGAGCTTCAGCATTGTTTAAAAATACCAAGGAGGATGGGTAGGAATCTTTCCAATGCACTGAAACACTATGAAGAACTTTTTTAATTTTAAGTTGTATTCATCTAAGAATCAAATAATATAATACTGAGTGCCTTAAGGTTCACAGAAAAATTCTAAAAATCTTAAGTGGCAAGAATAAAAATTCACAGATTTTTACTGAAGCTTTGATTGTTGATTCAGTTTTTTCCACTTGAGATCAGCCAACAGTTGACACTTTCTCTTCACCCAGATTTTGGGACAGGCAGCCTCATGTCATTAGGACAGCTGGTGGCCTCAAGACCAACCCAAGCACAGCCGTTAGTCCCTGCTGGCCAGATATTTTTTTTGTTCTGCTTGAAGTCAACATATAAGGCAAGCGGCAGCCAGCTGTGTTTAATAAGTCTTCAAGAAGTGGTTACAAAGAGATATACTGTGATTTCAAAGGTATACTGACAGCAGCCAGTGAGTAGAGAGGATTTCCTAGCATTCCATACAGACCCAAGTATAATTTTAATTCATACAAGATTTTAAACAAAATTACTATTGTCTGAGATATCAGATTTTTAATAGAAGATTCAGTAGTGTCCTTAGGCTTTTAAATCAAATTGACTTCAGGTGATCGAACACAAAAAAACCAGTAAAGGTCACTGATTAGGATAATGACAAGCCCTAGAAAACCATCCTCCCCTGCCAGTCATACGTCATTTTAACATTCACATCTCTCACACATGCCACCCCGTGCTCTGCCCACCTTCCACCCTGCGGGTGAGCTGATACCTAAGCAGCTGGCGAGCCCCTTGAACTCGATGAGCCGGTCCATGTTCTCATCCAGGAGCCGGAAGGTCCTTTGGGCGAGGACGTCGGTGTGCTCCCCGCAGGTCCAGGGCGACACCAGCCTGTACAGGTTGGTGAACTGCTGGGCATCGATGCGGTACTGCTCTGCGTACGGCCGGCTGGGGTCGTGCCGCTCCGCCACTGGGCTCGTCATTTCCCAGTAACACCGTATTAAATGCTCCCTCTAGGAGAAATGGGAGGCGGGAGAGGGGTTATTGCGCTGCACGGTGTCAGAGAGCACTACCAGCAGTAAAAGGCATTCATCATTCACATCAAACTGCTGTAAAATGCTTGAAATTCTCTTTGCTTGAGGTGTTGTACTGATACCATTTCTGTGTGAAAAACCAAATCTTCAATCAGAGCAACCAACCGCTCTCACAATTTGTAATGGATAATTAATACATTTGAAGGGAGACCGTGCCAACTCTTGGAATGAATTCACTGCAGGCTACTGAAACTCTATTAGCCACATCTGGCCCAGGATATTCCTAACCAGCCAAAGGTTCAGAGGGTCACAGAAAGCACAGGGTAATCATTATACAGGCTTGACCTGCTCATTTATTCTCTGTCAGACATCTCCATTTGGATACTGTACCTATTAGGGGCAGGCAAAACAAAGAGTCCTAACAAAGCAAGCTGTCCTCAGGGAAACAAGGAAAATAAAGAAAAAGGAACTGCCACCAAGAAATGAAATAAGGGGAGTGTGAGCCAGTTAAAGCTCAAAACCAACAGTGAGCAGCAGGAGGGAAGCACTGAAGAACAAGCTCCAGCAGCATCATCTTACAACCATCTTAATGGAAGGAGGATACAGCTGCTCTTAGTGACAAAGCTGTGTAACACCAACAACATACCACAGTCATATTCTCAGTATTTATGGCTGTGGACAATACACAAAAGAAATGTTCCATTAAGGGCAATGATTACAAGCTTAGACCTCTAAATCAAGTGTAGTTGTATAAGCCTAGATGTAATAAAGTTATTTGGAGACAGGGACAAGTTTTGTCAAATATGAGTTTGACAGAAAGGAACTGAAGTAGAAACTGCTTTTAGTTCTAAAAAAAAAAAAAAAAAAAAAAAATATTTTGATATTAAAAAAAAAAAAAAAAAAAAAAAAAAAAAAAAGTGTTAGAAATTAGGAACAAATAGCAAGGACACAAGCTTCTGGGGTTTTCTTTCCGTTATGGAAAACAGTCTGCCTTTAAAAAGCATTAAGAAAGCAGGACTCAAAAGCACTGCCAAGAGCCCAGGGAGCAGAGCTACACATTATTTAATTTATTCTGCACATGAAAATTACCAGAACCTCACTTGTCAGGGACCACTTCCAAGCAGCAAGTTATAAATGAAACTCTGGAGCAGATTTGTGCATTACTACTC
This sequence comes from Pachyramphus minor, assembly GCA_013397135.1. Taxonomy (NCBI): domain Eukaryota; kingdom Metazoa; phylum Chordata; class Aves; order Passeriformes; family Tyrannidae; genus Pachyramphus; species Pachyramphus minor. The sequence goes on from VYXB01007867.1 coordinate 270,414, forward strand.
CTCTTTAACAACTGCGCAACCACGGAAAGGACAAAATAGCATGATCCCCTCCAAACAGCACCACCCAGGCAGAGGACGTGAGGTCCAGGGCAGCAATGCAAAGCAACAGCTGGAAGTTACACCCAAAGGAGCCTCAAACAGTGCACCTCCCATTTTTCAGGGAGACCAACCTTGAACAAGTCGTACAATTCCTCTAAATCTTCAGGAAGAATTGAAACATCTGGGATGACAACTCGGAGCTTAAAAAGAAAGAAAATCATGTTAGTGACAGTCTCTACTGCCTCCATCACTGACATGAGCAGGCCCATGAGCCCCGCAGGGACTGTACTGACGTGCTACAGCTGAAACTGCAGTATTGAAAAATCTTTGTAATGTTTCCCCCTTCTTTAGGTTCGCCAGTTGGACAGGTCCATGAAAAGAGAAATCCCTCAAGGGCTATTTCAAACAAAGACAGGAAGTCTCTAAGCTACACAGGAGGCCAGGGAAGCATCACATCGTGCTCTGTCTCTTCTTATGCTCTTCCCCAGGCATCTGCCTGGGGCCAGCCATAGTCAGAGGCAAGGCACTGGGCTGGATAGCCCTGCAGTTTTTCTTAACTGTAAAGCCACCCTAGAAAATAATGCACATGGCTGCAAAAGAAAAATCATCAGCATCCCATGAAAGAACTTCCAGAGACAATAATGATTCTTCTTACCACATTTTGCTTGGTTGTATCTTCGTGACTCTGCAGGACACGGATTCGGTGTTTGTAGCGCATGTGCTCTATCTGTGCCACAGAGTGGTCTCCAAATTTCTACAAGAGAGGAAAAGAAGTTTATTATTTGTGCAGTATTTTATGATATTTGTATTTCTCATTTACTGGAAATACAACTTTTAAGTACAGCAGGACCTTGAAGAAAAAGCATACCCAGTCTCTAACTGATCTCTCAGTGTGATCTCTTGTAATTTCTTTCTCTTTAGTTAAGGAATCTGTAAACAAATATTAACTTTCAAAGCATCCATGTTGAATTTAACCTTTTTATTCTTTAAAATTCTAACTTAACTGACCAGTAGATACCGAGCAGTATTTTACCTCATAGGAGTCGTGAATCAGGTTAGCTATTTCAGTCACTGGAGAGGCTTCCTGGTCATCACTAAAGAATGCATGGTGATTACCAATAGGTGGTAGGGGGCTTTCCTCATTTTTGACATGCTCTAAAAACCTGAAGAGGAGAAATACATAAGAACACAAATCACACTGCACTATGCTCTTCTCAATTCAACTAAGCAAACGAGTCTTATAGCTCAGACTTAGAAATAAATTGGGGTTTGGGCAAGCTAAGCTTTTCATAAATGGCTTTGTGATTAGTCATCTGAGGAACAGCAAGTCAGCCAAATGACTAAATGCTGCCCAAGGAAGAAAACTTCTGTATCCTTGAAGTCTGGAGCAGGAAGCCCGTCACTCCAGGGAAGGCACGAAGAGCAGCAGTAAATATTGCACATTGACGCAGTCGATGCATGTCTTGGCACTGCCAGGAAATTTCACAGGACATCTCGTCCCATGTACAAAGCCTATTGTTTAAGGCAGACACTGCAAAAGCAGCAACAGCAGAAAGGCAACATGGAGGGTCCTGCTGGTGCTAGATGGAAGGAGCACTCCTGCGAGGCCATACCTGCTCAGGATCATCAAGGCCTGCCCATCATCCTTGCTGTTACACAGATCCACGGCATTGGCTTCCAGGATGGCCAAGCCCAGCTGGAAAATGGCTTTTATGCCATCATAGAAGAAGCAGTCCACAACATTCACAGCACTTTCCAGGGGCATGATGCTAAGGAAAAGGGTAAGGAACCAGGAAAGAGAGATGGAAGCTAAGGCTGTCAGATCCTTCATATGTTCAGCCAGCTCTGGAAGTTGCTCTTTTATAAGCTCTTCAAACACTGACTGGTCTACCTGAGCACCTGCAAGTCACCAAAAAACAGTATTAGCCAGGACTGACAGAGGAAAAATTACTCTTTGAAGGTAATCACTGCTATCAACTATCAACTGCAAGAGTTTCTTAAAATTTAAACTGACAAGATACACATGGATCTACAAAGAAAAATCCCATTACCCTCCTGCTGTGATCTCAGCCCAACCCTCACGTCCGTAATCCTTACTGTACAACTTTCTGCAAAAAAGAGTGTGTTGAGTCTCCTAAGTGCCTTTAGGGTGCAATGAAATAGTAATAGCAGCAGCTGTTGGTTTTTGGCTACAAGAGCACATAGAAATTAAGTGCTAGCAAAAGCAATCTTAAAGCATTTTACTGTTCAATTTGGGATCTATTCAGTGAAAATAAGACAGTACACATTCCTCTCCAGTGTATGTACTCAAGCAAGTGGGCAGTAAAGCTTTCGTTTAAAGTGAGGAAATGTAAGATGGAAATCCAGATATGGCTACACACATTAAGCAGGAAAAGAAATATTTACACACATAAATACATGCACAGATATATTCTTACATGCATAATTATCTATATATAAAGAACAAATGATTTCTGCAATAAAAAAAAAAACAGATAAAAGCTTTCCTAACTGTCCCAACCAGTCTTTCCACAAGAGCAGATCCAGGGTCTGTTTTAGCTACTAGCGCAGTTCTGCCTTGTCAGCAGCTATTGTAGAATCAATATAGTTTCTTATCACTGAAGTGGTCTGTGTCTACAAACCAGACCTGCCACATCAGGGCTTTAACCAAAGCCATTACAAGTTAAAAATATTCCTGAGTACAAAATGTAGTTGGCTTTTCAATTATTTTCTCTTTCCTTTCAAGTTATTTAATTTCTTTCTCATAGTCCATACCCTGCTATTATTAGGAGACTATTTTAATTGCTATGAAATTTCTGAGACATATATATATACCTAGCACTCAAAACTTCTGTTGTTCAAAAGCAGAATATAACCTGGACAACCTGTGGCAGAGCGCCAGCATATTCTGGCTTTGCATCCAAATCATACAGGAAAAAAACCCATCTCTGACATTTTGCTGTCTTAGAACTTTTCACATCAAGCCACAAAGAGCTTCTGCTGGTGACTGAACAAACATTACAGCACCACAAATCAAAAGTAAGTGCCCAGGGGCACGCAAAGAGCTTCTGAGAAACACATCAAGCATGGTGCTTTGAAGAGAAAGCCTTCTCACATCAGATGATCATAAGCAAGAACAATAAAGAAAACAGAGGAGAAAACAGACTGGGGTTACTCAACAGAGGGCAATTTTTGTGTTTTTGGGGTTTTTTTTTAGTAAGCTTAATGCAAACAATTTAATAGCCACATTTAACACAGACAAAAAAAATTGACTTGGTTTTAGAGGTTTTTGAAGGAAGCCAGAGACAGATAGGCAGATACATATAAAAAGGTCATTCCAGACTCAGAGACAGCACTGGCAAAAGTGGATGTTTAAAAGGAACATGCAATGCTGCCTAGGTATTTCACAGATCCTTTCATAATAAGTGTTGACATTATAGATGAAAGTCAAGTAGATGTATTCAAAAGGACTCTTCTGCCCACCTTTTCATTGGGCTCCCAGAAATCATGAAATATGAGCAACTGAATCTCTAATATGTTACATCATGAGACCATGACAAGGTAGGAAAATACCAGGGCATACATTTAAAATATGATGACCCAAGATGCAAGCTGAATGACATCTCCAGGACTGAAAAGGCAAATCAGAGAAATGAAATAAGGTTTTCAGTGTTTCAACAGTTACAGTATCAAGATGATGACAGCCTAACAGATAAAGCAGGGTAAGATGGCCTCCTGGTTTATGCAGAGGATAAAAAGTCATGGTAACGTGAGAATAGGATATGCATGACCCTTGCCATCACTCTTGACCCAAGAACAACTTGTTTCTATCTTGCAGCTATCTGCTTATAACTTCCTCTGTGCATTGCAGAGGGGAGAAGCACAGAGGGAGGAACCCTGCCTGCAAGCCTTTCACATTTGCAAGCAGTGAAATGAAAATGCTTGTGAAAAGATAGAGTGGTCATAAGCTGGCAAGGCTGAAGGAGGGAGATGGTCATGTGATGCAAGTAAAAAGGTTGAGTAAGACTGAATTGCCTAAGCAATTTTGAAAGCAAAAATTATAAATAAATAAACACAAATAAATAAGTAGAAGATTTTGAAAGTCATAAAGAAAAGGCCCAAGAGAAGATGGTGCTAAGAAGGCCTGTTATAACCAAGATCATTAATTCAGTAGCTGTTTTGACTGTAGAGATTACTGGCTGACACTGAAGAGGAAAAGCACAGTGACGGGTAGCAAGGTCAGAGATCATCAAAGTTACAGAGAGATCAAAATTTGGACAACAGTGTTGGCAGTGCAGACAAAAAGGAAAAGTGGGATCTTGGAAGTGCTATGCAGGAAGAAACAATACAAAGTTTAGACAAGGGCTGGTTGCAAATCAAAGAAGGCTGACTGAAATGCAAAGCCAAGAACACTAACCTGGGCAACAGGAACCAGAGGTGGGGCAGGGTGGAGAAGATCAGTAGCACCGATTTGGGCACATTAAATTCTAGGGTAAACCAAAGCTGCAGAAGTAACTGCTCAGTGAAGCAACCATACTGCAAAACTAGACCTCTGCTATTGAAATAGAGGGAGCAGGGGAACTTCCAAGCTGAAGCTCCTGGCTCTTTGCACCATGGAGAGCCATGGAAGTATGTCTTCTAGAGTCACAGCACTCTTTCCTTGGGGTACAGAGGACAGGAAAGCAGATAGACAGGACAACCAAGACTCTCAGCACTCAACCAATGTACACTGCAGCTGTGGCAAGTGACAGGCAAGATACAAACCCCAAATTAAGTACAACTCAAGGCAGCAACAGCTGGCACAACTCATTAGTTAGGGTGTGGAGAATGCTACTTAGGGGCAATAACTCAGCAAGCATCAAAGTTATCAGTAACTCAAGGCATGCTGATGATATCTAGAAATGCACAAGGACAGATAAAGCTGTTTCTCTTTTAATCAAGGAAGGAGGCAGACAAACATTGAAGTCAGTCATCAAAATAGCAGTTTAAAGTCATGTTGGGAGAATGAAAATTCTGACAAGTGGGACAGTTACAATGCCCAGTCCACTAGCTGAAAATATCAATGGCATTCAAAGCACCACAAAACATCCTAAGCATCCAGCTAACTTCGGAATAACTCTGCTTGAACTTACTTCCTGCCAGTTCAGTGACAAGACGATAACTGTGCAACAAGACAGTATCAGAAGGGAGGTATGATGATCCCATCCTTCATGGAAAAGACTGGAAATATTCTCAAATATCTCTTTCCACACCCCAGGCATCATAAGAGTGCCCAGACCATTTCTACCTCCCAGAACCACTACCACCAGGGATTTCCTCCTATCCCCATTTCCTCCCAAGCGACCCTGATCCCTCCTTTTGCCACAGCAATGGTGTTAACAGCAGACACTGTAGCTAAGGACTAAGGTTTGCATAAAAGAGGGAAAAACTATCAAACATTTCTGCAAGGGGAGGAATTCACAGCAAAGAACAAATACTCTTCTTGTATGCATTCCTGCACTCACTGTGTGGAGCTGCTCAGGCCCTCTCTGTGCTTGAGGCAGATGTTTGCACAACAGTTTTAAAAACAGTTGCACTGCAAAGAGCAGGAGACACAGCACATGCAGTGCATGGCATGCTCTGCAGAGTGACAGGGCTTACTTCCTAAATGCAGCATCTCACATTCAGAAGGTTTCGTATTAGCTCTCATTACGAAACGCTAATTTAGGTGCAAACCTGCATTGGTCCAGCAGCCAGGCAATGCAGTCAGGTCAGATCACAAATATCTACTCTAGCATATCTTTCCTAGGTTCAACTTAAACAGCTCAAGTCTCTAACCAAGACCTGCAAGCTTTTCTATTTTTACCTAACAGGCAAAAGTGTCAGCGCCTTCTGATCAACAGGAAAGAAAAAGACAAACTGTAAAGTTGAGCATGTATTTATAGAACTATAGATTTATAGTTCAAACCCTTCAAACCAAAACCAAGGCTGGCTGGAACTGCTGTCCCTGCACACCACACAAGTAGATGGACCACCTCACGTGTGGGGTCTGGATCTCAGCAGACCCTGAGCATTTTACTCACTCCTGTGCCATGTGTGGCTGCTCCTTCCCAGTGTACAAGAAGACAGACACGAACTCACCTATCACTCGGTGGTTGAAGTAATCCGGCAGCATTCGCTCACACACAGCAACCAGCAGCCAAAAGGCTTCTTCCTCTTTGGCATACAACAGCAACACGGAGGTCAAAATATTCATAGACTTACAAGGGCAAAGAAGAAAATGGGATTTCTAAGTGACAAAAGCTCAATTGTAGCTACTTTTATAGAAAGAAAAGTAGTGCAACATGATGTAAACAACTAAAAAAAAACCAGCAAGAAAAAGAGACATAGACAGCAAAAATATAATTGCAACCCAAAGGCATAACAAGTTTTTCAAGCCTATGTATACTGTTTTTCATAAGAGCAATACAAAACAATGGAGAAAAGCACAGTACTGGATTTGCCCAAATAAAAAGCAGGTAACTGACAGTGCAAGATGTTTTGGGGCTGCTTTCACCCCCTCACTTTCTGTATCAGGACTGGTCTGATATTAATGAGAATTCGGGGAGCTGCACATAAATTAAAGTTATTTTAGCTGGCCAGCTGGACAAAGTATTTTCATCATTTATCATCAGTTTTGGAAGACAGTGGCAGAAAGGTTCATGAAGCCTCTGCCCCAGTGCACTACATGAACCTCATCTCTGCAGGCCAATTTGCTCTGTACTGTCTCCAAGTGCAAGAAATGCACTTTTGAAGAAACAAAAGCATCAAAAACATTTTTCCCCCCTCCTGTAACTCTAAATGCAGTTTGTAAGACGCTGAAGGAGTGTTTTTATAAAGACAGAGCCTTTTGTTAAGCCTACTTGTTTTCTGGGGTAAATGACATTTTAATAACTGAAATTATGCATTGTTACTAACTAAAGGGACCTTATTTACCAAAAGCACCATTAAGAATACACCCAACAGAACAATAAAGCAGAGAGTGGAGAGAAGGAGAAAAAAAAAGCCATAAGCGTTATATCCCTGGGAATTTCTCACCTGGCAGTATCCTATTTTGGGGTTCCTGTGCGCGTACGCCGTGAGCACCCTTCTGAGGGCAGCGATCCCCGTCTCGCTCTGGAAGGCAGGGTGCTCCGGCAGCGAGCGGTGCAGGTCACGCTCGATCTCCTCTGTCGCCATACAGCACTTGCCCATGGATGCCTCCACCAAATGTATGTAGTACCCGGGATGGGAGGCGAGATCCGTCTCGGCATCTGAGAGCAGCAGGGAAAGAGAAAGAGGAAGAGAGGAGTGGATTAGGACAATGCTAAACTTAGTGTTGTGGGAATTACTGCTCAAAAGGATCTAAGGAAGATGGGTTTCCCCAAGGTCTGTGAATTTACTGAAATTTCCAGACCTAAGAAGGATAAAATCCTAGCAGAATACATGTCTTGAAAACAAAATAAGCATTAGCAAACCTTACATGACAAAACATCATTCAAAACACCTTAATTGAGCAAAAGACTTCCAGAAGACAGTATTATAGAATCATATAATGGTTTGCATTGGAAGAGATCTTAGAAATCACCTCATTCCAACCCCTCTGATGTGGGCAGGGACACCTTCCACAAGACCAGGCTGCTTAAAGCCCCATCCAGCCTGGCCTTGAACACTTCCAGGGACGGGGCATCCACAATGTCCCTGGGCAACCTGTTTCAGTGCCTCACCACCCACACATATTACTGGGAGAAATGTATTCAGCAGTGTTCACATCCTCTAAGGAGGAAAAGCTCCACTTTTTACAAATGTCTGAACATGTCATATATTGGATTAATGACTAAACTTGAGATCATATTGTAAGCACATTCTGTCTTTGCCAGATCTGTCAATGAAATGAGTTGTTTTTTCCGTCTCTCTTTTTCTGTAAGCCCTGCCAACATTCAACAAGAAGCAGGAGCAGGACTGCCTACTTTAAGATGTCATTATTTTGCAATAATTTGATTTCTCTACAGTTGAATCAATATTTATGCTACAATCTAATTACTTCTTGAAGAAGAACATTGTTTTATGAAAACATGATGCTAATTTTAAATTACATAGATTACAAAGATATTATTTTGATTCTTCTGCACATCATATGATGTCATCCTGAGATAAAATGTTTACAGATTCACCTAGGTACTTCCTTGCATTTATAACTTCAGATCATCTCTCTTCTGTAAGTAAGTATCACAAGTTCCACGTAAAGGACATTTAACTGCCCTTGGAAGATTTCTTGCCTAAATGTCTTGCCACGTCCACGATCAGATGATGCCTAGAGCCAACATTTCTAAGCATGCCCACCTGAGAAGAGCAGCCAGAGTCTGCCTCTTAAGGATTCGGGAATTCCCATGGCAACAAGTTTTCTGATCTTCTCTGTGCGAAACATGCATACAGTTCTGCCGTATTCTACAAAATGGTCATCCCACAGGCTTTCTTTGATTTGCTCCCTAGACTGGGAACAAGAAGATACATTTTAAAAGAACAAATCATGTGCATGTGAGAACTGGTAAACAAAAACATTTTACATATTAGAAATTCTGCAAGGTATTTCCATTACCAATGGAAATGGGAAGTCTGCCCTAGAGACTACAACTTTCCCCATTTTGCATATCCAATTCACCACACAGAGAGAAAAATTATAAATATTCACCAGAAAAAATTTGGGGGGAGGGAGAAGAAAAAAAATCCAAGCAAATAGAAAAGCTGTTATCTCGTATCTAACTTCTCCAACCAATACAGAAAGCATTTTACTAAAAATGCATATATTTTTGAATGTAACCCCAGCTTTTTTAAAAACAAAAAACCCCCTAAAATTCCTACAGCTTCCCCCAAATGTTACATACCTTTCCAAAATCAAGGCCTGACATTCCTCCTGACTGATGAAAGTCTGACCTTAGTGCTTCTGCATTGAGCAAGTAACTGTTCTCCTTTTCACATTCACTTCTCTCCTTCCTTTGGGAAGCCCCTGTTCCCAGATGTGCAGGCTCACCATCCCTCAGCACGCACATGGATCCAAAAGCAAGACTGTTCTGCAACGCAAAAATCAAAGCAGTAATGACTGAAAAGAGACTAAGAACTACATCCTCAACTGTCCTCTAGACACAGAGCTGGGTTACTCTTCGCCCTTTACATTAAAACCTTTCAGGAGGAAAGGTCTTATTTAAGACTTTATACAAATTATCATTCACTTGCATGTTAGGATCAGAGTTGGTACTTTAAACCAGAAGTTGTTAGCAAATTCTAAGTGTCCTTGATGACAAGCTACCAAACAGTCTTTTATTATTAGGATTTGAAAGACAGAATCAGAACAATTTAGGTTGGAGAGGACCATCTTTTTCAATCCCCTGCTCAAAGCAGGAGCTCTCAGACCTGGTTGCTGGGGTCTGTGCCCAGTGGAGTAGCTCCAAGAAAGCAGAGCCTACAGCCCTTCTGGGCAGCCTAGTCCAGCCCTGCCCACCCGAGGGGAAATATTTCTCTTTTTATTTATTCAGATTTTCCCTTGCTGCATCTTGAGGCTGTAGCTGCTCATCTTTCAGCTGGTGTATCCATGATGACTTTGCCTGCACCTTCTAACTCCTCACTATCTAGTGGAAGACTGGCTGAAGAAGTCCTGCTCCCTCAACCTCTCCTAAGAAAGCATATATTCCATCCCCTGTCTTGTAGCCCTTCACTAGACTTACTCAAATTTGTCAGTGCTTTTCTTGCACAGTGGACACCGTACCCCAATCAGCCTCAGAAGTGCTGAATAAAAGGGAATAGTAACATCCTGTGACCTGCTGGTTACAATCCTCCTAGTACAACCTGATATAGTGTTGGCCCTCAGAACTCTAAGAGCACACTGCTCACTTATAACCTTGACTTGTTGTCCACCATGAGCCCCTCACCTTTTCCACATGGCTGTTCTACAGCCAGCCAGTCCCCAGCCCCTCCTGTCACATAGGGCAACTTTGTCAGGTTTCACATTTGCTTTTGTTTAACTTCACAATGTCTCTATCAGCCCATTCCTCCATACTGCTGAGGTCTCTGTGAAGGGCAGCTGTGCTGCCCACCATATTCACTCTTCCCCCAGTGTGTCAATCACTACCTTGCTGAGGGTGTGCTCCATCCCACCAGGCAGGTCTTTAAAGAAGGCATCAGACAGCACTGGCTCAAGATCAATCCCCCAGGGAAGGCAGGATAATGAACTAACAGAAAGAAGGAAAGGGGGGAGAGGAAAAGAAAGAGGAAAGATCAGTACCTGGTTGTTATTTTGCAAGTTGTTGCAATGCACTGGGTTGATGGAGTTCACTTCTTTTAGCCTCTGCAGCAGGTTCTCCACCAAAGTATCCCGATCCTTCAGCTCAATGAACTGAAATGCTGTCTTACTCCTTATGCTAACAATTATGGGGTTAGGGAGAAGGCTTGTGTCCTCCATCTTCTCTATAGTGATTACCTTTTCCAGAAACATTATAGAAAATACATTTGGCACCACATCCACAGAAACATCTTCAAATATTCTACATGTACCAAAACGTACAAACACAGTAGTCATATCCATGCATGCATGCTTTAAATGTGGTTATTCATACTGGTTTTCATTGATCAAACACATCCTACCACCTGAAGTTCATGGTCTCTTTAGAAGCTCAAAGCAGATACCAAAAAGTATCACAGACCCCTTTTTTTTTTTTTTTTAAATAAATGACTTTGTAGCCCAATTCTGGACACTAGACTGAGGGGAAAGATAAGAAAGGGGTGTATGATTAAAAATGATTTACAAAAGGAACAACTTGATCAAATTCTGGGGGATGAACGAAGAAATTTACTTTCACACCTTTGAAGATAGGGAGAAACAGCTGTTTCGTTATTTCTGATTGAGTATATAACACTGTTCTCTTATTGTTTTCTGGTTTTATAACAGTGGAAGGTAAGTTGCTACAGCTAGGATATGATTTGGATGTCATTCTGTTATTAGTCAAGGATGAAAGGAAAGCTTTAATTAGGAGATCATAACAGCCTTGTATCCACAGCAGATCAGACAGATGTTAGCCAACAGCTTCTGTCTCCTCTTCTACTCCCACCACCTTCCCATGTGCTCTCCCTCCAGTTAAATACATCTTTTTACATTTCATGTAAAATTATCGGCTCATTACTGCATCCAGTAATGAGCCAATATGAGCATCCATTCCCTTTTTCTCTCTGCCCTACAGCTTTGAAAAGTATCCACAGATTTGTTAGAGGTTGTCTATGGAGGGAGAGTTTCAACACTTTTAAGTGTTGAAGCAAGGATGCTTTTACATTGCTGGAATGGTCCAAGCCAGTCTCCATCACCATCAAGCTAGACATGTTTGTTTGTGGAGCTGGGAAGGAAGCCCTGTCCAAGTCTTGGGCTGAGCAGATTCTGATTTGGCAAGTGCTCTGTCCTGCTGCACTACCTGTCAACACTTCATTTTCAGGATCGTGTTGAATCACCTGTATTTTTAATGAGACCCAGAACAAGCTGTATCACAATCCTGTAGGCATGATACACACCAGCATCGTACTCTTTTTCATGAAACAATACTTTGCAGATAAGACAGTGGAGGCTTAGGATAGAGAAAGGGAGATAAGGACCCAAAATGAAACAAACAAACAACTCTACCTCTCTAAGTGGGATGATAACATTGCAGCAGCCATTTTCTTTGCTAGCAAAACAGATGTAACTGTCTGAAGTGTACATCCTTCCCGCTGTGTGACAGCGACTAAACGGCGTCCAGAGAGAACAGTCTACAACTTCATGCAGCTTCTCCTTTCTGGGCAATCTGAAGAAGGCCCGAAAGAATTCATTCTGTGCTCTGGCTTCAAGATCCCTTAAGAAAAAGCAGTAAGAATGAATCACAAGATCCTGAAAGGCAGAACATACAGTGCAAGGTTCGCTTTTCTTGTTGACCTCACCAGGAGCGATACAGAATAAAAGCACCATGCACAGCAATCTTCAGTGCCTATGTGAACAGACTGCTAAAAGACCAACTTTGAAATACAAAAGAAAAACATTATCAATAATTGCTTATTTAACAATAAGGTCAAAACCAAACAACCAGCATAGTAATTAGGAAAGGAAAGGACACTAATTTAAATCAGTTGTTTCGTTGGTTTGGGGTTTTTTTCCAAATTATTTTTTAACCATGCGTTTTCTGTGGCTGCTGTATGACTTTCCAAGCTCAAAGAGTTACTAATTTCAATGACCAGCAGATAATTAAATCTTTCATCTGATGAACATACATCAAGCAACGGAGATTAGCTTAATGTTCCTTGTTTCCCTTCCCAACATCACCCCAGGGACTTGCACCTGCACCCAAAAGTAATGCATTTGCTCAGTGAGTACTTCCAAAGTGGTCAGTAAGAAAAGAAGTAATAATGGTGGCAGTTACATCATGGAATCCTTGACTTGCAGAGGTATCAGCCTCTGAGAGCCCTCAGAACAGTTGCAAAATGCAAAACAGTTTCAGGTCACTTACAGACTCAGTTGTGAATAACAGCATCAACCACACACAGTTTGGACGTGACTTCCTTCCACTCACCCATCCATGTTTATGTGGGAAAAATAAGTTTACACAACTGAAATTTTCATAACTGAGCTACGGTTATACAGATTTGGCTTTGGGGACAGTTTTTAATTCTCCTTTTTTAACAAAGAAGCCTGCAGTTATTACAGAGCTATGCAACTGCATTATAAACAGGCCATGGCTATTAGCTTACCAAGAGCAGGACCAGAAAAATTAAGGCTTAAATTCTATCATTTTCTTTACTACAAGTAAATTTTTTCCAAACATGATTCACCTTAGGGAAAAGAAAAGGGGAAAGAAAAAAAAAGCTTGACTTTGGTGCATTGAAAGTATTTAAAACGTGGGCTGAAGCATAATAGGGAGTGGTACCTTGGTGCTGTAAATCCCCTGTTCCTTCACCGTCCTCTTCTGCAGACACCTTCCCCCTACCCCCGCCCTGGTGTTAAAAAATGAGCTGAGACAAATGAAGCCTCTGCTTCAGGAAGTAAATCAATTGTCTGTTTGGGTTTTTTTCATTTTAGTTTAATCCATAGAAAAAAACAAAGCCATGTGAAACAGGGAGGGAGACAACCGAGAACAAACTGAGACCTGAGAAGGGAGGATCTGTATCTGCAAGCAACAGAAAAGACAGAATGAGCTCAACCAACGTTCAGCTGCTGTTTCCTTCTCAAGCATTATCTTCCTTAATAATATTATCCAAAGAAAACAGACAAACAGTCTCCTGTTTTTTCACAGAGAACAAAGAGAAACTCTCTTTGTGAAGGAAGACAAAAAGGTTGCTCCTGAGTTAAAATTCCACAGCAAGAGCAACTCTGATAAGTGCCCGCAGCGATCTGCTATTGTGACAAAGCTGGATCAGGATATGCCTCCTAGTTAACTCACCACTAAAATATTTTCCATTTCTGCACTGCACAGATGAATGTTGCTGATAGCATCTGCAGTCAGGTCTGGGTAGACCTGTGCTCTCCTGCTATTGTGCTGAGAAGGTAAGACCCTCCCTGCATCTACTCAGCTGTGAAGATTTCTAGACCTCTATATGAAAAGAGGCATTATAATAGAAGAGTGAGACTTTTGCTGAAGCAGAGGTTGTCTCCTATTTAAGAGTTGACTGTTCCTAATGCTCCAAATTCTGAAGCTTCTGAGTTTTCAAGACTTTGCTGCATCTCTTGGGGATGCAGGCTTCATGTGCAGGGCCTTTCACACAACAAGCCAGAGGATTTAAGTTGAAGAAGAATGACATTCCCCACATCGGAATCACAGTAAATTCAGGACTGCATCCACCCCCTTCTCACCCTGTACCAGGGTAAGGCTGCCAACTCCAATATCCCTGGAACTGGCTATCCCCCCGTGACTCAGACACAGGCCTACACAGGGTCAGCACAGAGACTGCGCCGCAGCCAGGGTTGCCCCAAAACAAGTGCTAAAACAGGGGCCAGTCTGCCCTCCAAAGGGGGGAACCTGGATTGTAAAATGGTAGCACAGGAATGACATGCTGTCAGCACCTACCACTGTAGGCTCAAACAACACGTTTTATTAAAAAGTTGCACACCATGAATATATTTCCTGTTAGGCCGGCAAACTGTAGGGCTTAAAGGCTTCCCTTCATAAACACAGCCAAACAAAATTAGAGTTGGTTAAAAAAATCCCCAAAACCCACAAACAAAATCAGCTCCTAAAATGCAACAGGCAATTGTTTAAATATGATACAGCAAAGATGCGGTGGCTGGCCCACATTACCAGGTCCCACAGCTTCCATTTTGAGTTTCACAACACCTCCCACACCAAACGGAAATGCAACCTTTCTACTTGCAGCCCATCTGTTTGAAAATTTTTCTACTATCACTTAACAATTTCCATGTTGGTTTGGTTTTTAAGCTAATGCAGCATACTGAGCAGTACCTAAGAAAAAAAAAGGAAAGCTATCATTTTGCAAAAGTAATGTTTACGAAGTATTTGCACAAGTATCAGGAGAATAAAAGGTGGGAAGACGCAACTGCCTTGTTCCCTACTTTTCAGAAAACTCAGCAGTTCTTTCCAAGTGCAGCTCCCAACTTGCATGTTATTGGATCCTGGACTGCCTCCAACTCCAGCACTTCAAAGTGAACGGCAAGCCTGAACCACGATAACTCCTTGTGCATGACCCCTACGTTACCTTCCAAGAGTTTTAAATTAAAGGAAATAACACACAAGACTAACAAAATGCCTAAAAGTATCAGGACACTTAAAATGCTGTCCTCACTGTGAAATGTTTTTCTGTGCTTTAAATTCAGCAGAAGCCAATTTGGCAAGATTTCAGCTCTGCTGAGTCACTTGCTGCCTATTTAAAAATCTAAACTGGTTAACCTCTTGCTTTTAGAGACCAATTACTAGATTCTTCTTACTATTCAGACTCCAGAAAGTTAGGTATTTTGGAAATAGCCCATCCAATGATATACGTCTTGTTTATTGGAAGAACAGCTTCTTATAAGCAAGCCAGGAGAAGTTATCTGAGAAGAGCCAACATGGACTTGTCAGGACACACGTAAACCGAACATCATTCCCTTACACAGTAGGAACACTAGGCTTGTAGATGGAGATGACACAATGAATGTTTTAGCCAGAATTTATGAAAGTCTTGATATATCCTCTCACGGAACTAATAACTAGAAGTGAAAACTGCTGTACCAAGCCAGCTGGAAAAAAAAGAGTACCCCAAAAAGCAGCCCTCCAAGGTTTTCTCATAGATTGGAAGGTGTCAAGAGGAATTCCTTGGGAGCCTGTCCTGGACTAGCTTCTGTTCAACGTCTTCATCAGCAATCTGCATGATGGATCAAGAGCTTGTTGTTACTCAACTTGCACATAATGCAAGTAGAGGCTCATGAATGAAAGAACACGATCATATTCAGATTGATATTCATAAACTTTAGATATATTATGGAAAAAAGTCTTACAAGTATTTTCAGCTGTACATCATAAGCTGCACAAATGCAGGATGGAGATCAAATCTACTGGGAGCCATTCAGCAAAAAGAACAGACCTTGGGGTTACACGAGATCACAAGATGAACATGACTGAACAGCCTTGCACTCACAGGAGGAAGAGGAGCACTGGGCTGGGCTGCAGAAGTGCACGGCCACCAACATGCAGCACAGCAGTCCCAGAGCTCTGGGAGAGACAGTCACTGCTGCTCCTGCCCTGTTCAGCACTGGTGGGGTTTCCTGGGCAATCCCGTATCCCGCCATCCCACATCTGCCACCTCATGGCATAAGTGACGAATGTCCAGAGAATAGTGACCACAATGGCTAAAATCTGGACTGATAAGAAAACCCTGGCTGAAGTAGGGCAGTGCAGTTTAAAGACAAAAAGAGAAAGGAGGTAGACATCAATCTCCAAATACACAAACGATTACTCTAAAGAAAGAGAGCACATCCGTTTTCTTCAATAGTACTGAGTAGAACAAGAAGTGACAGATTCAAAAAGCAATGCTAAAGATTCAAGTTAGACCTCAGACTTTTAAATGACGGAATAGTAAAATACCAGTATGGATCCTAATACTCCCATTACTGCAAATCCTTAAAAACCACATTAGGTGATCCTCTATCGTGACTGACACACAGAAATAACCGCAGGAGAAACTTTTCCTAGGGAGATGCAACAAAACAAGGTTCTTTCTAGTCACATTCTCCTTGTTGCTCAAGATTTAAAGCATTCTCAAAACTCGCTCTCTGAAGGCATTAATGCAGACTGAAGTGACATTTACAACTCAGGATACTTCAACCAGCTTCCGTTCAGCTTAGACAGCGTTAACAACCTTCTTTGCCTTCGTGTGAAGCAAAGCCATTCTCACTGGTAATTCAGAGTTAGACAGAAGAAAAGAAACTGATGTGGTTAGAGCCTGGAGAAATACATCATACTTTTGAAACCTTACTGACACAAGCACTAAAGGTTCTAAATTGCATGTTCTGCTCTGGAGAATTTCCTCACTACATTGGAGGAATGCAACGGATATTCTTGCATGCTGAAAGAGATGGAAATTAGAAAGAAAGGAATAACAAGAAACCTATACCAGAGATTTTAGCAACTTTCCTATTAAAAAAGAAAAAATAGTTACCATATGTTCCAGTAAAATTGTATGGCACATGTCTGCAAGAAATGGCACTTGTAGTTATCAGACACCTGACCTTTACTTTGCTTCTTATGGTAATTATCTTAATTGCCATTAATCCCTTCATAATCCATTGTTCTGAGCCTTATTTCATGAAACAGCAAGGAAAATTTCATACTAACTTGTTTGACTCTGGCCATGATATAATTTGTGTCATGGACTGTGGGCCTAATCCCACAGCCTTTCTGAGTCCCATCTCTCCACTGCTCAGCAAGATGACCCCAAGAGCCTCAGGAATGGCAACAAAGGTTTCTGGGTTTCAGGATGTAGAATATACAGATCATGATGGCACTAAAAATGGATTTTTTTAAAACAAAGATATTGAGACAACCCTCTCACAAAAGAAAGCTGTCTACAGCAAATTCATTAATTTGACAGAGTTGGAATAGTTGTAATGATGTGTGGATTATTGCTGTCATTTTCATAGACTATTTTTTGCTTCCAAATCATGCATAAGAATTAACAATGACAATTATTAGGGGGAAAGTGTTGAGAGGAAAGTCATTGTTCTTGCAGTACTACAACGATTTCAAGAAAAAGTAGAAACAAAACCTTCACGCACCAAAAAAAGCACAACCCTCCAAAACATGTCAGCACTAAAAACCAGTTTATCCACTATTCAAAAGCTAGGTCTTGCTTAATCACCTTATATTAAAGTAGCTGCCGAAGTGTGACAAAGGGCATCAGAAGCAGCAACTTATCCAACCACTACCTAATTCATGCAGAGGAAATGGGATTTTGGCATCTTTCACGTTTCCCCTTCTGCCATCCTAAGTCACAGCACAGGTTAAAGAACAATCTTGCCCAGGAACTCTCCATTACTGTATTTTTGTCCTTCCTTCTCCTTCGTCCCTCAACTTTTTTTTTTCTTCTTGGCTTGGAAGGAACGAGAGGAGAAAACCTGTTTGAATAAATTTGTGGGACGGTTTCTGTCACTTGACTGTGACACACTACTTTTCAAAAATGCCACAAGGTACTTACAAGTTGATTCCCTGAGAGCCCCTTATCATAGCATATTACTAAGCTTATACTTCTCTTTGCAACAGTAATTTTACTTTCTTTGTAGTTTTCCATTCAGTTAGTACCCCTGATTCAAAGACTATTTTGGGAAGTGACGAAGACAAGTTAAAAATTGGTAGATGCTGAAAATATCTCACACCAGGTTTTTGTTACATCTCCTCTGTATTTCTTTTCTTTGCTTCATGTATCTAATTTTTCAGTCCAAAAGCAGGAGAAAGATGAAATGGTAAAGCATGGAAAGGGGCTGAGATATAACTTATTACAGCCATATTCTACATCAGCTAAAGTACACAGCCTACACTCGGGCCAAAAGCCTACAATGTTAATGACATCCAGTTACCCACACAGTGCAAAAACAACAGTAGCTCTTGTATTCCAAGGAACCATGGCTATTAAAAACAAAGGCTGCAAAGATGTTTACAGCTGCTCACCACTGTGTTACCTCAAGTGAATTTCTTGATGACATCATGGATGAAATCCTGGTGTGATTTTCCTTATTGCGTGTACGTATGAAATTGTAGAGAAAGCCCGCTTTTTCAAACTTCATTATGAAACTTCGTAAGTGTTTAGCTGAGATGTATACCCAGCACCACTGTAAAACTGCCCCTCAGAAACAATAAAAAGTGCTACTGGACATGTGCCTTTTTTTGGGGAAATACCATGCATTCCTTATCTTTTAGCTGGGAAGCAATACTTGGGTGATTCCCTTCATACCTGTGGCAGAGGGAGAGGAAGGAAGAGCAGGAAAGGGCATGACTCAAGAGGAGATAAGTGCTCACACCCCATTCAGAAAAGAAGTATTTTAAATCAGCACCTTAACCTTGATGCCTCAGGCAAATTCCAGTTTGGGTTATTCCATCCTGCCCACCTAAAATTCCTCTGGGCAGTTTCCCTTCCCCTTTCTCACAGCAACAAATAAAACACATAGTTGTGCGTTGTGCTACTGGCAGAGAAATGGCTATCAATCTTTCCCAGAGAGCCAAATGCATTCTGTAGTGGGAGAGGAATGCAGAGATGCATTTCAGGGATGCAAGGGGTAGAGCTGACAATAGCGCATTAATCTGTTGCAATTGCCTGTGGGTTTTTTAAGTCCTATAACTGCACACTAAATTAGCTATGGCAACCAACTATTGGGAATTCCATGTTTTGGCTATTATCAAAAGCAGTAATTCCAGAGAACTGGTGACACTAGGAAAACCTACACATTTCCCAAATTGTAGGCATAACAATGTTGTTCTTCAGGGAAGATGGAAAATACCCCTTGCTGCAATTTCGCATTCTAGAGAGAATGGTACTTTTAAAATAAACAAAAAACCAGGTGCTGTTTAGGGGAAGAATATAAAATGGCAAAAGGTATCTTGCACACAACTTGAAATGCACCTTTGGATACACCATAATACATTGTATAATCTCTTTTGCATCCAATCAACCCAGCTAACACACTAAACCACAAAGCCCACTATCAAACTTCTGCTCATACAACAACTTAGCTTTTTACCTCTTGGTAATCTGAGTAGGATCCTGTAGACCTGGATCCAGTTCAAAGATTTCATTATCCAGTAGCCTTCGGAGCGTCACATCTGCCAGTTGCTCCATGATCCTGAAAGCCTCAGCGATGTTGAGGAATGTGGAGAAGTCACGCTCCTTATTTGCAGTAGTGACACGGACTGTGTCCGTCATGAAGACATTGGAGGTTCTTTCCAGTTTCTGGACCTCAACCCAAGGAATGATAAGTTTCACTGCAATCAGAGAGAAAAGCAAAAGTGTGTTGGAAACTCTTCTTACATTTTTTCAGATTTGGGAAATAAGCAAACTCAGAATGAAATGCATACAACCAAAGAGAAGAGAGAGACATTTTGGCAAGACCAAGCACATGCTGAAATGCCTGTTATGACTCTTCATTCAATCTCCCCCACTCCAAAAGTCTTTTTCAGATCTCTCCCTCACAAGTTTAACTATTGTCATATGAAATGCTGGACTGGGGAGTTGTGCCTTTGCAGAATACCTGCAATGCACTGTGCTCCTAACTTATTCACAAGTCATTTCTGCAGCCTGCTTCCTTACTACCAGAAGAAACAGTTCAACAGTACAAAAATAATAGGGAAAGGCTTTGTAATCTCCCAGAAACAAAACTGCAGGCAGGTGGAAAACCAATTACTTGCATGGTTACTTCAGGTTTTAAAATAAAGCTAACCCCCCCATCCAAAAGGAAGCTTTTGCACACGGAGACTTCTATAAAGTGTAATTACTACTACAAACAGGACATTTTAAAAAAAGCTGCCTAGGCATTGGGATCGTGCCATTTTGGTTATTTTATACTGAAAGGTGCACAGGCAAATCTTGCCCTAAACATTAACTGTATTCAGACTTATTTACAGAAAACAAAAAGTGCAGGACTCTTTTCTATACTTAAACACTGCCAAATCATATAAATACAAGTGGTAAACAGAATCAGCTTATTTTAGATAACTGCTGCAGGATGTTACTTGCCTCTCATACAAATCTCTCGGTAGAAATTAGGCTGAAAAGGACTTTAATGTAGATTAAATTTGTTCTTAACAACCGTTGGAAGCTTCCCAGGATTCTCTGCACCAATAACACCAAGACTACACCCCCTAACGTCCCCAGCTGGTCTCCTGATGCCAATAAAGCAATGAAAAGACAGTAATAACAAACATCGTCATATATATATGGTACTTATCCATGATCATTAATTACCTAAGGAGCTACCTTTCAGCAAGTTTTCTGAACTACATGAACCACAGCTGTCAAGCTTATTTGCAGATTACATTTTTTCTTACTTAAATAAAGCACAGCTGCATCAACACACACAGACTGTTGCGAATGGTCATAAAATCATCTGTATCGGCACAGCCAAGGGAAGAAAGATTAAATAACACCGCAGCAATAGCACTGTTGTTCAGGCAGGTCAGAATCACACAGGCTCTACAGTGTTGGTTGTAGAAACAGCACAGCAGACTGTAAGGGGCCCAAACTACTGATAAAGGGTATTAAGCCTTCAAAGTTTCAGAAAAAACACAAGTTTAATTAAAAAATTTGAAGAAACCTTGCCACACCCTTTCAAGATATCTGACCATCTCAGCCTGCAAATACTTTGAGGCTTAGATAAAAGGGAAAAATGTCCTGGAAAAAATGTTCCATAGAGTTTCTAGTCACATAAGCCCTAAGTTAATTTTATGAGAAGCTGAAAACAGGTTCTGATATTGCATTCCAGATCATTTCAACACCAAATAAAACAAGAAGGGAAGAGACTTGCCAGAACCAGAAGATTTAACACTTTGCCTATAAAGAGATTTCAGTCTACAATTTGGGGAGATTTTTACAAAGGTAAAAACACAATTAAGAAGCATTTTTATTGCAACTCTTATATTTTTTTTCCCCTGTGCTGTATTGAAGAACACAATAATTGTGATTTCTGAGCAATATTTTCAACACTAGATTGACTAGATTTGTGATTGCTACCTGAAAAAAAGACAATTAATCACTTGTTCTACATGCAATCAGCATCAGCTTCTCAAATAGTAACAAACAGAACTGTAGTAAATCTGGATTACACCACGCAACACAAAAGATTTCAAAAACATGACAAAACACTAGCCTAGAAACAGAAGTAATCTGCTTTAACAGAATCAAGGAAGTGGGAATCATTTCAGTATATATAATGCTTCCCACTGAGCTAGGGAAGTTTGTTTAGCCAAAAGCAAATTCAGGTTTTTATTTCACATTTCTATGCAAATGCATGGGAACACAAAGGCAATGCAACCGACTACAACAGTGAATGAACAGTGTATTTTCCATGGTCAAAATAAAAAGTGTAAACATGTAATTGTTTGGAGGTTTTTTCTGTATTTTCATAATGAATATTATTGAAGATATGAGAAGAAATCTCTTCTTAAACAATACAGCATGATGTTGTACTTCCAGTATCACTTAATTATCTGTGGTATTGCATAAACAAAATTTTTGGAACAATATAAAGGGTTTTTCTCTCTCCCTCCTGCTTCCTCAATTATCTATCATTAATAAGTACCATTTTTGCTTTGTGTGCTTTGGCAGACTGGCTATCTCAGATTTAATGACAGAATACCCACCATCATAGCAGGAAGAAGTGACTGACAAAGGATATTATTTAATACCTATTTTAAACAGAAAACAACAAGATTAAACAAGAATTCAGATATTGAATATGTATCAAGAGACTCCATTCTAGTCTTCCCAGCAAAAAGTGACTTTTGTTTTTATAGGGAATAACAAACTTACCCACATTTTAAATCTAACTCTTCCACCCTTTGCCGATATGACAAAATAATTGGCCTGAAATAATATAAGGGAAGAAAGGACTTCTAACTCTAAGCATGTCTTTGTATGTTTTAAGTCCTGGAAATTACCATTTACTACCATTCTTATCTCTACATTAATGCACTTCATTTTTAAATCTACAGCTATATCTCAACATCAAACCCAGATGGAATATGGCAAAGTTTTCCTAATTGTTATAACTGATAATTGTTGCTATATTTATAGCAGTATCAGTTTCTATTGCTGTCCTTGCTGAAGTTCCAGCAGGACAAACAGGACTTAAAATGTTAGCAGTTTGTGCACAATCGTACTATACAGAGAAATGCTACAGAGTTTGTATGGCTACATTCATTTTTACCATCTTATGTCTGTTACTTTCATTTTTACCTTCTAATACCTACTCTGACAGGCTTTTCATAATCACACAACCCTTCCTCTATAGCGCAACACCATGACCAAATTCTTACAACTTGCTGAACCATCTGAAAGTCTAAAAACCCCAGAACACACTTATTGTGACCTTCCTGCACTGCTATTCAGAAACACAAACAAATCTCTAAACTGCTGTTGATTTTCCTTAAAAGCTCTGAATTTTCACCTGGTTCTCCAAGGCACAGGCCTTTTATGTTTCCTGGGCTATTTTCAGGCAGACAGCTGGACTCAGACATCCCTGGCCCCACCAGCCCCTTCCCCTGCTGCCCTGCAGCAATGCAATGATTCTGCTTCCCCAACTGCAGGAGGGACCTATCCTTACTCACCCTTTTCAGCACTGAAAGTCCCTATTTCAGAACCTGTAGGAGGTCTGTTGCTGCTTTGCCTTAGCATTAAAAAAAAAGAATCAAGAGCAAAAAAAAGCACTGTGCTCTTATAGTGCTGTTTTTACTACTGGATTCATACTAAAACATAAAGACTGAAGTGAAAACTTAAACAGGATCTTTCAGCTAAACAGCAAAAAATTCAGGACCTAAACTTCAGAGGTGAAGTAGGCTTTTCATAACAACTCTGGCTATTCTTGCTTTTAAATGTAGTTATATTTATATCCCTCCCCAACATTAGGTGTCTTATGCATTTACACTTACATTCTTTGCCCAGGAAGAAAGAATAAAAACAGAGATGATTGATGCTCAAATAAAGCCAGCCTTGCCGAGGAACTTTTCCTTTCCAACAGCAACAGGAATAATAGGTGATCAACTTCTCTGCTTCAGGAAAATTAAACCTGGATTCAAATTTCACCAGGGCTTCTCGGAACTTCTCGGGGTCTTCCTCCTGCTCAGCGAGCTTGCTGCTCGTTTCCTCTGCGATCAGTGCCTGAGTCCATAGCGAGACAATGTTATTAGGTTAAATCTACAGCATTCACAGTCAGGCAAGTTGCTACAAGCTACCCATTCAAATTTTAGTAATGCAAACCTTTCTCACAAAGAAATTCAAGTTGATTTGCAATTTTCACACATGGAGAAATTTCTGGTGCTTGCATCTCTCATACATTTTAATGCTTCCAAACCAAGACTTCTGGGGCCGTTTTTAGATATAACATTTTTTCAATTAGTCTAGCAGAACCATATATTTATACTTTTACTATGGTTTATAATTGCTCTTATTTGGTATATACAGAGCAGAAGTAGAGTAACAGTTGTGTATGCTGACCAGTACCATATGAAGAAGCAATGCAGTCAGATGTGTCCTTAACTTGAGAGATGCTTGGAATCATTAAAAATATGGTTTAGAGAACATTAGAATTTCGAGAACAATAGAATTAAGATTACAGATTTTTAACAGTGGTATTACAACAAAGGAGCTGCAATTACCA
The DNA here is from genome assembly GCA_013397135.1 of Pachyramphus minor. Taxonomy (NCBI): domain Eukaryota; kingdom Metazoa; phylum Chordata; class Aves; order Passeriformes; family Tyrannidae; genus Pachyramphus; species Pachyramphus minor. The sequence continues at coordinate 294,307 of VYXB01007867.1, forward strand.
AGCAGTCCTAATACACAAAAAGACTACAGCAGGTACAAGGATCCAAAACCTGGACTTAACATTAACTAATGACACCTGAAGAATTTTAAATATGTGCTATGTTAGGTAATGGGCTCCCACAATGTTATCAAGAGAGATTAATTGTACTTGGTCCTTTCAGTGTGCCTAAGATAAAATGCCTTTTTTTAGAGAAAAGAGGATAAAAACTAGGATCTGTACAGTGATGTTTTGTCTCTGTACCCTTCTTCCCCAGATTCTGAGCCCACTGAGATCACAGCAGCAGGGTTGAAATTCACCAAAAGCAGTATCTTCCTACAAAGTTCCAAACCAGAAAAGGGGCTATGGGAGGAAGAGCACCCCAGTAAAACTCTTAGCAAGGAAAGGTTTGCAGTGGGACATGAGACACAGCAGTCACCATGCTCCTCTTGGAACACATATTTCACTAAAAGCACAGCTCAGAACACCAGGCTTTCTAAGTTTTACCCCACATGCCATTATTATTTTAAATCTGGTCTTTGGTCACAAAATTCCTTTACTTTTAAAATTCTTTAGCCACCCAAACACAAGTGCTGCTTTCTCCAACCCTGTGGCCAGCCAGTAGGTTCATCTGCCTGGCCACGACCCCAGCATTCTGCGAAGCCAGTGGCAGTTTCTGTGCCAGGTCCTGACAACGCAGGTGCTGTTGCACAAGGGCCTTTTCTCCTGTCCCTGTGCTGCGGGGACTGGGGTGGTGCCCACGTGGGTGTGCAGATTCAGGCCCTGTGGCTATCACCTGATGTCACCACTGAGCACCACCAAGAGGGACAGATGTGTGTAAATGGGCAGGAGAAACAGATGGGTTAAAGCTAGGAAAAACAAGTGGGATAGGAGGAGAAACATAGTAAGGAGGAAAAGCTGAGATACAGGAAGGGAAGGTATTTAACATAATGTTTTGGAGAGACGGAGGAACTGAAAACAGATGCTGAAGACAGCTCAGCTGTGTATCATAGGGGAGAAAGCAGTGAAGCTGGAAAGGGACAAGTGGGATAAAGATTAAATTAGATACTTTGGTTTCGAGATGTGTCCAAGAAAACATGAGTACAGACGCACAGGTGCTGGCCACATCGGGTGCAAGAGCCACACAGAAAACTAATAACGTTTAGATGCTCAAAACCAATTATGAACCACAACAACTTCATGACATTACCTCTAATAGACAACATGTAATTGGGCAGGGAAGGGTGAAAGTGAGACAGTTTCCTTACCTTCACTTTCCCTTTGACAAAACTAACAATATCTTCTTTATTGTCAAACACAGACAAAGTATGGAGCAAGTTTTGTTCCAGCCATTCCCAGTGCTGGTTTATTTCCTCTGCAGTGGCACCTAAAAAAGCAAAAAATAGGGTATTGAAACTAATCCTACAAAATAAAATTGCAAGGAAGAAAAAAAAAAGGAATAAAATGCACTATTTCAGAAATTCATTATGAAAAACTGAACTTTCAACCTCAGAATTCTTAGTAGCAAACAGATCAAAAAGGTCTCGTTCATGGCAATATAGCCAAGAGAAAAACAAAACCCTCTTTGTTTTAGAGAATTAGTTTTAGTACTTTTAGTTTTATCTTCTTGAATGCTCTCAGCCAGAAAATGCTGCATTAAAAGTCAGAGCAGAAAAAACAGCAAAACTTCATCCTGAGCTGCTAAACTGCAGCTTATTCTGACACGATGTTCCTTAAGTAGCCACTGGAAACCTTTGATTTATGCCCTGTTCCCAAAAGTTCCTGATCTTCCTGTCTCCCTCCCTCAATACGCACATGCATACACACACCCCACACACACATGCACACCCTTTGAGAGGAATATATACAATCTACATCCTATTTAAAAAGTTCTCTATAACCAATAAAGTACTTTAAAATAAAAGAGTTTGGTTCAGCAACACCTAAAGGTTCTACAAGAGCACACTTCTGCTGTTTGGGGAAGAAATTAAGCAAATAGAAAATCTTTGAAACATACGGATTTTCAAATCTTTAAAGCTTCTTTCTCTAAAGATTTATGTGAGAGTTTTGTTGTTCTTTTAAATGTAATGTGTTCACACTAACTCCAGAAATAATATTTCACTACCTATTTGCTTTGGCTCTTTCTACTTGAAACTGAATTGTCTCTGCATGACATAATGACAGAAAAGTTAGAACAAGATGGGCACCACACCGGGCCATCAGGGAAAACCTGGCCCCTCCAGATCTTACTGGTCAGTGACTAAACATTACAGGTAAAAAAGTAAAGGCAGAAACAGTTTCCTCTCCTAGTGCCTTGCTAGTGGAAGAAAGTAGTTGTTGGATGTAAGAGACACACAAATCACAGATGAATATAATAATAAAATTAATTTCAAATAGAAGACACATAATCTCAAGATCTGTTTTGTGTGTATATCAGATACATCATGTTGCCTCACAACAACAATAACAAAAAAGACCAATTTAAGTAAGGATTTTCCACTTTCCTCTGCTCTATTTTCCATGCATAATGCCAACTGGCAGGGAAACTTTCCAAGCTTTAACGTCCCTGACAGGAAGGTCTTGTAATGGAACTTCATAAATATCACTAATCAAGGTCAGATTAAAAAAAAAAAAATCATGGCAGAAAAGACACTTAAATGTCCTTTAGGTAAAGAGAACAAATTATATCAATAACAATCATTTTATACTGAAATAGCTGCATAAAGCAAACACTGAGTCAAATTTTTATTTCTGAACAATCTAAAAGATACCAACTCTATGGGAGAGCTGTTGGGCTGCCTCTGGTGAAATCAGCCATGACCAAGATGCCTTTAAGAGCAGCATCCACACTGCTGGGACTGCTCTGAGCCTGGGTGCTGGCAGTGGCTATAATCTACGGGGGCTACTGCAATCTTTCCTTCCTGCCTCCATTGATTCTGCTCAAATACAAAAAGATCGTTTTGCCCCTTTCATTTGGTCAGGCCAGCTCCTCAGCTTTTTAGGTCCTTTCTTCATTTCTAATTTCCATTTCATGTTTTAAAGTTGTCCTGTGATTAGACCCAAGCACTGCCAATATCTTCCTGATTTCTCTTCCTTATTCCTTTTCTGTGCTACTCCTCAGCATTTTATTCCATCTTTTACTCACCTTCTTCATCTGTCTGTGCCAAGTGTTTTGTCTAACCACTGCCTCATTCCTCATAATCTCTCCTTTAAACCCACTTCTCACCAATCCCTTTGCTTTCCCTCTCCTAAAACCTACTTCACTTGACTGGGACTTGAGTTTCTCTTTTGCCCACCAGTCTTCTGAAAGCAATATTGTACATGGCTCTACATTAGGGCCAAGATCAGCCTTTTTTTTGCCTCTGATATAACATGACTAACCATCTGGATTGAAACATCTCTGCCAGAACATGCATGTTTGGATCAGACTTCCTAGTAGCCCTCCGAGATTTGCAGAAGTCTGTAACACAGATCTGACCATTATTTATATATTATCATTTAAGCCCACGCTCCTGGAATAGACGACTGCCAACATACAATTAAGAAATGTTATTTTAATTAACTGCCTGCTGACCTGATGGCTATCTGTAATGAAGTTACACTGGCAGACTGGAAGGGGTTCCTGCAGCTGCTCCTTGCCCATGCTATAAAGCAGCAGGAACCTTAATTTGACTCACTGCTCCTTCCAAAGCTTGTAACAGACTCTTAGCGTCATGTTTGCATGAAGCACCTCGCTCAGGCAGGGCAGGGCTGGGTGAGCAGTGACAGCCCCTCCTGTGTGGGGAAGGTCCTCCTCCAGCTTCCCAAGAAATGGATTGAGTGACATTCCTCTGATTCCTATTGCCAGCACAAGGTCTCCCTTGGACACTTATGTCAGGGTCTCACAGCAGCAATATTATTCAGAAACAACTTCTGCTTCCAAGGTTCTTCATTTCTGGTAACCGTCTATGTCTTACCCACGCAGCATACAAAACAGACCCCTCTGCTTTCCCTCTGTAACTGTAAATCTCATTTTCTCAAGGATGAGCATCCATTCAGAAGAGCCAAAGACAATTTTAAAAAACATTAATCAAATAAGTTTATCTCAGCAAAATCCTTAATTATTCCAACCAAGCTAGTTCTTGATTTATAGTTTCTTTAATGTGGAAAAAAAAAATGGAAAAAAAAAAATTCTGTGTGCAGTAAAAGTGTGGATAGGGCAAAATAAGCCTCAGAGAGGAGTACTGCGTATGTTCAAATAATCAAGAAGCCCATGACAGAAACACTGAGCTTACTTTTTCATTGAAAGCTACCTGGCTTCATCAGAGGACTGTAACAGCATGAAGATCTTAAATTTCTCCATGAGATGGCATTATTTAAATATAAGAAGGAGGGAGGTAGGGATAGAAAGCACAGAGAAACTGCAAAACAAAGAAAACCCAGCCAAAACAAAAATAGCATAAAAAGACTTTACACAAGCTTCTTCACACACATCTAGCCCAGGGAAAAATTCCCAATATTAATGGAGAACATGCAGAGGGCTCACTGCTGAACCAAGGAAGAATTGCTAAATGAGCTTGTACAGAAGAAAGCTACATTTATACATAAATGAATATATAGACTGCCTTTTCCATTTAAAGGACTGCTATGTCAAATGCCATCAATAACATGTCAACATTTACATTAGCTAACTATTTCATGGCTTGATCAGTATAAGAAAGAATAGAATTGAACAGAACAGTTTTCAGTTGGAAGGGATCTACAACAATCACTGAATGGGTCAGGTTGGAAGAGATCACAGTGAGTCTGGTGGATCTGGTCCAACCTCCCTGCTCGACAGTTCTTGAATATTTTCAGTGAGGGAGACTCCACAGCCTCTCTGGGCAACCTGTTCCAGTGCTCAGTCATCCCCACAGGAAAGAAGTTTTTCCTCATATTCTAGTGAAACTTCGTGCGCATCAGTTTCTGCCTGTTGCCTCTTGTCCTGTTGCTTGGCACCACCGTGAAGGGCCTGACTCCGTCCTCTTGACACCCTCCCTTCAGATACTTATAGACATGAATAAAGTCCCCTCTCAGTCATCTCTTCTCAAGCCTGAACATGCCCGGTTTCCTCAGCCTTTCATCATAAAAGAGATGTTCCAGTTGAAGGGCCTGACTCCGTCCTCTTGACACCCTCCCTTCAGATACTTATAGACATGGATAAAGTCCCCTCTCAGTCATCTCTTCTCAAGGCTGAACATGCCCAGTTTCCTCAGCCTTCCATCATAAAAGAGATGTTCCAGTCCCCTCATCATCTTTGTTGCCGTCCACTGGACCGACTCCAGGAGCTCCATGTCTCTCTTGTCCTGAGGAGCCCAGAACTGGACACAGCACTCCAGATGTGGCCTCACAGGGCTGAGCAGAGGGGCAGGATCACCTCCCTCAACCTACTGGAAATGCTCTTCCTAATGCACCCCGGATACCATTGGCCTTCTTGGGCCCAAGGGCACACTGCTGGCTCATGGATAGCTACTTGTCCACCAGGATCCCCAGGTCCTTCTCCAAAGAGCTGATTTCCAGCAGGTCGGCCCCAGCCTGTACATGGGGTTATTCCTTCCCAGGTGCAGGACAAAGCACTTGCTTTTGCTGTATTTCAGGCAGTTCTCTGACCCTCTCTCCAACCTGCCAGGGTCTTTTTGAAGGGCTGCACAGCCCTCTGGGGTATCAGCCACTCCTCCCAGCTTTGTGTCATCAGTGAACTTGTTGAGGAGGCATCTGCCCCTTTATCCAAGTCATTGATGAATAAGGTAAATACTGGGCCCAGTATTGAACCTTGGGGATCAGCACTAGTGACAGGCCTCCAACCAAACCCCATGCCACTGATTACAGCCTTTTAGGACCTGCCATTAAACCAGTTCTAAACCAACCTCACTGTCCACTCATCCTGCCCACAACTCCAGAGTTTGCCTATGTATGTGAGAGACAGTGTCAAAAGCCTTGCTGAAGTACAGGCAGACAACAGCCGCTGCTCTACCCTCATCCAGGAAATATTTTCATCATGGCA
>VYXB01007867.1:301042-337821 GCA_013397135.1 Pachyramphus minor
CTTGGGCCCAAGGGCACACTGCTGGCTCATGGATAGCTACTTGTCCACCAGGATCCCCAGGTCCTTCTCCAAAGAGCTGATTTCCAGCAGGTCGGCCCCAGCCTGTACATGGGGTTATTCCTTCCCAGGTGCAGGACAAAGCACTTGCTTTTGCTGTATTTCAGGCAGTTCTCTGACCCTCTCTCCAACCTGCCAGGGTCTTTTTGAAGGGCTGCACAGCCCTCTGGGGTATCAGCCACTCCTCCCAGCTTTGTGTCATCAGTGAACTTGTTGAGGAGGCATCTGCCCCTTTATCCAAGTCATTGATGAATAAGGTAAATACTGGGCCCAGTATTGAACCTTGGGGATCAGCACTAGTGACAGGCCTCCCACCAAACCCCATGCCACTGATTACAGCCTTTTAGGACCTGCCATTAAACCAGTTCTAAACCAACCTCACTGTCCACTCATCCTGCCCACAACTCCAGAGTTTGCCTATGTATGTGAGAGACAGTGTCAAAAGCCTTGCTGAAGTACAGGCAGACAACAGCCACTGCTCTACCCTCATCCAGGAAATATTTTCATCATGGCAGGCAATTAGGTCAGTGATGCATTATTTTCCTCTAGTGAATCCATGCTGACTACTTCTGATCACTGTCTTGTCTTCCATGTGGACAGCAACGGCCTCCAGAATGAGGTGCTCCATCACCTTTCCAGAGATTGAGCTGAGGCTGACTGGCTGATAGTTCCCTGAGTCCTCCTTCTTTCTCTTTTTGAAGACCAGGGTCTTCAAAGATATTTGCTCTCTTCCAATCCTCAGGCACCTCTCCTGATCACCACAACCTTTCAAAGTTGATCATCAGTGGCCTCGCTATGCTGTTCACCAGCTCTCTCAGCACCCATGGATGCATCCCGTCAGGGCCCAAGGATTAACGAATGTCAGGTTTGCCAAGGTGTTCTCTAACCCAATCCTCCTTAACTGAGGGAAGTCTTCCCTCCAACATTCTGGTAATCTGGGTCAGAGATTCCTGAGAGCTGGACTGGTCAGCAAAGACTCTTACAAAGAAGGTGTTCAGTACCTCTGCATCCTCCATTACTATTACAAGTATCTTACTAGTGTCTCCCCTCCATTTAGTAAGGGGCCCACATTATTCTTTGTTTTCATTTTGTTATTGATTTATTTGAAGAAGCCCTTCTTGCCATCCCTGAAATCCTGGGAATCATCTAGTCCAACTGTGACTCCTTGAGGGTTGACGGAAAGTTAAAACCTGTTATTAACAACATTGTCCAAATGCCTCTTAAACACTGACAGATTCAGTGGGACATGAACCATGTTTCAGAGGGAAGCCTGTTCCAGATTTGACCGTCCTTTCAGTAAAGAAATGCTTCCTAATGTCAAGTTTAAACATCTCTGGTCACAGCTTTGAACCATTCCCAAAGAAAAACTGCTTTAAATTTCAGTACTAGGATTTTATATATGGGAACAGAAGGGATAGAGAACAGCCCTACAGATTGGCCTAGCAAGAACAGGATGAATGGAACAAGTGCATTCAGATGGCCTTTACTGTGCCATAGCAAGGTTGCTGCAATTCATATTGATATCACTTCCCTGAAGATGAGCTCAATTTTCAGAGATTGCAGAAACACTCCAAAAGGGATTAGTGCACAACAGACCAGGCAATTAGACACTCCCCACTGCAAAAACCTCCGAAGTCATGTAGCATCTTCCAAATGTTCCAGTTACGTTCCATTATATCCAAGTGTGCTAAGACGTTTCACAGTAAGCAAGTGGAACACTTTAGCAGTGAAAGCCTAAACTAAGTTTCTTGCGGTAAGGGACTATTACTACTCTGCAAGAGACAGAAACTTAACACAGCAAGACATCCTTAGCTATACAAGTTTTCTATAGAAATTACAGGTGTTCCTAGGAAACACCTTTTTGTAAGTCCTATCTGGGTTTTTAACCAGAGGTTAATTTGGTTGTTAAACGCTACAGGCAATAGCTTTCCACACACACACAACTAGCTGGGGTTACCTTGAGCTTCCTGGACATGCAGACACTGACCATGCTCAGAATCAGTTTGGGGTTTTCCGTCTGTGACTCACCAATAGCTACGGCCCAGTAAACTTCTGATCCGTTCAATAACTCACCACATGCAATGGCAGAGTAAACCTGTGAGCCTGGAACTTGCAGTAAAATTCGAAATGGAGCGACGCGTGCATTAGAGTCTAACACGGCATCCAGGGCACCAACCAAGCGACCTGCAAAGAAAGAGGGGGGAAAAGAGGATTACTGCCAGTTTTCACTTCTGTAGCCTACAAGTCATTTCACATCTGAAGACGTAAAATTAAAACACAGAATGTAATGATACCGATTCTTCCCCAATTTTATGCTGTGATTTACAGATGGTCAGAATGCGAAAGGCAAAACAGATTAGAAGATCAAAAGCATATGGAGTTCTTTGCACTTCAGGTTTTGCCTCATATGTATGTATGTAACCACAGAATCGAGGTGGAAAGACCTGAGGGCGCCTTAAGAAGTTACCGTTCCAGCCCCACTCTGAAGTTGGATAAATACACCTATGCCATAAGTGGTGTTTGCCTAACCCATTCTTCAAAACCTCCAACAACCAAGATGCAACAACTTCCCCAGCTAGCCTCTTCCACTATTTTCATTAAGTATTCTTACCAAGGAAAAAACCAAACCAAAACAAAATAACCCCATCAAGCCACCCACCAAAATCTTAAACTTTCTTGCTAAAAACTAATCTTCCCCCTGGAACACAGAGAGTAGTTGGCCACAGGCACTTTTGATGTTAATGCTTGACATAATGAAAAAGTATCATCATGGTTTCCCATCCTTTAATGATTTCTCTTTTTCTAAAGAAACCCCAATCACCTCATCTCTTCCTTATGGTTCATATTTTTCAAAAGCTCATTGTTCTTAGGCTTAAACCGGAATCTCTCCAGCTTATCTTTAAGCATGACACTCTAAACCGAACCTGATACTCACTGCTACTGAAGTCTCAGCCACAAGCAGAATGGGAGGTCACCTCCTGTACCTTGCACACATGCCACTGTATCCAAGAAAGCTTGCGGCAGTATCCCACTGCAAATCAGCACTTGATATCAACACAGGCAAACTAATTTTGAAGAACTGGAGCAATTGCTGCCTCTGAAAAAGACTTTCCAGCCTGGAGGTCACCTGGAGTTGCTGGCCATTCCCTCAAGAAAGCAAAACCAAGGTATCCCTGAAAAAGTCACCTGAGTGCCAGGATTTACATATTAAATCAACTCAGATTTGATTTATGGTGCTTACAAATAGCAATTCAGGAGTAACTTTATATTCAGTTCCCCTGTGCATCCTGCAGAGATACAATCTCCTAGAGAGTAATGGCTTTACCATGTGTGCTTTTGTCACTAGAGTATCCAGGAAGTTCTCTGCAATACTATGTTCTCCCTTAGCACATGTAATCTTTCCAACCTGTTGTATTTTTGTTCCTTCAGTATTAACCCAACATAAAAAACTCTCAGCCTCCAAAAGGTTTGCCAGCCCTTGGCACCACATGCCATTTTAAAAATGGCATTCTCCAGTCCATCACCTAAGTGATTAATGGAAACCATGGAGACCTACAAAGTCCTCATCCTAGTTGCCTTCCTACTTGGATCACAAAACACAGCTAATTAATTTGAGTATAGTACAAGAAAACAGCATTGCAACCGCTTCCTGGTCTAAAGGTGTAAGAAGCTCACAAGGAACAGCATCAAAAACCTTCCGAGAGCGACCCTGCATCCACACTCACTGTTGATGATGTTTTCAAAGCCAAGCAGAAATTGGGCAAAATATACTTCACCAGCAGTTTTCTTCTCAGATAAATAAGTGACCAGATCTCACACCCATCTACTTAAAATTTGGAGACCAATAATACGTAAAATATCTGGAATTGCTAAGTGCTGTCTCATAACTACAAGAAAAAGCCATAAAAATTCATCCTAGAATAAAAGGTAGAAAATTACCTGTGCTCACAGAAAAAAGAGCACCAACTTTGGTGTGGATTAAAGCCAGTAAGAGAACATCAAATGATGCAGAGACAAAAACAGGGTTTAACTTTCAAAAGACTTGATACATCATAAGAAAAAAAAAGAAGAAGAAACTTATGAAGCACTGTGCACGCTTTCCCCTGATGACAGATCTAGGAGAAAGATTTCCTTTCATTTCACTGAAGTTGGAAAAAAGTGAGTGAACAGCAAGTGCTACCAAAATTCCTAGAGAACACTTAAAGAACATCTGATTTGTGAAATACTTTTTTTTTTTCCAGAAACCATGGAAAAACACGTGAAAGCACAGAAGTAGCTGCAAAATGTTGGTTTACTTCTTAGCCTGTGCAAAATTAATTCCTTTTTCTCTTCCTGAATAACAGATCAGAAAAACCAATTCCTCTTCTCACTGTTTACTTCTGCTTACAATTTCCATTTTGCTTACGAACTATCAAAAAGAAACCCATTCCTCCTTTGACCATATGAAGAAATAATCACCTCCCTTGTCTAAACTGCACATAGCTAAAATATTAACTAAAGATGACAAAGAGGACCCAGAACTAAGAATCAAAGAGAAAAAAAAAGAGTATGGGCTGGCTCCACTACAAGGGCTTTGCAAGGGCATAGGAACCCCACACCTAAATCACTCCAAGCCATCACTGTGGCTGACAGGAGGTCCTGTCACGTCCCACCTCTGCCAGGAGGGTCTGCAGTGGGGTTTCTCCAGAGGGAAGGTAAGAGGCAGCAGGGGAAAATAAAAGCAAGTACTTAACTACAAGTTAAGCAAGCACAAAGACTGGGTCCCATCCCCATGTTTTGGTCTCATCCAAAAATAAAGGAGAGACTGACAGAGGCAGAGAATAGGGGGGAAAAGATGCACTAAGAGTGCATTTGCAGAAGCATGAAAAGGATTCAACATTAATACATACATCAAAGCCTAACATGATAATTTAGTTGAAACTGTGGTAGCATAAAAAACTAGAGGCAAAACTTTTCCAATGCAAGTTGCCTCATACTCATTTGGGGTAACTTTTGTATCATAACATCGGAAAATAAACAACCTAAAAATCCTAAACAAACAAACAAGAAACTTTATGCAGTATGCTGATTTTGAAACATGCTTTGAAAAACACCGAGCTTGTGAGCAAGCACCTCTGTAATAACATGTCCTAACAGTTTGTTCCATGGAAGGATCTTTTATAAAAGAGAATCTGTTTATAAAATAAAAGGGTCTCTGTCTTGCAAGTACATATAAATTACATAAAGGGTCTCTGGCTCTCATATTGATGCATCAGCTTGCCTTTGGTCAGGATGATGCAGACCTCTTCCGCATCACAAGCAACTATGAAACCATTTACACGACAGGACAGTAAAAAATGAAAGGGAACAGAAGCAGAAGGGGAAAAGGGAGAAGAACTGCTACACAGGTTTTCTTCCCAAAACTCCCATTGCTTTTTTATTTTTACTCTATATGGGACAAGCCTTTTGGGAGGAACATAAAATTCAGAGTACCTCTTCCCCTTTTACAAGCCACTTCACCAACTTGTCCGCTTTTTGACCTCCCAAGACACAGAAGTATTTCAGGAAAAGCAATTAACCATACACTAACTGTACTAAGGAAAGCTGCAGACATAGGTTTAGAAAGCCTTCTGCTAAAGACCACTGACAGAACACTGCAGGTTCCTCAAAAGGTACAAGTTTCTTCATGCAGAAAGAATATTTCCAGGCTAAAAGTCACATGCAAATGTCCAATGTAGTATGCATGCTTTTGACAAACATGGAGGAGAAGACAGGAGAAGTGGAAAAACACACTTTTCTACTGAAATTATATGCTTCTCTTCAATAAATCTGATCACTTTAAAAGGAAGCTGGGTTTCAGGTAGGGCAACATCTACCTGTATTTTTTCAGAAAGTTTATAAAACATATCTGGAAAACTTACTACAAATCCCACAATTTACTCAGTAGTTTTTATTTCACTGAAACATCTACTTTCATGCATATTTTGCTGCTTGAATACTGGAAACCGGATACCTCCAAGTAAAACAAGACTGTTGTACTTCCAATTGCAAATTCATTTCTACCAAGTGTACATGCACATTACGGATAAAATACAACAAATAAACTGAAGTATAAAAATTAGCAAGGAACCATTTCAAATTCTACAACAGGTGGAGACTGTCTCCCCTTTACAGAGGTCAACCTGTAACCAAGTAGGGCACAAATAGGACATCACGCACCATGAACTTGTTGAGCACTTCTTCACACGCACACACACAAAACAAATCTAGGATTATAAGGATCAGGTTCTCAAATGAACTATCACAAGTGCACCATTCTTTATCTTTGAAGACATGGTTCCTTACACCCCCACCAAAAGATAAAAGATCCCATTACAACTTACCTTGTGTCATGTTCATAACTAATCTAGGAAAAGGAACATGTTACTAAGTTAATTTAACATGTAACTAAGTTAATTTAACACCAACTTCTACTAACGATACCATATCTTTCAAACTAAAGAATGCAGGCTCCTTTCCCAAATCACTATTAATTATCTACACAGTATTTCAAAAGTTGTTTTAAACTTCCAAGACACTGGGCAGAGGATGATTAAAGTCAAACTCAAACTAAAAACTCGAGCTGAAAAACTACCTATTATTGCCATCTTTTAGGACAATATTCAAGAGGCAGTCCAAGACACCCTCTACATACAGCAAGATGATTTCTACTTACCTCCATCATATTCTAAAGGCCTTAAAGGGAAATTTTTGAGAGCTACTCAAATGCCTTCCCATAAATGGGGTGGTCACTTCAGTATGCCTTCCAATTCATCCTTGGGAGCTTACTGCTGCTTGCTACATCTGCTCCACCACAGAAAGCTGGAGGTACAAAGAAAAATAAGCCCAGCTGTCTAACAAAAGCTATACTTTACCCAAAAGGAGAAAGCTCTTCCCAGGAAGTGGAAAAAGCTAACAGCACAGGTTGCTTCCCAGTGGATGCAGTTTTGTAAGGAGAGTTAATTGTTGCAAGAAGCACTCTAAGCTGTTCAGGCACATGAACTGAGAGAAAAGAGCAAATCAAACAATACAGACGATCATAAAAATAAAGTTAGGGTTTTTTTAAGGACAGTGAAATTGAACTAACAGCTTCAATAAAGCAGAATTAATCTCGGCTTTTTGAGGCAGAAAGCACTCCATACCCTGAATCCTAATTACACTTCTTCACAGAGCTTCCTCTATCTGCAATGATTTGCAAACAATTAGTCTCACAATAGCCATGGTGGGCAGCAATTAGCCACACTAGAGGAGGTAAGCAAACGGATCAAGGAACAGCTCACCATCAGGCAGAACATAGGGAGGAAAACACAGACCTGCCCATTCCCTAGCCCCTACTCTCCAGCTGGTGGAACTGAAAGCTGCTTTTCACAACAACCAGGATAAGCTCAGCCTGACAAAAGGGTACTCCTGGGACAGCACCAAAGAGCAGGGATTGCTTGCCTGGCTCTGCACGGCATCTCAGCAGCTCTCCCTAGGACCAAGGTCCTTGCTGAGACAGGGATGGGGGGGGTTATGAAGCTGACTCCCACTGGGCCTCAACCACCTTAACACGCAGGAGCCCTAACTAGTGCCTGCAACCCCATGGGTGGCCCAAGGCAAGACCCATAGGTGAGATTCACTGACGATCACTTACAGGGCTGCCTCCTCTTACAGCCCAGCCAGAGTGCCACACATCCCACAGGTACTGAGCATTATATGCTAAGGTGGAGGCTTTTGAGAGGTACCTCAGGATACGGCCCAGGACAGTGGGCACGAAGCTACTGTTGGCCAGTGGTGGCCCCCAGCACAAATGTTTGGGGACACCTTTCATACTACCGTGATTTGATTTCTACAAAAGTTCAAAACTCAGATGTTAAACACGTTGTTATTTTCACTCAGGCCTCCCTAAAATACAGTTTTTTTGATGGATAAGAACACCATCAGTTATGCCAGGCCACTAATGACAATGGCTTAATGCCTTGGCTTTACACCAGCCACACTGTCTTTGTTTGCAAAATTATATCAACAGTTTTTGACACAATACAGCACCCATTAGAAAGTATTTCTTATTATGCTTCTACCACCAGAAAAAAAGTTGCAGAACTTATTTGGGTAAGTAATAAGAAAAAGGATGAAGGAAGACTCCTCCAACGGCTGTAGGAAGGCTCTGTTTCCTTTGTAATGATAAGGGCTCACCACACTCAAAGATAAGCACAGACAACACTAGATTTCAGCATAAATACCGAATGCTCCAAGCATTTATTCACCCAGGGAAATACTCAACATCCAAACCCTTACAATACTTCCAAGGCACGCTTTGCTAGATCAAACACTGCCACTAGGTAAACCGGCTTCAGTTGAGCTGGGACTTTTTTCAATCTGGCATGTAGAAATAAATGGTAACAAATTACTTAATCATTATTCCTAGGTCCCAGTGCTCCAGGGAAGGTGGACATGAGAAATACAAGTAGTCACACATTTCACTGTGGAGGTTGACATCCCACAGTCCCCATGATTCCCGTATCCCTGGATGTGACACGGAGCTCTTGCACTGGACCACCACGCAGGGAGGGAAAGACCATGCACCCTCTTTCCTGGACTGGTGGAAGTGGTATCACTGCCCTGGGGCACTGGTTACTTCTCCTCAGCCCTGCTCCCCATGGGCTGCTTCCCCAGGCGGGCATGCTGCCATAGCAGAGCACTCACAGCTGCTTATCTCAGTCCTCTGCCATCAGTCCACGTCATGCCAAGCCTATTTTTATAGCCCTGAAGGCCGCTGAGCCAAATGCTTTGATTCTCACATTACAAGCAAAAATACCTGAAACTGTTTGCCACCTGAAAATGGACAAGAAGATGGGATATACAAGCTGCTGCTGCAGCCCTGTAAATTATTCAAACACAGGGCACTAATCGGGGCAATACAAAAAAGTCTTTTGCTTCTGGTGTGTTCTATAAATAACACCGAATAGACTGAACTAGTGCTAGCTAAATTCTCAGGTTGCTGACATTCTTAATTATTTTATAGAGAAGGTGTTTTTTCCTATGAGGGTAGTGAGACACTGAAACAGGTTGCTCAGAGAAACTTGTGGATGCCCTATCTCTGGAAGCACTGAAGGCCAGGCTGGACGGGGCTTTAAGCAGCCTGGTCTAGTGGAAGGTGAATCTGCCCCATGGCGGGGGAGTTGGAACTAAATGGTCCTTTAAGGTCCCTTCCACTCCCCATATTCTACGATTCTCCTGCCTTTTCCTGTGGCACTTGGCCTCCACAGCATGAAAATAAAAAGGCACCATAGCTGTTTATTGGATTAGTCTTGCACAAGCTGGTGGTCAATCACTAAGCAGACACAACTCCACAGCCCCTCCTTTCCAAGCAAAGGTACTTCCTCACCTTTAATATCAGCATTTAACACAATGCTAATATTTCAACACAAGCACCCGCATTTCACCTTCCCCATCTCGGCATTGCTGTGCCTTAGGATTAGGAAACATCCCAGAAAGCCAAGCAGAGGGGGCCAGAAAAGCACACACAGATCAAGGGGACACAAGGGTCAGGAATCTGAGTGCCTGGTTTTGCAGGTAATAGCCTGGCCCCCCTGCTCCCGTCCTTCCTTCCAGCTCAAACAATGTAACAGAGAAGCCATCCTCTTAGGAAAGAGCTTTTAAGTATGCATTCTCCTTAAAAAAATGTTTCTGTAAAATAGAGATTTAAAACGGGGAACAAAACCTGCCCATCTGAATTCCACTTGTGGGCAAGGCTAGATAACATTCTGACAAGAGTCCAAGCTTTCAATAAAGTATGCAGATTTCTTCCTCTCCTGTGCAAGGCTTCAGAGAGCTGTTCCTTAAGAAAACAAAACCACAAATACAGACAGTGAGCATACCAATATCCTTTATTAATATCGGTATTGTGGCATGTTCCTCTCCTCAAACTGCTGCATTTGAAATAAAGGTGTTTGGGTTTTTTTTTTCCCATGGCACTCAGATTGAACATTTACCCATCCATAACTTGTTTTGGTATCCTGGACATATTTTAAGACAAAAAGGCAAGCCCTTTTGAAGACTGTGTTGGGATAGATCTTTTAATATGATTCTAAGAATATGCTATTCATTTTGCCTTCCACCCCTCCAGAAGGAAAAAAAGTTTGAGTTCTTTTCTAGTCTTCATGGCGTTTTTGACCCTCCCCTGTAATGAACAGTGGCCGTCTAAATGAATTCCCCGTTTGAGCTGAAAGAATGCTCAACCACTGTGGTCCCCTTGCTGCCCTTCCCTGAAACAGACTCTATTATAAAAATTATTTACTTCAGACCCTGGGAGATGCCCTGACCCAGGGCTACTAAAAGCTGAGGTACTGACAATGGTTACAGGACCGCTTGGACAGGAGTGTATGAAAGGGCAGCAAAAGATATTTTGCTTTTTTAATTTCCAGAAAAAAGACACAGAGCTTACGAACAGCCAGTTTCATTAAAAAAATTAAAATCCAGGTAAAGGGAAAATAAGAAAAAAAGGTTTTACCAGATAACTAGTCAAACCTCCATTGATAACCAAGAGGTACTCTGTAGATCAATTTGAAAGCTATCACCTGCAAGAATTTTATTTAAAAGAAAAAATTAAATCCTAAGATGGGACTTTATTTCAATTGCTGGCACATAGCTCATGGAAGTCTATTTGTCATGCCTACCACATTTATTTTTACTAAAGTAACAATAAGATTCAGATTCACATATAGAAGATGCTTTTTTTTCCCAGTGTATTACATTATATTTAGAGTTGTGAGCCATAAAGTTTTGTATGAGCAGAAGAAGAAATTAATTTCCTTTCAAAGTGTTCATTCTCTGCAATTTGCAAATAATATAAGACCATATCCAGTCTGGAAAGTGCCCTGAGCTGAAAATGGAGGCTGGAAGAATAGTGGGGCAAGATATTATAACTAAATTATAAGCATGGATAAAACAAGAACAGAACATAAGCTTTTACTGATCTACTTCAAGCATGAAGTTAAAGAAGCACTGTATCTCAATAAGACAAAAAGCTACTTGAAATAAGAGTTCATTTTAAAGTCTCACTTAAACTCACTTATAAAAGGGAGAACTCACAAGTGTTTAAAAGAATCCTGAGTGGGGTTTTATATGCTCAGAGTGTGCAATGTGAAGTACTGTATAAACACCAAATGCAACGCTAGTTGTTTGGTAAGAATGAAAAACTACTCTCAGTCCAGCACTCTTGATGAAATTGTTCCCAACACCTCCCAGAACAAGCAGTTTTGCTGTCAAAATGCACAAAACTAATCTAATCGAACAGAAAAGTGCATGAAGCTTTCAACATCCCCTAATAAAAATTAAAGTACTGGTTCACTTCAGGACTAAACCATCTTGTACTATTTACCATAAGGTATTTGACAGTATTTTTGACCACTGGTATCTCAAGCTTATCATTAATATGTAACCCCAGAACCAAAGATATCAGCAAGTATGAAATCCAACTAACTTTGACCAGTCAGTCATGGCTACATCACAAGCCTTTTTTGTAGGGATCACTAAAGGGCTCTCCCATTAGGCTAAGAAAACCCCAGAACAAACAAAAACTGATGAGCTAAATAATTTTTTTTAGATCTATAACTTAACAATAGTTTTAAAATTAGTTATTAGTTAAAAATAATTCATGTTTTGTAAAGTGTTTCCAAAACATTATCATTTTCCTTCCTAACAAAGCCGCCAAGTAGAGATCCAGGTGAAGTGGCAAGTTAAACATTTTTTGAAAAAGAATCTCTCTTGGGAAGATAGAACACAAAATGTCACTGGTCAGGTAATGAAGAGTTAAATACAGCCTCCATCATTTTTTGTGCTCACTGCTTGCAAGCCCAGTGTGCATTTGGTAACTGCCCTAGGACACAAATTAAATAACAGTAGGAAATACAGTCTCTCACTTACAAACATCTGCTCAGAGGCTGCCTGAAACACAGTACACAAAGAGGCAGAGATACAGAAGAAAAGCACATTTGTGCAAGTGATCTTCTCTAGTCCATCCTTCAGGAATTAAATCTACATAAAATATACCCTCTAGCTGTGCTAACCTACTCTTACCTAAAAGACAAAATGCCCTGGTAAGGAAGAAGTGGTGTCCTAGAAGAAAAAAAAGACATGTAAATATGAGAATTGGGCCATAAAACAGATGTCACTGCAAAGGTTCAGTGCAAATAGCATTTTGTAGCAACACACACAAAGGCAGCTCAAGCGTTGCACCCTTCCACCTTGTTTAAAGCAAATTACATCTCAGGTGGTCTGCTGCCCCATCTACACTCTTATGAAATCTAGTCTTCTGGGGATTTAGATTCTGGGGATTCTTCTGATCCCACATGGGTCTAACATAGCCTGAGGACACACAGCCTCCTCCTCACCATAGGAGTTATGAGATTCTCTTTTACCATGGCATCTGCTTTCATGTACAGGATCTTCACATCTTCAAAACTTATACCTTTTCATCAAATTTAACTGAAATCAGACAGGGTTTATGTTATTAAAGGGAAGAAAAAACAGATAGGGATACTGGTCTCATTTAAGCTTTGCTTCCCCAGTAAAACAAACTTCTAACTCTTGGTAGACCATCCTCTGAAATACAGCAGTGCTTTACTGCCCTTTGTATCTGCCAGTTTGGAAAAGCCAGGTACTAATAAAGTGTCTCCATGGTCATGTAAAGCAAGAATCAGGAGGTAAGCCTTGCACTGAAAGCAAACAGTTACCAGCAAAGCCCAGCTGTTTCTCAGTACAGGTCTCCATTTTGTTCATTCCAAGTAAAACCTGTGAAAAAAAATTATACTATCTGTCCAACTCCAGCTAGGCTTAATGCTCCATAACTCTTGTATTATGGTTCTAGGACTCAAATTTCTAAGCCCTTTTAAATATAAACATTTCCAAATGGTTTAAGAGACTGTCAGAATCTACAGCTCCCTTGCAAAATGTGTGAGACCAGAGCAGCTTTCCTTTGCCAGCCACAAGATACTTGAGCAAGCCTGTGCACTGTAGATTCAGCAAAATGATTCACCTAAAACTTAACCAGAGAAAAAAGCAGTTTGTTTGGTTTAAGCTTGCAAATTTCTGTAGTGAAAAGCTCAGGCACAAGGCATCGACATTTGTGAAACTGAACCTCATGACTGTCCTGGACCTAAATCAAGCAGCTGTAAATAGCTATTTTTAACTCTGAAAATTAATCCACATCGTCCTTACTGTCACAGAAGAGTGGTTTGACTTCAACAAAGGGGGCAGGGGAAACACGAGGGTAAGCGTTAAACTCGCAGGAAAAACTTCCATTTCATTAGTAACACATGGGACCTACCAAACCACAGTTAAGTTTTGTTCACTTTAAGCACAGACAGGAGGATGAGTTCTGATTAAAAAAAAAAAAATTAAAAAAACGCAGAAATCAGTATTATCAAATGGCAACGGTCAAGGGTTCAGGATATTTACTTAATAAAATAAATATCAAACGTGGTAATGCAGCTTCTTAAACACCATAGAAAACATTGACTTTGAAAATACTTGACCATCCTTTCTAATATATAAGCCACCATTAAAAATTCTGATTTTGGTAAGGTACAAAACAGCCTCATCTGCTTTCAAGTAAGAACTACACTGTTAAACTATATTGTTTCTCCAAAGTATTGTTTGTTTGAATTCAGCTCTTGATGTCTTTGAACAAAAAGTTTGGCCCGAATTCCCCAGTCTACAACGTCAGCGCAGCCTAACGCAGCGTTCTCGCCGGGATTATTCACGGATCCATACTGTTGAGAGAGTACAGCGTGATCCTCCTCCTCCAAATATATCCTTCACCACACGTACCTGGAGTGCCACATGGATACAACGTGCCTGATTTACAGCCACATAAGCCGTAGCACGATTAACGCAAAAAAAGAAGTCGCAATCCACTTTTCCACAACACTGAATTAACAACCCCGTAATGTCATGTACCGTCCAAAAGCCAAGAGTCCTATACGTATTTATATAGTTCTCGTTATCGAAAGGGCAGGTGAGCCGCAGGTGGCGGCCGGTTCGGGGGGAGCACGGGTGGCACAGACCAACCCGGTGCCACCGACAGCCCCCGGCAACCCTCCACGTCCCGCCGCCGACCCCGGGGACCCTCGCCGAGCCCCCCGGCGGCGCTGCCCAGCCGCCTGCTGCGGCCGCGGACACCGGCGCGGCTCCTCCTGACGCGCTCCGCGGCCGCCCTTAGTCACGCTGAACAAACCCGTCGGGAGAGGAGCGCGGAGAAGTAACAATAAAAGTGGCTTCAGCGCCGCTCAAGGCTACGAAAGGGCGAAGATGCTCCCTAGGCAACTCGGGGGGAGCCGGGGCCGCCCACACTGCCCGGCCGGCGGCAGCCTCCACACCGCCCGCGGCCGGGGACCCGCGGCGCCCCCGCCCTCTCCGCGCTATCGCCGAGCGGAGCCAAGCCGAGCCGTGCCGAGCCGAACAAAGGGGCCGCTCCCGGCTCCCCCAGCCCGACCCGCCGGCGGTTCCCCCGCCCGGCCGAGTTCCCGCGGGGCAGATGCGGGAGGGACCCGCCGCCCGGGCCGGCCGGGCGCCCCGCCGACCCCCGCGCCACCAGGTACCCGTGAAGCGGCCGCCGCCGTCTCCGTGGCCCCGACGCCGCTGCAGGATGAAGTAGCCGCTGCTCTTCTGAGTGACCCATAGCTTGAGGGCGTTCTTTAGCAGCACCTCCTCGGGCTTCAGCCACATCTTTCCCCGGGTCGGCGTCTCCCTCTCTATTCCCTCCGAGCCCGCACCGCACCCCCGTCACATCGCCCCCCGCGGGCTGCACGGCGCCGGCTCCGGCTCCCTCGGCGCGGGCCCGGCCGCCGGGGAGGAGTCGAAGGCGGAGTCCAGGAACGGGCCACCCTCCCCGCGGAGCCGAGGGCTTTGTGCCGCAGCCGAGCAGGTCCGTGGCGCCGGGGAGATGCAGCGGGGGGCTCCTCCCGGAGTGGAGGGGAGCAGAAGGAGGTCCAGGCTCTTCCTCTCGGGGGTCCCATGGCGCCCCGAGCCCCACACAGAGCACAGTGGGGTTCCTGCGGCACCCCGGGGTCCTGGAGGATCCTCTGAGCCGGGCGACACCCGCTGTGCATTTTACAGCGGTTGAGGGCCGGTCCCCGCACCCGCGGCATGTGTCCCCCAGGTCCCGCACCTGCGGGCCTGTCCCATGGGCCCCGCCGCGGGAACCGCCAGGAGTGCGGAAAGGAAAGGGTGCCCTGGGCTTGGGAAGAGGAGGGGAGGGTTGGGGGACTCTGCTTTCCTGTTTCCTTCTCGATCTCAGCCTAGAGCGTGAGCCCGCAGCTGCTCACTTTGATGTTTGAAAGCCAGTGCTTGAAACATATTCCCTGAACTGAAAAGTCAGAATCTAAATTTTACAGGGTTCGGTTTTTTCCTCATTGTAAGAAATAATCTGGCACAGTTTGCGGTTAAGCTGTTAGCAGGATCGTTTGTGAACCTGCACAAGTGATTACTGCTGCAGCATCTTATGTTGGTAATCCTCTGACACTGTGTTTTACAATTTTATTAACAGAGATTGCCATTAATGAGGGTGGTGAGGCGCTGGAACAGGTTGCCCAGAGAAGCTGCAGATGCCCCATCTCTGGAAGTGTTCAAGGCCAGGTTGGATAGAGCTCTGAGCAATCTGGTCTAGTAGGTGTCCCTGCCCATGGCAGGGCGGTTGGAAATAGACGATCTTTAAGGTCCCTCCCAACCCAATCCTTTCTGGGATTGAAACATGACCAAGTTTCTCTCAGTCACATTCCATTTCCAGTTAACAGCAAATATTAAATAATTTTTTTATAACCACTGAAATAGCAGGCTGCTGAACCTCACTCGCTCACTCTTCTAGATTAAAGACTCCAGTCACTCTGGGTTAAATCACATACAAATTTCAGCACAAATCCTTCTAAGTAGAGAATTCTGACTAGGGAAAAAGGTCTGAGCTTTGCTTTACCTACCTCAGCCTATTGTTACATGAGTTGTGAACTTCCCAACTCTTTGAAAAGGACCAATGCTACAGTGTGTGACTTATCAAGGCCAGCAGTAATTCCCAATAATTAACTTCAAATTGAAAGATGCCCATGTGGTCTGGTTTACATGTGCCAGTGGGAACATTTAAGCAGCCAAAATTCTGTACTCAGCTGCAGTCTGCTAAATACTGTGTGATCGGTGTTCTTTACAATTTCTGTGTGCAGCAATGATTTCATTTCCATACATAGAATTGCAAGCAAGCACTTTGAGCATACTACCTGTCTGATATAAAAATAAAAGCTGTTAAAAGGAGAAGATGGACATCCACATAATAATGTATTAAAAATTAATGAGTGTAAGGAAAAATTACTTTAAATGCTCTTGCAGGATAAGAATAGCTCAGAGGTTTCCCCTGCCCCCCAAAAATATCCTGAAGATATATGTAAGTCTTGAAAGTTTAAATGCTTGGTGAAGTGTAATGGTGAATATTTATTCCCTGTGCAGATATTTGAATACTCATTTCTGTTATTGTTTTGGGAATGTTTTTTACATTCAACCTTGGTGTTTGGGCAGGCTGATCTGAGACATAATTTAGAAGAGGACCAAGCAAGTTGTTGACCTTTGAGGTGCTTTTGAGCTTGAGAATTAGCAAAAGAGTAAAGCAGTTGGTTTCAGGATCCAGTGTCATGCACACCTGCCTCTGTTAATTACATCCTGAGACAGGCTGAGGTTCTGTTGAACCTCACCAACAATACTCCTTCAGAATCACCACATCCAAGTTGTCACAACAACCATTCAATCAAAATGGGATCCTTCATGCTTTTTGAGCAGCTTTTCAACACATGGAACCGGTGGAAGGTAATTAACAAAGAACCTCTGAGAAACAGCTACAGAGGGGCAAGAGGGGGATGGATGGATGAGGTGTGGGAAGCCTCATCCAGGATGACAGAGTAAAACAAAGCACTTTCTAATATATATTGTAATAAACACATCTACTGAATGCAAGAGCATCCTTCTCTCAATGTGGCATTACATGCAGCATTCCCTGACATCTATCTGAAAACTAGATAGCCTTTGGCAACAGCTAACAAAAGTCTTATGGAGAAAGTCCTACAGTGGGACTGGCTATTTGTCATGTAGAAATTACTCTTTTCACAGCTAGTATTTGAACAGGATTTTGATGATGTGAGAATCTTCTGAAGTCTCCTGCGAGGCAATAGTTTTAAAATGCTTGTGTCTGGAGAGGTAAATAAAACCAGGGAGGATGAGAATCTAGTAAATTATTAGACAAAAAACAAGAGTGCTGTGAGAAGTTACACACCATTTTATTTATTCTCTGATGTAGTCTAGAAAAGAAGGAACTATCTTACTCAATTGCTTGAAGGTACTTAAGGTTAGCAGGCCAGAGAAAAATAGCTTTAAAAAAATGAAGATGTATTTGAAAGGAAAGAACTGAAAGAAAAGAAGGTTTCTGGCCTTATACCACCCTTAGCATGTACTCTGAAATGACTGTGTTTGTGTTATTTATGATGCTATATATCTTTTCTGAATTTCAGTACCAATAACACATGGCAGGGAGTCTGTCATTCAGCCTACATTAGAGCATCAGTCATAGCCAGAACAAACTGCAGAGATCCTGAGCATCCATGAAATTGAATATAGATGACACAGGGGGCAATCACAAGGAAAACTTTGCTTTCCCTTCTTGCCTTTGTCACCGACTGCCTTCCCAGCCTTAGTCAGGCCCTTTAACTTCACACAGCTTCATCTTTTTTATCCATCAAACTGATATATAATTTTTATTCTGGATGTCACTGAAGTGCTCAGGGAAGGCGGATTCATCCTGTGCATAAAGTGAATGATAATGCCATTGGCAGGAAAGAGGCAGCCACAGTGGTCTGGGCCTCCTGCCTGGCTGGCCCTCTGCAGAGGGTACCAAACCCTCTCAGGCTACATCACAGTGGAGCTGGCAATACTTGAACAAACTTAGGGAAGTGTGAGTGTGCTCTAGGATAGGCTCCAGGACTTGAAGGTGTGTATTGAAGATGGTGCACGTATCGGCTGCTGCAAAAAGAGATTGTCCATGCTCCCTCCCTGCCCTTGTCAGACCTTCTGCAGTGAATTGCATTAACTAAACTAGTTGAAAACTGACTTTTATTTATTTAAGTATTTTGGCTAGGTCAGTTCTTTAGTCATTTTGTGAAAATGCATTTCCTGAACTCAGGGAAAGAAACAAGCTGATCTTGCAGGCAGGAAACTGTAGAGAGATTCATTTACATTTATCATGAAATGAGATCCTAAAGATGAAGATTAATTTCTTTGTACTTTTTCTAAAAAAATATCTGGAATTTGGCTAGCATTCTGCAGGTGCACAGTCCACTCATCTCCATGTTTTCAGTTTTGATTCTTTACCTTGTGTCTTTATTAGTGTCTGAAAAAGCCCTAATCAGTGAGCTAATTCAATTCCTGAGACACAGTTGCTGAAACTCTCATATGATCCTGAGTTTGGACTTAGTGGATGCAGCAGTGAGTGCAGTGTAGGGTGGAAGGGAAATAGTTCAGTGAATATAACGTTGGAAATTCAAACTGCTGGCTAATACATCTATGGAAAAATAACTAAAACATAAAAAAAAGCCTTGCAGAGATTAATCAACAGCTGCTGTTTTCAACCCTTTGTTTTCTGCAATTTTTCCACTATGGCTTCAGCCTTCTGTAGACAAGTTGCCAGCAGGCATCGATACATTTACTTTTCTTAGTGGCATGTCCCCTTCAAGTCTGGCATGTCACTATAAAGCCATCCACCAATGCAGAGATACACAGCCCCCTGGCTGAAAACCACTGAGCACTCTGAGAGCAGGGAAGGGATTTTTCTGAGGAAATTAAGCCACAGATCTTCAGGTTCACCATATTGATATGTGTCTTGATTTTGAAAAGACCTTATCTCCTACCTACACTGAACTAAGGAGCAGATATAGTGACACACATTGTCAGCACCCAGCAGCAGCCTTAAGCCCTCAGGACACTGCTCAAAGCACTGGGTCACCCTTGAAAGAACTCTCAATATCCAAAATCTCCCACTGCTAAGTCTGCCAGGCTTTCCATGTAATGTAGGATTACATTTCCTGCATTGTGGAGACAATCCCCAACACAGACAAGATAGATAACAATCCTCCTCTACAGAAGACTGAGGGGATATATCATATCATTCTTGATATATCATAATAATTTCAGAGAACTGCAGTATTTGACAATGTAGATCTAGCGGAGACAGTTTAAGAAAAGATCAACAGAAATTAGTAAGGGTTTAAAGTTGACTTGTGAGCTCACGTTGAAGGGTCTGATATATGAATAGCTCGTCTGAAAGTGACAACTGAAGTAGAACACAAAATAGCTGCCTACAAGGGTCGGTGTGTTAAACAAAGGAAGATAATGTATTTATTGCATTTTAAAAAAGTAATTCCCTAAATGCAATAAGATATTAAAAAAAAAAAAAAAAGGAAAGGTTAGATAAAATACTAAGCCTACTAAACAAATCATTGTTCAGAGAGGTTTTTACCATGAATAGTGCACCAAGGGACTAGAGACATTTTGGAAATAGTATAAGATAAATAATTTTATTTAAGATGGAATTACTTTCTAATGTAACTCTGTGATCACAAAGATTAGGCAACAAAGCAAGATACCCTCTGCTTCCCATGAACAAGTAATGACTTTTTTTCACTACAAGAAATCCCCTACAAGAGGGGATTTTTTTAAGATGCTTTGAAAGGCTCCTCTGCAAATTTTTTTCCTGTCAGACACCCTCACAGACATTGTGCTCTTGGAAAGGGGCCATGTTTGCTTCTCACTCACAGAAAGTCCACTTCAGATTTGGCAGAAACAAGAGGGGCCAAAGGGAAATCACAGTAATTCACACGCAGATCCCAACTCCTGGCAACGTGCCTCCATTGAAACAACAGTGCAAAGACCCCTCCTGCCAGACAGATCAGATCCAAGGAATCTGCAAAAACAGCTCTTAAACTTAGATCTTTGAAACAGATTCAAACTCAAGATGCATTTGTGCTTGAAAGGATCCCAGAAATGTAGTAGTCAAGGTCATCCCACCAAGAACTGCTGAGTTTCAGAAACACTAAAAACTGCCTGAGTGTTCTCAGCTACATCTCCAAGTAATTTAATCTTCATTGTCTTTCTCCTGTAATGGCTGGATTGCAAAAGCCATTTAATGTTTATGGGTCCATATGTTTTTGTCTTCCTGCCTGTTCTAGTAAAGTAACAAAACTGTTATGACCTGTAATTAATTCCAGAGGTTTCATTCATTATCTCTGATTAAATTAGTGCCTGTGCAATAATGAAGATGTAAGAAGATATGATACACTGTCAGGAGCAAGTGTAATTAAGGTATAGGCAACATTTAAAAACACATTAAAGGACCTGACTCACAGTTTTATGCAACAACATTTCATGGCTTTTTCCCTGTCAACAACATTATAATGTGCATTTTTATATTTAAAGTGCCAGGTCTTCAGGTCTTTTGATGAAGTATTTAGAAAAGCGATATCCAAAATGATTGTACTGCTGATTCCACTTTTTTTTTTACTTCCAGCATCACTCCCCTCACTCCCAGTTGAAAAACCCAGTTCTGCAATTTAAGACTGTCAAACCTCTTCTGGGAACCACACAGTTACTGTGACACTGGAAAGGTTATCACATTTCAAGGTGTTTAACAAACATTTCCTAAGAAAACAGCCTCTCTCAGGATATGTGATTACAATAATACATACATGTGGTTTAAGACAGTAAACTCCAGCTTTTTTCTAGTCTCACTAAACTTTCAGTTCTCCAAAACACTGGAGGAAAAAATCCAACCCCTTAGCCCTTTATTCACATACAGCAGATCCCTGCAGAGCAGGCGATAGAGAGGAAACCCACACAGGGCCTTCATGGCCACTGTTTCTGCAAAGGAGAGCGTATTTTCATGCTCAAAGACATAGCTATGGGTAGACCACAGCCTCTTGGGATTTTTATGTATTACCCAGTTTGACATTGTGATAAGACATTAAAATTATTCTGATATAAAAGAAGAGGAATTCCCAACCCTCTATAAGAAACTGCATTCCAAGAATACCATTTATTTTTGGCTTGGTGTAGTTGCTATAGTGTAGTGGAAATGGAAGAGTTGGCCTCCCAGAATGCATTGGCACTCTTTAAGGAGAACAAATCAAGCAGCCAGTGATTTTTGTACCTTTTGGAATGTAAAGAATTCTTGTATCTTGGTGGTACAAGATCTTGAACAACAGAGCAAGTAGTGGGGTCAAGAACAAAGCGGGAAGAGTCAGAAGTAAAGGTGCAAAAGCTGCATAACCTGTGTCAAGGTGAAAAGCCCAAAGCAGAAAGGACAAAACTTCCTAAACAGAGGATGCAACCTGCCCATTTTCTAATTGTCATTTTCTGTAGAGCAGTGGTGTTTCAGCAGCAAAAGCAAATGACCTTGATAGGAAAAAAGATATTGCTGCATTAACATGCTGCTGAAAATACAGCTGCTGGCACTGACTTGTCCTAGGCAGTCTCAAAGGAAGCCTAAAGTGGAAAGGCCAGTGTTAGCTGCTGTTAGCAGCGGCTTCCTCCAGGGCTGTTTCCTGATCCAATATCCCCATCCTAATTCATCTTCCAAGATCAAAAAGCATTCATGAGTTCAGCAATACTTAGGTGATTTGGTGAAAAAAACCCAGAACAAACCCAAACCACCTCCAAATGTATGCCAGTATTGTTTATAGTGGCCTATCTTATTTCTGTTATGAAGATGGGCAGTGGTATTTCTACCATCTGCCTTAGCTAAAAATATGTCCTAGGAAGCTGGAAGAATTTCTATTTTGCTTTGCTGCACTTGGAGCCAGAGGTTCTTGTTGTTTTTAAAATTTATTTTAGGTGTTTATCTTGTTTTTCCTTTGAACAACCATTCCCTGGAATATTATCTCGTGTAGACAGTAAGACCTTTTAAAACTGTGAATTAACCATGCCTTTTTCTTAGTCAAAGATGACACAGGACACATGAGAGCTGCAGAACAGAAATACATGAAAGCATATTATGTTCCCTTTAAGTTGTTATGGTCTCCATCCTGCCTGTATACCACAGGGTCTGATGCTGTATTCCTGTTCCACGGGATTCGTCATAACCCTGTGCACTCAGGGATCCTCCAACCAGGAAGCCACATAAAGCTCTATTCTCTCCCATTTTGTGAATCCTGCCCACCCGTTTGATATCTGCAGGGAGTCAGCATCTCCCACAACAGGGCTCCCATGCTGGCATCAGGGTGACCATGCTGGGACCACTGATGCTGCCGGTGCTGCCAGTGGTGCCAGGGTGCAGCGGAATGTATAGGGAGGAACCACCACTCCTGCTCACCTCCTGAGGATTTTGAACTACCTGTGGGGAGCTGCAGCTGCAAGAGTGGCAAAACTGTGTCACAGCACAAGCCTGCTTATCACAGAATTGTCAGCGCTTTGAGACAAGTTTTAAAATGTGTGTCTTTGAGGCATCCTTGAAGATACTTTTTTATGGCAACTTTTTACTCCTTTTTATGCACTGAGGATCCCCAAAAGAGCATTTCTGTTGTGATTCTTACATCTTCCCACTGATCTGCTATGACACTTAAGGTTATGCTGAGACTGTGCTTGACATGCTGCTGATATTGCTGGGTAGGAGTCAAGCTGCAGATGCCTAGGACTGGGTTTGAACCTGCTCCCTATGATCAACACTACATTTCTGCTTCTAGCTGACTGCTATATTCTGTGTGAAAGCTCTGTGATCTCCTCCTGTTTTGGCTGCTGGCTAATTTATATGTGACACCTGCTATTTCAACAGAATTTGGAGGCCTTTTCTCCACCTATATTTTTGCACTTAGGCAAACAAGATGGTCATCTTTTCATGGCCACAGAACAATTCAAATTAGAATGCGTAATTCCAAAGAAAATATCTATAACTGTCGCTGCCTTTTTTTTTTTTATTATACTACTAAAACCAATTTTTTTTCTGGACTACCAATTCATATGGTTTCTAATGAAGTCCTGTGTTGTTTCTCCCTCACTTCAGCGAAGCTGGTTACTACATACACATTCATGTTTTGTATTCCTTTCAGGAATAAAATATTCATCACACACTTACAGAAATGCACCCAAACCATCTGCCTAGTCTTTATGGGAGATGTAGAAAGATTTGAAAACATGCTCTGCTCACTTCCCATTTGCACAGATGAATGGGTGTACTTGGAAGTCTTTTTTAAAAATCTTTGTTTTACTTTGCCCTTTTTGTAAGTGTCTTAAGCCCTCAAAGTCTTTGTTTCCATTCTTGTCATGGTCCAATAGTAAAAAATGTAAATATCTTTACGTATGTATTTTGCTCATAAATAGTTTCTCTTAAATACTTTGAGAAAAAAACCAACAAGGCAACAGAGTCTGAATTTCCAGAAGCTAATGCTCCTTTTGAGTGTGCATGTTTAGACTTAGCTTTGCAGAATTAATCAGGATACAGCTAACAGTGATGGCAACTGTGAAATCAATCCCTTTGGAATTCTGGTGCTGAGTGTCAAGGGGAGCTCTTAAAAGTAGTTTCTGCTTTTGCAAACTTTGGACTTGAGCCAGAGCTTTCATCTCCTTATCTGTGAAAATGGAATACAGCTTAAATACCTTTCCAACAGCTCATGAGGTTCATTAATGTTTATAAAACCCTTGGAATTGAAAAGCACTGATTATTTATTAATTCCTGTTGTCTTGCACCTTCACATTCCTTTCACATGTCAAAGAAGAGGATTTAGCAGGCAGCAAAACCAGCAAAACCTGTAACAACCTCCGCTCTCCTCCTCTCTGTGTTCCCTTTACTGTAATAGTCTCCCTGTATCCTCTTTCCATGTCACCACATTGCCTTTATATCTTCAAACCCTTCTTCCTGCAATGCCTCCTGTCCCCTCTCCTTCCAGTATAGTTTGGACTCTCTTCCAAGGCCTCCCTGCTGGGGCCTGCTGATCTGACATAGCTGCAGAGTGGCCAAGAAGTGAGAACACTAAAATTGGTTAGAGTTGAGAGACCCAGGAGTGAAAATGAGGTCAGACTTCATGGCAAAGCCCTTCTCCTCTGCCAGGCCTCCAGCTGACGGAGATTGTACAGCTCCATCTCTACCAGGTCTCTTTCTGGCTGAAAATAGCCATTGGTTTAAGAATTGCTGGGAAAGGAGACATTGGTATAAGAATGTGCAAATACAGAGTGGCTTCTTCTTTTGTTGATCAAGTAGACGCTTGTAATCTCTCAAATGTTCAGATTGTAAATAAACCACACTGAGCAAACTTACTTTTTCCCGTTGAAACCACTTATCTAAACACAGTATTGACATTTCTCCATGCTCCTTTTTACAAGGTTATACTCACAGTGGTACATGTATAAGAGTTGCTCCATTCATGGTACAGATTAAGTCTTCTGAAGGACACAGTAGCTTGTCTCATAAATGTCTGTGTTGTCC
Organism: Pachyramphus minor; assembly: GCA_013397135.1. Taxonomy (NCBI): domain Eukaryota; kingdom Metazoa; phylum Chordata; class Aves; order Passeriformes; family Tyrannidae; genus Pachyramphus; species Pachyramphus minor. Next base: position 325,596 of record VYXB01007867.1, read on the forward strand.
AGCAAGAAGACTCAGGACCTTAACAAAATAGCATTTTCAGAAGCATTGTCATGCTATCAGACTATCCTGAGTAGCTTTCAGCCCATCTGCCTTATGCCAATGGGACATAAAGTTTACTCTGCCCTGGCATGGCCTGTGAAAGCTGCAGCAACTCCTTCTGGTCAGATGAAGGATGTTATAAACCAAGGCGCTTGCTTGGGCATGCCGTCTTCTAAAGAAAAAATCCATACCTACAAAAATACAGGAATGTGTACATCCATAGAGGCACTTTGTATACATACAAGGCAAAAGCAGCGAGCTAACAGGGAAACTGAAATCAAGCTAGTAGTGTTATTACTTTGCCCTTTTCTGACTGCAAAGCAGCCCTGGGACTTGGGAAACCTGCTGCTTTGCTTTCAGTTCTGCCACACATTTGCAGCTCTTCCAAGTTACACTTCTGCCCATTTCTGACTGTAGGATTTGCCTTGTCTTACACAATGTGGGTGTGGATATCCAGACAAACCACACTTGCCTAAATGCACACATTTGATTCACAGTTCTAGATGAAGTCCACACGAGGAGTTTTGGGAAAGTGGCTAGGACATATCACCGGTATGAAGTACCTAAGGAACTGTTTCACTGTGTGCTGTGGAAAGACATGTTTGTCCTCAACTCCAGCTCACAGACATTCCTAGTCCATTATTAAACTACCAAAAATAAAATGCTTCTGATTCAGCTTTTTCTCTCTTGTCCTCTCCAGCTGCTGCCCAAGGATCCTGCACCAGTTAATGAGCTGTTCCTGTTTTGGACTGTGATGTTATTTCAGAAGGATGCACACAGAAGGCTCTGGTCATGAAGGGCATTTCAGCAGAGGTCTTTTTTAACCCTTACTTGATGGTGATAGGTCCTGGCAAAGAAACATTGCTGCTGACATAGCTGAATGGAGACAGCTGTTGTTTGCCTCAGTTGAGGTGCCACAGGACTGTGAAATGGCATCAAGATCTAGAGTAGAGGTGATGAGCAGCTGCAGAGTTATTGCATAGGGAATAAGGCCTGCATGGAGCCCTCTGAAGAGCTTGCTCTGACCCACGATGCTATAGTAAACCAGAGAGGGGCCCAGTGCATGAACTGGGATATGACTGTGCCAGGCTTAGGTAACCATTTTCATGTTGATTAGACAACTGCTAATGCTGTGTATAGGAGGAAGTTTATGCTGTGGCTGCTGATGCCAAACCACAGGCTCCGGTGTCTAATACATGTGAAAGAGCAGCTGGCTGAGGGAAAGTGCACTTTTCCAACTACACTTACTGCATGTGTCTGTCCTTGGTGTGATCTCTACAAGAAATGCAGAAGTGACTGGCAGTCAGGGACATAGATCTGCAAATGGTGGCAGATCACAAAGAAACATTTAAGGACCCAAGTGTGAGATACATTGTGCATAAAATAAGGATCCCAAAGAAAGCTAGGCTTTCCCATTTGGAGAAACCACTCCATTTTTTTCTGACAGCATACTTATAATTAGAATGTTTCTGCCTATTATTACATTACTTGACCCACCTTACCATCTTCTGTCCTGGCATGTAAAGTCGTATTCTGAGGTCAGATGACCTGATGGGAAAAGAAGGTTTAATTATATATTAAATACCTGCAAAATTGTTTCAGTGTCTGAAGGCAAAGTGGCTCAGCCTCCAAACTTATTTGGATGTTGGTGTGCTCCATGTCATTTGTGTTAACAGCACTGTGCATCTTCACACCTTCTGTGAGGGTGTCAATTAAGAATGTCAGTCTTTGATGACAGGCAGGAACAGCAAGAGAAATGAAGGATGCCACAGGGTTCTCATATCTCTGAACTGCTTGTGTGCATCACACTTTGTGTATGTGAGAGGTTCATGCTGTAGGTATATCTTCAGTCTTCTTTGCCATGCACTCCCAGGCTAACTGCATTTTAAAAGTTGGACCTGTGTCCAAAATCAGTAAGCACTTGCAGGAGAACTGGGAAGCTTTGCCCCCTCTCTTTCTCCCCCTCTCTCCCACCCTGCTGCAACAGGTTCCTGCCTTATCATCTTCTTTAAGAAGGCTGTATTTTTTTTTCATTGAGTGGGGGAGGGGAGAAGAGAATTTTCCTATTTACATTGTTCAATCAGAACAGGGACACTGCTTTTTTTATCTCTTTTATCTCATCTTTACCCATTAACATGTTCTGAATCCCTTGCAAGACAGTAGTTTCCAGACATTCAGACACTTCAGATATAAGCCTGAAAGAATTTGGGAAACAAACAGCTTGGGTTTAGTGAGGAAGGGTAGGATAACTGAAGAAAAGGCATGTTACCAGCACTGGTTTAAATGCATTTTTAGCATACTGACTTGTTGGAATTCCCTATCAGAAGAAGCTGCTTCCCAGAGTTGTGACAAGAGACCTTATCTCTTTGCTAAAAGATGTTTAAACCTCATCTGCTGACCAGAGTATTAGTGAATAGGGAGGAAGTTAAAGAAGCTTAGTCTCTTCAATGGTCTTAACAATTTCTCCATTAAAAAAAAATCTCAACCATCGCATTAAGGATGTTAGGAAGGCATTAACAGATGTCAGACCAAATTGGAGAAGCTGTCTTAAAACAAAAAATGCTTTTCCTTTTACCTGTGTCCCCTTCTCCCATAATGTGGTATCATGCTACATATCTCCAAGGTGTTACATACTTCCATTCCCACTTAGACTTAAAATACAGGTCACTGGGGACAATGTTGTGATGTTAAAATTTAAGAGACTATGTACGTAAAAATGGAAATATGAGCTCATGTTTGCTAGGGTTATAATCTTAGCCTTCAGACTTCTTGCAGGCATATGGACTACCTTCCAGACATCTCTGGAAACACAGTAAATAAATAATTCTGCTACATACATACATGCACTGCTCAGAACTCTGTCTTAAAGTGGAACAGGCAGCTGGTCAGGCAGCAAGGGGACAGGCTGACCTTCTGCCTTGTTCTGAATATACTTGGTATGTTTGGTAGGTAAAAGTCTTCCAACAGCGACACTGGAAAAACCCGGAGACCAGCCACAACCTAATCTGCACTCTTTGTTTGAGGCAGCACATGCACTTGCAATGGGGTTATCAACTGATCTATTAGATGTGAACCTTTCCCCATTTCTCCAGTGTGTTTGATTTTCCATGATAAGAATTACCTGGGAAATACTTGAACACTTGTCAGGTAATGGCAAAGATAGTGATGACCACTTCTCTAGCACTGGCTTTGCATTTGTTTTCTACCATGTTCCTTGAGCCACCACTGAGAAGCTCCCCAGAATATGACCTTAACATTCATCCCCTTTGGGATATAAAGAAAAACCCCAAGAGTGCTCTGACCTCTGCATCCCACATGTCCCACAAGTTCACTCCTTCCCTTCCCCCGTGCCAACACCTCTCTCTCCCCACCCCTGAAATACTGCCAAGTACACAGGAGAGCCCCTCCAGAAGTACCTCTGAACTCCCACCCCAGTGCCTGTTGTTCCACCTTTAGGAGACAACATGCATCACAGCAGTATTGCAGCTATTCCCAGGGTGACAGGCCAACCCTATCACTGCCCACCTGCTGAGTTCAACCAGTACTGACTGCTCCAATGAGGGAACTGATGAGATCTCTCCTCTGGCCCAGCCAGTGATTTTCATAAAACTAATCTGCATTTAACACTTTTGAAAGAATTTTGCCTTTCTTTCAGATCTGGCTGGATTAATGGCGAGAAGTTGATGGGGGGAGGGAAAAGGGGAAGGGGGTTGATTTGATAGACAGACAGATAGACAATGTGATTGCATCAGTGTCATTTCCTTAGGAAACTGGGCTAAAAATAAATGGCTTTATTCGCCTCTGAGAATAAAGCAGAATGTCTCTCACATCTTTACAAAACGTTTGTTTCTATGTATATTTATAAATAGTCATGATGAGAGAGGAAGTTTGCACTGGATTTTTAGCAAAGAACTAAAAGGAAGAGCATGAATTTCCAAATCTGGGATCTGTTTAGGAATATGGAGGAATGAATGCTGGGCCTTGTCCACTAATGCCACATTACCCATGTGTATATATTACTGCCCTGCAAACCAGCTGCCCACTGGGCAATTTTTCACACTCCCACAGAATGAATACCCTTTTACTGCACAAGTGATGAATGATGTGCTTTAGACCAAACCTTTCATGCACTTTGAGGTCAGTGTGCTCTCTCAGGTACAAGTGAGCAACATGGAAATCGCTGTATTTGTTTGGATTTATCATCTAGAAATTCCTGTCTGATGGTGACCAAGACAAGATACAAAATGGTCTCATCTATCATTAAGAGATTGTATAAGCCTTCTAAATTTTACTTTCCTGCATTTACTTTAGATATTTCGTTTTCTTTGAAAATGTTATAGGCCTTCTTACAACCTTGGCCTTGATGACAGCCTGAAGCAGTAAATTCATTTTATGTATGCTGTATATAAAATGCTTTTTGTTTATGAGATTTGAATTTACTACCCTTCATTGAACCAGCAGTGCAGGGAATTTGGACTTTTATTGTCATGCTTAACAAACAGGGAACAAACTAGTTCCACATCCTCTGGAACCTTCTGATTATTGTAAGACACAAGTGGTGATGTAACATCAAAAGAAGAGACCAGTTTTTACAGCAGGGAATTCCCTCATGGCAGGTGGGTAGAACAGAAGCAGTTGTATTGTACATCTCCTTTGCTCGTGCACTACCTGTTAGCCTTTGTTTCAATCATTTTCAATCATCATCCCTTCTTCTGGAGACGTGCTAGAATATCCATTACAAGAATACTTCCCAATCCCGGAAAATGCTGTACTGAGGACTGTCACTAGAGGCAGTCCTTGTCCTGAAGAATTTAAGTTGAAAATATGAAAGGCCAGCACAGTCTGGGAAAAAGGGTTGCAACACACCACTGGAAGATTAGAAAAGGAACAAGTATCTTGCCTGCAGGTATGACTGGGGCTTTTACCAGGAGTTAACCTTAACTCAATGTCAAACTTGATCTTGTTTCCCCAGGGGATGGGATTGATCTGTCCTAACTTAGAGGTCAAAAATGAGATGTCTGAGCTCGTTATTCTACAATCCCTACACCATCACCAAGAGAATTAGGCACTTCCAGGAGACCGTTCACATGACCTATCTTAAATAAAAAGGTAACAGTAATTTCTTCTGTTTTCAACTATATGCATTTGAGATTTATTCTCAGACTGGTTTAATATCCATGCCCTACTCTACTGTTTTTATCAGAGTTACTTTTACTATCACCATCTGTTTAAGATAGACTAAGACAGACTTCTTGCTCATCTCTGATAGATGTGTCTCTGCTATGAGCAGAAATAGAACTTTACTTACATTTTAATAACAAAACATGTGCCTATGCCTGTCTTAGGTACCTTATTTGATAAACGGTTTTGAATTTCTCAGGTAATCTCTGAAAATTGTGTACTATAATTTCAGCCTAAATACTGGGAACTAATAATGATTCAAAAAGCATCTCAGACTTCACAATCACTTACATATTCTCAGAAATTTTGCTCCTGACCTTACTTGTCTCATGTTCTTGAAAGAAAACCACAGAGGTTGAAAAAACATCTGAACAAAGTGGCAATGAAAGCAGCTGATTTTTTTTAAGCTCAGTAACAAATCCCCTGTCTAATTATGTGCAACTGCAATGAAGTCTGAGTCATGACTTGTCAGATGATCTTCTTGGTTGATGTGGCTACAAACCAACAGTTCTACACTGGGAAAGCAAGTGAACTGAAGACCTTACAAAAGAACAAGTCTTCCTTGTTTCCCTGGTCCCTTGTTTTTCTCTCTTTTTCTATGTATTACCAATCAACCCATAGGGCAGAAAATGTATTCCCTAATATCTCGATAGTGTCATACACATTTATGTTGCTCTACAGATGATTGATGTGCAAAGAATATGAGTGATGTTGTGAAAAGACAGAAGGGTAAGGTTAATATCTCATGTCAACTTGACTTGTACTCACTTTTTAGAAACGCTCTCTGAAAAAACATGTTGCAGCACTGGAAAAATAAGGTCTTTGCTTATAACACTAGCAAAATATATGGCTGGTACAGCCTGGCAATTCTGCTGATAGTTTTATGTCCAAGTAGCCACACATGCAGGTCAGTCAGGGCACTGTATGGCTGCTTCACATCTTGCTCATTGACTTCTCAGAAACCTCTCTTGAAAACAAAACTCTCCATAGGATGCAATTACTGAGTTATTCATCAAAAGGGATGTGTATGTTTGCTGATGTGATTTTATTTTTTGTATTTCTCAGTTCATCCACTTAGCCGGAATAAAGCTGTCCCATAACTCAGGTATCTCCTGTCTAGAGGGCATCCCTGGGCAGTTTACTTCACTCTGGAGCTAACATGTTCTATTCTCTAACAGCATTGATTGCATGGGGATCATTAATATCTTTGTTGGGACCAGAGCAGATAAGCAAAGCTGTGTCTGGATACTGTGATTTTGTGTTCTTCCCTTGTATTTCCTTGTACAATGTATTATGGTATTATGACTTGCTTATTTTAAGACACAGAAAATTATATAGTTCCAATGTGGCTGATTGCAACAAACAAATTGTGGGTGAGGGGCAAAGGCATACAGTACATAGAGACTGTGAAGTTTTTTTAGTAGAGAGACATTGGGTTGCATTTGCCTTGTCTTTGAGTCACATTAAATATACACACTGTTAAAAGGCTATTGAAATGTTCAAATGTCAGTGTTTCAAATGAAAATCAATAGCATGCTATTAGGCTAATTATATTGCTGTTATGCATCATTAAAATGTATTTAAAAGCTTTCAGCAGAAACCAGGAGATGGGATGAATAACAAGACAGTTTGAGAACGTGCAGCATACTTAGAAGGCAATAAAGAGCCAGTCACAAGAGAAACTTTGCAGGCAATTTGAAAGAAAGCCCTGCAAAAAGCTCACTGGGTGCTTGAAATGTGTGGGAACCTGAGAAAATGAACAATGCAGAACTCAGGATACAGACAAATGAGTGGAGCTGAACCCTGCTGGAGGAAAACAAAACTGTCAAATATTTTTAAAGATACTTTTATAAATGGGTCCTTGTGGTTTGAGGTTTTCTCTTTGCCTGGTCTGTATAGTTTGCAGTACCACAATGCTCAGTGATGTCCCTGGAAATACTGCTGACATTTTGCCTTCTTACACAAAAGGATTATATTAGGTCCTAAAAGCACATTTATAAATTAGCTTTTCCAAGCATCTTTCAGGTCAAATGTCATGTCAAAAAGTGTCACATCACCAGATACTCTAACATACGTCTTTTCTATCTGAAATAGATTCTTAATGAGAAAATTTTTATTTACTATTTAAATATGGAGTGTTTACACATGAGTAACTACTTACATACACATACACACACATACATAAGACTAAGAGAGATTTCTTACTAAATTTATGGAATTTTCTTTCTAAAGGGAAAGAATGGAAAGAAATGACTCCCCCAATGGCTGGGAATTTAAATGGGCAAGAAGGACAACAAATTTCTAGCACTACACAGATGTAGTCCTATCTTTTTATACCTTATTACCATTGAGCACATGTTTACATTGTTCCTGAAGCAGGACTAGAATACAGATCACCCACCATCCTGCATGTCACCAAACGCACTGTCATTTTGCTCCTTCCCCTTGCAGTGAATCTTCAATCCCTGTAATTACACAAGGCAACTTCAGCCAGAGGAGATGAAGACTCCCCTGTACTCCTAATAATTCCAGCCTGTGCTGAAGTTTAAAACCCTGTAGGCCGAGGAAGAAAGAGAACCTGAATCTCCCAATTGCTGGACAAGAGTTCCCTAATCAACTCAAAATTACTGAATATTCTTTCAGAAGGTGGATTTCAAATCTGTAGCTTAAACATAAGGCACTTCCTCCTGCAATGTTATCTGCATAGCTAAAGACTCAACTGAAATTGATTTTGGATTAAAACAGAACCATAAAGCACAAATCAAGTCATGGAGCCAGGGAACGGAAATAGTTCCATTTGAGTCAGATGTGCAATTGCACAGCTCAAATTAAAAACGCTGAGTGCTCAAATTAAAGTTCACAGTGAAGAGTTCCCAAGCAATGCACAGACTGAATGTTTTCACACAAAACATATGCTCACTGATTTTAAAATTACAAACGGATTTAAAAAAAATCCTGTCTGAATAAAGAGCCAGGAGAAAAAAGACAAATGAAAATATTATTTTGCTTCAAATACTTTTTGCATGTAAACATATTTCTGAGTTATCAAGGAGGGTTTCCTTGTCACAAGAAGGGTCTCTGCAAAGATACATGTGCAAACAGCCATACTTTATGCTGCTTTTATGTGCCAATACGACCCTGCTGGAGTTTCACCATTAATTGAAATCAGGCCAATTCCATCTCTTCTGGAAGTGTCCAATACTCAAGAAACTAAGTGAATGGACTAATATTAATTTACATGTGTGAGCATCTGCCGTGTGAATACTGGCTTAAAAAACAGAGTTATCACTAAAACTCACAGTAGTTAAAGAATTCAGCAACAAACATATTTATTTCAAGGGCTCAGCACTTATGAAGCCATTCATGCAATGATACTTTTGGTGTTTCTTAAGTGCTCTTCAAGCTGTATCCAAGATGCCTTGGCAGCTGACTAATAAGTGAAGATGTGTTCTCATACAGTTATTCAGGAAGACTTTTAGGCATTGTTAGCATGCCAGTACTGTTGATTATTCCAGGAATAACAAAATCTGTTTCTGCATTGGTGGTCCTATCTTGTGTTTTGTATTGAAGAGGTGAACTAGTCAGAAAAACATGCAATTGTCACTAGAAAGACACACATGAAGAAATGCACACAAAATGTTTCTACTCCTTCCTCTCACTGATATGTTGCTACTTAAAATACACTGTAGACAGGATGGGTCACTTAAACTACTATGGAAAGGAATTTGTGTACAAGAGAGAATTCTCATGAGAATAAACAGAACAATCTGGAAGTGCTTTAATTTACCCTTTAAGGAGTGATTTAATTCCTTCCTACTGTGTCCTTCCCAAATGAAAGGTGGAATAACAGATATGCTGGTGGGAGTTGTTTCCTAGGTATTCAGCCTCTTTGCTAGAAGAAACTCAAATACTTGCTGCACAGCAAGTCAGTTTGATACATCTTTTTAACACTTCTTTTCTCCTTTCAATTGTTGTCCTTTTGTATTTATTCCTCATTAGTAGTTTTTTTCCTTTTGCCTGCAATGCAGTTTGTGTTCCTCATGCATCATCTCAAATACAATAACACACAATAATATAATCAATTTTAATAAGGAAAGAAGGAAAAACAACTTCTATGGTCAAATGACACAGCCTCTCCCTTAGCTCAGGAAATCTCAATGTTCTTTCTTGGTTGTGAATCTAATTTTCCAGTAGCAATTACTATCTATCAGAGGCAGATGTTCTTTTAAATACTAAACAATAACATATTAATGGTCAAATAATTAGTAAAAGGGTATTTGTATTTGCAAAGGCTTACCTTCCAAACATTTTTAACCTGGAATTTCTGCATTTCTATGAACATTTATGAGCCAACAGGACAGAGTTACACAAGTAGACTCAGAGTCAGTAATTGAAGTATAGCCCCAATCCCTTCACCCCTCTAGGAACTCAAAAGCATGATTTTTACTGAGGTGCTTAGTCAAACCCAAGCATAAAGAATGACGGGTATATTTTATGCTTGTATTGACCATTTAATAGCCATTTTGTAACCCATCTAAAAGAAATGGAATACACTCAGCCTGCTCCCAGAGGAGTCATTCTGCAAAGGGACAAAAATGAACTGTTCCCTTTACACTGTGAGACTGTGCTGCAGCGAGGTATCTCCTTCGGAATCTGACCCCCCTGACTCACTGAGGTAGCAGGGGCCCCAAGCCTCCTCCTTGAGTGCAATGTGATCCATTTCAGAGATCAAATCTGGCTGAGAACTCACTTTATTTGAGTCTGCACTAATATCACATACTCTTGCTTCTTCATTACACGTTTTGAGCCCAAGAATATCCAACACACTCATGTGTCCACAAAATACAATGCCCTGTGCAGTCACAGAAACCTTGTTCTGCAGTAGACTTCATAACCCAAGAGTGTTTTACCCCCATCTTTTCCTTAGATTAAGGATTTTCCTGCACTGAAATGGTAGTCTGTTTTAAAATCATTCTGACTTCAAAATTGCCTTTGTCAATTAATGCTTGTACCCATTTCGCTTCCTATAAAGTATTCCATCTTCTAAACTGTTCTTTTTCCTGTTCTGATCAGAAACTTTTCAATTTGGATAGAATAATTTCAGATGGCTGCATTAGTGAGCATCTATGAGTCACACAATTTTTTGCTATCTTAGTCATTGGGGAAACTTTCTATTGCTCTGAAGTCCATTTCTGCAGTTCTGCTTACATTATTCCAGTAAGCACAACATCAGAGTGGTTTGTGTTTTTGAAATTTACAGGAAAAGGCAGCTTTCACTTTCTAAACATGTTTCTTCTTTTTGCTTTGATGTCTTCAGCAGAGATTGTTCTTGGGAGCAGGCTGTACAAAAAAAAACCACCCAGACAGAAGCACCACAGGTTTGTTCAGGTGGATTGCTGGGTGACTAGCACCAAGCAAACTGCCCCTCGATTTAAGGCACAACCATAAACTTCATCCCAGAAATGATCAAATGATCAAATACAACTTTTGCCAGCACATCAGAAACAGAAAATCTGATAGTCAGTCTGAGATCCACACTTCACCAAGTTCTCCATCTCACCCTACCACACACATACACAGTTTACTTCCTTATCAGTCTGCAATACTTTGATCTTCTTCCCAAATCTTACAATTAAAGTCCTTGCTGCAATTGTTGTAAATTCTAAATTGGCCTAAACTTCCAAGTAATCCTTTGTTTCCTTGAATATGCTGGCCATGTTAGGCAGCTCACTGGCATCCTCTTCCACCTACTTTACTATTCTAGCAGTGTATCTTGCAAGCAGACCTCTCAGTGTGATCCAGTCCACTAGTGAGTAGATGCTCTAGGCTTTCAGATCACACCTCACCTGGCTACAGACCCTGTTTTTTCTCCCCAGACCATCATTTTTTTAACAGCTGTATATGTACCCTTTACACCTTTGGGATGTGGATTTCTTTCCCATTAGTAATGTGAATCGGGGATCACCTCTGTTATTTGATCTATATGAAGAACACGAGCTTTCAATCTATTTTAGAAACTGAATCCCATGTCTTACATCAGTATGGCTAACTGGAAAGCCAAGGCCTTCTGGGCTGGGTGACTTGGTGGAGTACTGATACTACAAGAATTGGTGCCTGCTCTCAGAACTTCCCAAGTCCTTCTTCTCTCAGCACATTCCACAGAAAGCCCTTTGTCCAGGCCATGACCTCAGCACTTCTTCAGGCTGCACCTGTGAGTTGCTGTCCCGCCACATGCACTTCCACAGGATAAGCCAGTGAAACAGATCATCCCACTTAACAGGGATGGGCTTCCATCCCCAGCTCCCAGACACTGCTGCTCACCATCCTTCAACTCTGCTGAGTGCCCCACCAGCAAAGTGGATATTCTCAACTGAACTGGACCATGGAAGAAATGGGTGAACACCAGCCCTCCAGGATGTGCTTTGGGCAGGATGGAAATGGGCAGCAGGAGCAGGTAAACACAGCCTCCCCTTTGAACACCAGAGGGAAGGTGAGACTGCCACAGCTGCTGGCTGGAACACAGCTCTGCTGTCTCTTTCCTGTCCCTCTCCCAGGGACACACAGGCCCTCTGAGTGTATGGACCATGCCCATTCAGGGTGGTGACAGGGGAAGGTGCCAGGGGTGAGGCTTCCCTTCCTATGGAAAGCAGTGGAATATCACACAGTGCTCCATCACCTCCCTGGGCAGCCCATTCCAACGTCACATCACCCTTTCTGTGAAGAAATTCCTTCTAATGTCCAACCTAATCCACCCCGGCACAGCTTGAGCCTATGTCCTCTAGTCCTGTCACTGGTTGCCTGGGAGAAGCAGCCGACCACCACACGGCAACAACCTCCTGTCAGGGTCCCCCGAGCCTCCTCTCCTCCAGGCTCAACAGCCGCAGCTCCCTCAGCCGCTCCTCACGGGAGTTGTGCTCCAGACCCTTCAGTGGACCCAATCCATGGTGCAACCGTTCCGCCGTTAAACGGCACGGCCACGAAGTGTTCCTCGGCCAGGAGCAAACCC
>VYXB01007867.1:345376-376054 GCA_013397135.1 Pachyramphus minor
ACCACTGGGAGTCGACCCCAGGATCTCTTATTCATCAATAATCTTCCGCAGTGGGAAGGGGTTTCCAACTTTCAGTCTTTCCCCTGCTGGAGGTGGGGTGGGGGGTGGGGGGAATGGTTCCCCTGTGCCTCTGTGCTCTCTCTCTTGCTAGACTGACCTTGGAGCTGCTGTGTTATCTCAACTGTCCTCCTATGCTCTCTGCTGGGCTGGCATCCTTCTGCAGCATGTTTCAAGTGGGCAGCTTCTCTCTGGAGGTTTTTGTTTTTTCCTTTCCTCCACTCCGTTACATCTCGGCCGGGGAAGACTTCAGTGCCATGCCTGCCCCTGGCCCAAGGCTGGGGGAGACAGGTCTAGCCCCCCCACTTGGGGAGGCCTGCCGTTTCCTCCTACACACTTTATGTTTTATGTAATTTACATGTAATTTTATATAGTTTAATTAAAATAATTTTATATTAGTTATTCATAACATACCATATTAGGTATGGTTAAAAGCTAATTTCTTGCACAGGTGCTTTGCTAGTTAATCTTTCAGTCACTGCTCCAAGAATGGAGAGGCTTATTTTCTGTAGAAAACACTGTATTACTCTAATATTAGCAAAGTGTTTCTACTTTGAAAATAATAGGGAAATACACATCCTGTTGTGCATAACTTCAGCTGGAGTTGATAACTGCTAGAAGATTATTTTACCAAACTGATACATTGAGCTCAAAACAGTATTTAAAATGGTGCCACTTAAGAGAGTCTGTCACTGCAATCTATAATATGTCTGAATATTTTCTTCAGACCTCAGGTTTTGGCTAATATATAAATTTCCCAACAAGTAGATGTCCTATGTCCCAGGAAGCTGCAGGTTTAGTTCCTGCTTTGCAAAATGACCAGCATTGAATGTGTTTGTTTTTGAACCGTAGTGACTGACACCTCCCCTAAAGGGTCATACGAATTCATGTTCTTTTCTCATACCTAAAAGTTTAGCCTTGTCTCTAGCTTCCATCTTTTCTTCCAACTGAGGGAGCAGTTGTGTTTTATTAGGACATCTGGAAATGTTCATTTTTGATCCTTCTTGAGTCATGCCTGTATGGGAGATAGAAGAGTATAGTGGGACAAAGGGCAGCTATTGTGAGAATCCTCCACAAACAGTTAATTCCACATGGCTAATCTGCTTAATCCCAATTTGCATTCTTGATGCAGCTTAAGTGAACAAAAGGTGTTATTGTTAAATAGTGGCCCTGCTGTAGGTTCATGCCCTATTTTCATTGAGAATAACTTCTGAATATTGATACAACCCATTTCCTTAACAGAATGCTAGCCCCTTAAATAGGAAAGCTTCTCAGACAGCTAATCCCCACAAACTACAGAAGTACCTCTGTCTTACTTTCTTACATTTCTGAATGGCAATTACTGAATGTGAACTACCAAATCAGCCTTCTTCAGCAGTCTTTTTGCAGCAGGGTCAAATTGCACTTAAATATCACTTCAGGAAAGAAACATACCTGCAATAAATCCCTCCCTATTGGTGCAGACTGACAGCAGTGACTGCACTGAATGTCCAGGATAGCTACACCACCAGGCATGCTGGTTCTCCCACAGCACAGCTACCACAGGAAAAACTTCTATCAAACTGATAAATAATTGTCAGTGCAAACAGGGAGACACTGATTTTTTAAGTGAAATAAGACAAAAACCAGAAACTGAACTTGAAACTAAAACATGCACCTTTTTCTCTATTGCTGCGCTTTCACTACTTGAGGTAGGACTGATTGGATTTACTTTGGTCAAATTCTGTTGTAACTTTATGGCAATTCTGCATTTAGTGTATGTTGTTACCTGAAGAGAGCTGTACTGCTCTTTCAGTTCAGAAACAGTGGCAACTCAAATACCCTGGTAGTCAGTATTGTTAAAACACAAATAGGCGTAAAAATACACCAGTAGCATTCGTCATTGCAATATTCTCCAGTTCTTCTGTAGTAAGAAGCTTCTGAGATTACTGTGCATCATCCACCTCTAGTTAACTTTTTCATCTAGTCAGGGTCTCTTATTTGAACCATAGAGATTCATATTGCTCCAGAAACTAGGACTGAAACTTACAGATGAAGGAACTAAGGCATTGATATTTTGCTGTAACAAAGGAGTTATTCCAGCTGTATACATAAGGAAGGATTTCAGCATCTAGAATCAGTACATGAAATTCAAATATGAATAAGCAAAATGGTATTGCAGTGCTTATTGCAGAGAGCCTTGGTACTCAGACAGCTAGAGGGCCTCATCGTAAATTGGAAACTAGTGTCACTGATTTGTACACTCATTTGTGTAATGTTTGTAGGTGTGTCAGATATACTAGAAAACAATCTAACTCAGCTTCTGTACTGTGTCAGAGTTAAAACATTTTGGACTCTTAATGAAGAAATTTAAGTAAGTAGAAATGCCTGTGAAAGCTGTCAAAAATCAGCTCTGTATGACAGGACTGGGAATAAACTAATATCACAGGTCTAAGTTACTTGTTTTGCAACAGAATCACTAGAATTACGGTTTCATAAACCACTGGATATTTTTTATTTGAACAGGCTTACTACTGCAGTTGATCTCCCACCTGAATTTATTCATCTTTATATCTCCAATTGTATCTCCACCTGTGAACAGATTAAAGACAAATATATGCAGGTGAGTACTTAAAGAAATTGGTTTGGAAGAAGTGCCCCCCCTTTTGCTCCGTGTAATATGTGCTGTGATTTTATAAGGCTGATAAGCATTAAGTTATTCTGAGTGCTTCTTTATTTCAAAGGCACTTTTTTTTTCCTAACACAGTTAACATAGTGTTTAACAGATGGTTCTTCACTTTTTTATGAGACTTCACAGGTAATTACTGTTCCCTGTTTTTCTGTAGACATCATACATTTCTTCCTGGCAAGACTGCAGTTTTATGTGACTGGGGTTCTTACATCCAAAAGGTTTATCTGTCACTCAGCCTTTTTTTCACCCCAGTATTAGTTTGCCTTCTGCTTAGTTTTAAGCTTCAAGCTTCTTTTCTATACAAGTGTGCCCAACACTTCCAGACCTCTGAGGTGATGTTACAAAACTCACATGGAAATCTCGCTTTTCAGTCATGACCTGTAACAGCTTGCAAGTCTTTTGTCTTCCTAACACCATACTCTGCTTCACAAGCCTGCCATACTTTAGTACCAGCATGCAAGTTGTAGCCACTTTAAGGATCCCTGACTGGGGAGGATCAGGAGAAACCTGGGGAGGTTTCCACATCTTCAGCATGCAGGGTTGTCTCTGTGCTGTGTGAGGTACTTCTCTCCTGATCTGTTGGTTTCAGCAAGTGCCCAGTAGAACTTGTTTTCTTGGGTATGTCATTGGTGAAAAATAGTTCCATGTTCAGTTTACCCAAGGCTTTGTGAATCTTGACCAAGTTCTGCCTCAGCTTATTCCTCTCAATACTGAAGAACTGCAGCCTTGTTATTGTCTTGCAACAAGGCAGCTGTTCCTTAAGCTTTTTTAGTGTCCTTCTCTAGTGCTTTCTCCAGCTCTGCTATATCCTTAAGCTGCAGAGATTAAAACTGTGCATGGTACAGAGGGTGGGGTTGCAGTAGGGTTTGAGATAGCAGCAACCCTCCTTCTGTCTTGTTCTTGGCATCCTTCTAGATGGTGCCTCACCATTTGTTATCTTCTTGTGGCTTCTGATGCCTCTCTGCTTTGGGACTCTGCCAGATACACGAGTGACTTGCCCTGTGACCTGCTGAATAGCAGTTGTGCCTGTTACATTGGGTGGTGGAACAGGAAAATAGCACCAGACCTGGACTGCAGCTGAGAATATGCCCAGAGTGGGACACTGTGCTCAAAGGGGCTCGTGCTCAAAGAGACCATGTGGGAGCTGTGCTCCAAGCACACACGGGACAAAAGAATAGAGGGACAAGGAACACATACTGATCCCTAAGAAGCAGTCAGAGTTTGGGAGATCTAACATTTTTTTAATATGTATAAGGTCTCACAGACACAAGATGTTTTGTTTGAAAAGCATGATACAAAACTATTATTGGAAACGATCCTCAGAGACTGGGAGTCAGCCAGTATTTTGCATTTGTTCTTTTGCTCCAAGTTTCATGTTCCTCAGTTATTAAAGTTACTCTTGTAACTAACTTGTATTGCAGAGAAAAGCATGATGCCTTTTGACTGCAGTGAAGGAAGTCGGTTGTTCAGTTTCTGAATTCTGTTGTTACAGGTAGCGAGTTTTGCAGTAGTAAACTCAGTTCCTTAAAAAAATAGCTGATAGCTTATATTTAGTGTCAAATAATCTGAAATACTTTGGACACTTAATCTATCCAGCCCCTCAGTTCTGTCTGATAAACATCGCTCACATATATAGTTGCTTTTAGAGAAAAGTTTGGGTTCAGCTCTTTCTCACAATATGAAGCATGATTCCACTTTAATGATAAAGATCTGCTTTTGTCCTTGGGGAAGAATGTGCTCTGTGTAAAGCAGATAGTAGTGACTGGATCTATGTATGACAAATTGTAGGCACCAGTTCCTAGATCCTCATTTCCCAACTCCCAGCATGCTCTTCAAGGTGTTACCTAAGCAGCTCTTAAGAAGGAGGAACACTTCCAAGATTCCCTCTTTTCACTGGATCAGGCAGGAAATGAGCCATGAGCTCTGAGGCATATTCTTGGATTAGGTGTCCCTGGAACTGTCTTTCCTTCTAAGATAGAGCAAGAGGGTTATCTGCTAATTCAGCAGCAGAGCATTTTCCATGAAGGAAGTTTGGAATTAGTTTTGTTGCTGTCACTTCCCATCTGGAGTGCCTTGATAATGTGGTGATGGAAATTTTGAGATGTGAAGCTTGTTTATTTTTCTTTATGGTGTTATTGTAGAAAATAAGACTAAGCAAGACCCAAATGATGACATCATCTTAAACTATTATCCCTTCTCTCTGCCTTTATTCAGAGGTTACAAAACAAATTAAGTACAGTGCATAGGTGGGTCTGGTGCTTCCTATGCACATGGGATTAATTTTGAGAAAGCTCCTGTATCCAGAAGTACAGAACTATAAAGCAGAGGATTCAGTTTTTTAATTGAAAAAGCTGAAGTACCAGATAGCTGATGAAGCTGAACTGCTCCTGAAATGCCTCACTTGCATTGCTGAGGGCAAACTGACTTGACTGCAGACATTTATTTGGATTATAAAACCACATCTCTTTTGTTTCAGAACCGCCTGGTACGTCTTGTTTGTGTCTTTCTTCAGTCTTTAATCAGAAACAAAATTATTAATGTACAGGACTTGTTTATAGAAGTGCAAGCATTCTGTATTGAGTTCAGTCGGATACGAGAAGCAGCTGGCCTCTTCAGATTGCTGAAGACACTGGACACAGGGGAAAATCCATCAGAAATGAAAACATCAAAATAAAGTGACTGTCACTGTGCCAGCATTCTGTACCAATTAATTGTCTATTTTAAACTTTAATCCCTGGATTATGTAAAACATTATAAATAGCATTTTATGCATTTAAACAATAAATAAGGATTTTTCTGATACATGTGTTTAAGTCTGTGAAATGTGTTAGGCCTTACACTATTTTTGACTATGGTTAAACTTTATGTTGTATGCATGTCCTGAGACTCAGGCTCCAATTCCAGAGAGAATATAAATGACACCTAGGATTTCACAGCACATTTAAGTATTAATCTGCCCCTTGCAGTTTTGTGTCCAAAACTGTTTGTGTGTAACTAAAGTCAACTTGTATCAAGGTAAGTAACTTCCTTGTTTTGCCCTTTGTTCACTGTGTAAGACAGCCTAGGAGCTGGATACAACTCCTAAAAATGCATGGCAGTTTTAGTTAGTAAGGGAAAGTCTGTCTTGATGTTTAGAAACTTACTGTTACGTGGCAGAAGTGAAGTGTTGGGTGCTGTAGGCTCAGAGTGGTACTCTCTCTTTTTGAGATCACTGAGTATTTCCAGAATTGTGCCAGCAGTAGCTGAAATACCACACCTATTTCACACTTATAAGAAAACTTCACGGAGGAAAGATAGTGCCATTGCTTCCATAAAAATCCAAGGTATGAGCCTCTTTCCGCTTCCAAACTTGCACAGGCAGTTGCTCTGTGGCTGCCAAAGTTAAAATAGTGTCTTTCTTCTAAAGCATAGAGGGATAGTACCATTCACACATTAACTGCCTGGTGTTGGGGAAAGTGGGGAAGGAGTCTGAGTAACTATTATTTTAAGCTGATAGAATAGCTGCTGTTATTCAAGCTTGAGGCTTGAATTCAAATTTTTAAGAAGAACAAAATCAGTAATGCAAGGTTAAGACTGTCTTTTGATTTCCTCTTTACAACTAATTTAAATTGCACAATTGCTCGGATCGAAAATCCCATCAATTTCTCATCTCACACAGCATAATCTTTTGGTAAGAAATTCTATGACAAGTATTGTCTCATTAGGGGTTAGACTCCTATAGCTTCCCAGAGTTAGAATGTATCAAGTCAACTAATGTAACATTTATTTAAGGTCTGCTCCAATTGTAGACATTCCTTCTAAAACCCAAGACATTCGCTATGAGGTATTTTTAGCAGCAACAGTTAACTGAGCTTGTGCTGTAAACTTGTATCTTAATGTTTTCAGAGAGGCCAAGGCTGCCCTTTGTGAGAAGCAGGTCAGACAAGCTGGCACAGCCAAGCCCCTCGGCCAGGCTGGTGGCAGCTCTGTGATAACCCAGCAGCGGTCTATACCTTATGGAGAGGATCCACATTGGAGCAATTGTTTAAGAAACTCAGCCCCTAAGAGGGAGATTCATGGTGGAGCAGGGGAAAAGGGTGACCAGGGTACAGCAGAGACCAACTGTTACATCCCCCTGCCACCACTCACATGAAAGGGAGAAGAGTGAGGAGAGAATTAAGTTCAGCCTAGCAAGAAGGGTAGTTTTAGTTTTCTATTTCTCACTGTCCTACTTTAAAACTAATTTATTGCCATTTAAAAGTACTCTCATCTACTTAAATCTGTTTTGTCTGTGATGGTAGCTGGTAACTTTCTTATCTGGACGCATGAGTTCTTCCATCTTACTTTCCTCTTCCTCAAAGGACAGCAGCCAGCCAAGGTTAACCCACACCACCCAGGTATTGGTTACAGGGGTAAAGTGGCACATGCTGAAGGGTAGGTATCCCTTAGATACCTACCATGAAGTTAAGCTTGTTCTGTGCTGTGCTAGTGCTGAATCTCTCAGTGTATCAAAGAAAAACCCCTCAAGCTTCTCAGACATTGCTTTTTAAAAGGTCTGTATAATTTATTAAGGAATTTGAGCTTTTAGCCATTAAGTTACAACAACAATGCATAACTTGACATTCTTACAATTGTACAAACACAATGGAAAAGACACAAGTGCTTAATCCAAACAATGCAACCGAGTCAGTACAAGGTTACAATAAAAGATAGTCGGTTGTGAATAGTTGTTGACAGACTAGCAAATTCAAATGGTTCTTTGCAGGTATGTTTATAATAGAAGTAAGTGACTTCAAAGGTTTGGACCTAAGCTTCAGACTAATAAAATGATGAAAACTCAAATTATTTTCCTCTTCTGAATTAAGGATATGCTCATTTTAAAATGAAGTATCATTACCATGTTTGAGACAGTGAAAAGTAGCTTCAGGTCCAATGGAAGTATAATGGACAGTCCCAGGCAATGCACTCTTCACACAAACACATGCAATTATAGAGACATTCTACTTGTAAAACTTTCTCAAATCAAGTTTTGCAATACTGCAGAATAGCTGAGGAGAGAGATCAGGACCCATACTGAAAAAAACCCCAAAGCCTTCAGCTTGATTTTTGCATGTTTAATCTACAATTCCAATTCCCAAATCTTCACATATCACCTGTAAAAGAAAAAAATACACCCAGTAAAGACCAATCTCATATATGTGCTACAATTTTTTACAAGCATTCCCATTTAAAAAATTGGTGTTGCCATATTCAACTGTGATTTACCATGATCCTATTACAAAATTGCATCTCTTTAACTTACCCAAAGGGAGCCCTTCTCTTCCCTCCTCCACTGCAACTCCTCCTCCCTTTAGCCCAGCTCTAAAACTCAGTTAAGGGCACAGTAAGGATATTCAGTTTTATGGCTTGTCAAGATATAGCCTTGACAGATTTTCTGCCAGTTAAAGAGTATGTAGTGAACTAATTCAGCTTAATCTAAATGTGAGACACAGCAAAGTTAAAAGCAGAAAAGGAAAACAAGAAATCTCTTATCTCTTATCTCTTCTTGCAACAGCAAGCTCTCAAATCAGTCCAAGCCTTTGTGTGATGTCTCACCCACACCAGTGACTGAAGGGAGACACACACACACCAGAACAGTCAAGATGCCAGTACAATCTTGCAGCAGTCACCACCAGTAACTCCATTCCCTCCAGGTTAACCTCAGGAGGTACTTCCAGCTGACTCCTCTACTAGATTTCAGTTCCAGCCCACTTTGTAGAGCTGCAGAGTCAGTACATTCTTACCGATCTCAGTATCCTCATCCAGCACAGAAACACTGCATTCAGTGCCAAGTGCTGTAAACCAAACCAGTGAAAACTATATATGAAACCTCTCCACTCAAAAAAACCCCAAACAAACAAAAACCCCCAGGCCTTTCCCCCAAAAAAACCCCAAACAAAACAAACTCCAAAAAGCCAATACCCCCCCTCAAATATCAGATTATCAACATTACTGTCTTGGTTCATGGTGCTAAAGGCTCTGCTGAGCAACAATTCCTGGTTCAACACGTGTGATGTTGATGTGTAACATCGACAGACATGGTTTTATTACATGTTGTGGCAACAACTGAAAAAATATTCCACAAATTCCATTCCAGTCCTTAACCCACTGGTGTGTACTTCAAAGTACACTTGGTGTTGCTAACAGTACTTGAACATCTGCACTTGTCTAGACACAAGTCTGCTTTTATGAGACAGCTAAATTATCAGTCCAGCCTACTGTGTTCTATCTGTTGTCACTGGAATGTGAAACCAACACCTTTTGCTTCTCATCGACCTCACGAAAGCCTGCAAGTGCCACTGCCTCTGTCTTAGGGATTAGGACGTGGGGAACCAGCACTGCACACTTGCTGGACTCCTCTCTGCACAACTACAACTGGGCTGGTCTTAGAGAAAGCTTAGAGGACAGGCAGAAAACCTGAATGACCATTCCCAAACCAGTATGTAATTAAAAAAACAGCTTGCACACTTGACAAAGTTGTTGCAATGGCATTTCTCTGTGCCAGTTACACCCTGCACAGGACTGGAATTCTCGAGGTGTAACAGCCCAGCTTTCACAGGAATAGACTGGTGCCCAACTTATTAAATCAGCACGGATTAAAAGCATTCTCACTGTAGTTGAATTATCCTACAACTCCTCTGGCATCCCTCCAGAATCTAGCCCTAATTACTGGCAACAGGTTACCAGATTACATTCAGATCTGAGGTGGGGATAAGGGGCAGGGAAAAGGAGGTACTGATACCCTACCAAACTTCTCCAGTACATGCAAAGAATGTCCTCTAAGCATTGCTTGGAGCCAAAGAAGAATCCATTCAAGCGGTCATTAGTAAAACAAAATCCAATTTTAAATTGGTACTGTAAGCAATAAAAATCACTATTAACACACTTTCAGATCTGAAATGTCTGTGGTTCACTTTTGCTTGCTGAAAGCCAGTTTAAATGGTTATTTACTATAATATTCTTTACCATTTGTAATTTGAAGACTATTATTAATAAACTAAAATTTCTGAACAAAGAGGGGCCTCTAGTTTTGCTTTAAGGCACCAGCTTACTTTGACATGTTCATAGCTCTTTTAAAAAAACCAACGAAACCAGTCACTTAATTTCACAAATTTTCTCCCTAACAGAGACACCAGAACTAACAAAGCCATATCAATTAACACAACACTAATAAAACTTATCCCACAACAAACTTATCCCACAGCATCCCCTGTTCCTGCTAGGGATTTTTCCCAAATGATTTATTCAGCATCATCACTGAGGGGCTTCAGACCTCACGTGGGCACTGGGCTTTAGCTTTTTGTATAATCATACCACATGAATATCTCTAATAAGAAATCCTCTGCCTGATTACAGCGAAGTCTGACAAAGGGACAGATGTCTCCAAGACAAGTTCCTGCATGTTTTATGAAAAATGTGCAGCTAAGAAGAGAAAGAGATCAGGGCACAGGCAGGCTGCAGGAATCCACCACACTCACAGCATCAGCTCCCACACTAGGCAGGACACGGCCCAAGCCAAAGAGGCAGAATATATATTCCCCAAATGGTAGGGAAAGGAGTCATAAGGCACCTGGCCTATCAAAAGCATTCATGAGGGGGGGTGAAAAAAAAAGACTAGTTCTGACCTGCATACAAGCTTTTGGTAGGTAAAGTGCTAGAAACTCGAAACACCAGTTTGTTCCAACACAGTGGGGGCAAATCAGAAAGGCCTTGAACTGTACTTACCTACAGCTGCCTACACCCATTTACTTTAAGTGTTTCAGATGAGCTGTAACAGCAGCTCATAAGCTTCATGTTTCCAATCCTCTCTAGCTACTGTTTTAAACTCTTTCCTGCCCTGTACTTTTTATCCTACCTCTTTTCTTGCTAATGGATGTCAGCTTTTTGACTGAGGTCAGACTAATGATTCGCTTCAGGTGATTTTTGTCATCGTGCTTCCAAGGAGAGCAAACTGCTTGCTGGAGGCACTGCAATTCGGCCTTTTATTGTCATCATTCCTCAGCAGCACAGCTGGCCTTACAAGACTGAACTGTATCAAAGATCAACTATGCACAACCAATTTGATAGAAACAACTGTAACTACTCTCCTGAAAGGCTGAAGTGAAACAGGTGCAGTTCTGGCATCAGAAACAGACCCCAAGACTATTCGTACTTGGGTATCTTTCTAAATCAACACATTTCAGATTTTATAAGCACTCTTTTCAGTTTGCAGGTCCTTTAGCTTTTCTCTCAGCTTTCTATGGGATCTCAGATTTGATTCTTAAGAAGAGCTTTTGGTTTTATATGTATTACATAAAGGCTCAAGTACTTACCACATTTCTTCTCTCCAGAATGAATACTGTGCTGTAGTTATCAGCAAGACACAATCCACAGACTGACAACACTTCTCTTGATAACTTCTCTTTTGGTTCCTCCTTGAGCTAGAGTTTAAACCCTCTCAACGTACACTATATCAATGTTCAGTTTTGTGTTAAAGAAGAGGGAGAAGACTGAAGTTTTTAAAATTGAAGAGACAGTTAAAAAGGCAGTTCCGGAAATGTTGATAAAATTCTTTTGGAGACATAAATGTCCCTATACATTGTTTGGTTTAGTTATGGATTGTTTTTTTATTTGTTCAGTTTTGGAGATGGTGGGTCAGTCATATTTCATTCTCATGTGCTTCTTGTAAGATAAAGGCATCACAAAAATTTGCACCTGCTGGTGACATCAGAACTACAACCTGACAGTTTTCCAGTAAACCTAAAAGTTACACTCCTATAGGGAAGAGGCAATTTTTTTTTTTAAAGTAGGCATTAAGAGGAATTTTTTGAAGGAAATTTAGGGTGAAACATCTGCTCTGCAAAGTAGAAGTTCAGATTATATTTCCCCATCTGAAGCCTCTGTCGTTTCTGGAACATTCATTCTAAAATTAAAAAAAGTTATTGCTTCTACTGAAGCTCAATATAAGTTAGAAAAAGAATTGCATATTTTCTTAAAAACATTCCAAATATACATTTTAAAAACAAAATGCACTCTAAAATGTCTGGTGAAAGACACTGCTTTAAGCAACCTGTAGCAAGAGCTTTACAGAACAAAAAAATCAAGGAATGTAGCATATTAAAACATGACAATGCTTAAAATCCTAAACAACTCACTTAACACTCTTAAGTAGTGTTTTAAATATACATATTTCTTTACAAAACAGTTTAGCAATTCCTTATACCACTTACAGTATATAAATATTTGAGTAAGAGGTCATAATGGGAGATGCCAGGGTTTATATTTACTCTCAGATGCTTCAGATTTCTTAAGTGTTTTACTATAAGGCACAATACTGCTAATCTAACAGAAAAGAATAAAAGTTAATGGCAAACCCAGTCAAAACTCCTAATGTGGAATTATCCAACAGAAGAATTCCAGCATCTCTACGCAAAAGAAAAGAAAAAGCAAAACAGAACAAAACCAAACTTTGTACTTTTTAAGAAACAGTTTCAATTTGTACATAAAGTGGATCAGTATGGGAACAGGAGCAAGAAGTAATTAAGTAAATTCTTATAAATAGACTAATAAATATATCTTAGCCATAATTAGCCCTTTACCTCTGTTCTACTGAGTTTAAGATTGAAAGAGGTAACCAATGTGCATATACCTAAAGAAGTCTACATGCTCAGCACGTGAAGACCACCTAGCACAACCTATTACTGCCAAATTCAGTATAAAAAGCTTGCAAGGTGGAGAAAGTCTCCTTTTCTTAGCATCCACTCTGAGTAGAACACATTACAAGGTCAAATTAGTATTTGTTACATGTAAGGAAAGTTGCAACTAGCAATTTTTCCATCACAAAAAAAGAATACACAACATATCCATGAAGTTATTTGATTCCTTCAAGGTTAGATCATGTTTCTTCTAAGAATATCCATCTCCAACTACAACAGATCAGAACTTTCAGAACATTTTAACAGTTGTAGTCTTGTAAGTGTTCTCCATGTGTACATACTGAATGTAAACAGTGCATCCAATATATTTCACCGTTACACATTCTACATTGTTTTCACTGCCTAGTCTTCATCTTTGTTACAGCCCTCTGGAACACAATGACATTGCAACAATGCTTACAGAAAAAGGGTTATTGCATCTTTTCTTTAGGATGAGACATCCAGAGGAGATTTTATAAAATCCTCCTGTGTACAAAATTCTTAGTTATTAGCCCTTTTGGAACACCAGCTAGAAAAGTTTGAAAGGTAAAATAATTTACATTGTTATCTTTTTCTGTTCACTAGACAAGAGTCCATACTAATTAAATAAAAAATAATAGTTCTTCAACAGTCTATTCAAGATATCTTCCATGAAGCAGTTCAGTGGGAATTTCCACTGGATAGATGTTCTCCATGCCGGTTATTACTGACATCCACATCTAAAAATTAGAAATTAAAAGGAAAATTGTTTGTTGATTTACCATTTTAATATGGTTTATCTGTTACATTAATCCAGACTCTGGCAACAAATTTCATATTCATATATACCTAAAGTTCTCAACATTCTCTGGGTAAGTAATTCTCCTATGACACTATTTACATCTTCCCCGCCTCCCGCCCCCCAAGTCCAGTTTTCTCCAGCTTGATCAAATTCTGTGAAAATCTACCTGCTTGTAATTTTTTGAACACCAGTAGTAAGCAACACCACTCAGTCTGGCCTGCACCATAATACTAACAATACCAACACCAGTTAGAGAAGAGCTTCTTCTAATGCAATAGTGTTAAGGACTGTCCAACAATAAACTGACTTACCAAGCAATGCTGTGGTTTCACCCGCGTCCTCTTTTAAACTGGTACACTGCAATACAGATTCATTTGTGGAGGAAGCTGACAATTCGCTGACCTCATTTCTGTCATCATCTTGCAAAGCAATACTCAGACTTCCAACTGAAACGCTGCCACTTATGGATTCAGGTATTGGAATTTCAAGTACATCTTCAGGGTCCCCCTTCAAAATGAAACATATTTAACTGACACTTTAGTCTCCCATCAGGCATCAACATTCCTCCATGTTACCACTTTGTAACCTCACATTATTGGAAAAAGAGACCATTTTTTTAGCTATTATCTGTGCACTCCCAGAAACAGTGTTGACCATTGTCCACTTGCAATGCTATTGTCTGAATGTAAAGAAACAAAGCCAACAAAAAGAAAAGCCATTTTTCAAAGCCACCTCAAAGCCAAGAGCAGCAATAGGAGTCACCCAGTCAGCCTTTTGGATGAAATATTTCAACACGGTAGCAAGAGTATTGCTGCAGTCTAGTTAGGAGCAGGATCCACTGAGGAAACCTATTCATCCTTTGAGTTTGCAGAAACCTCTCTTTTTCATGACAGTAGTCATGAAAAAAACAAAAGCTTAGACTCTTTTTTACTGGGGTGAGCAAACATTTGACATCAGAATAACTTTCTCTACTCCTCTACCTGCAGCCTAACTTTAAGTCCATCACAAAAATGCATATATGCTGGCTTGTCACTTTGCAGGAACAAAACATCTGCAGCACAGGACATGAGCTTTACTTCACCTATTGTACAGCATGGCTATTTCTCATCCATTCTGAAACTTAACTCACAAAGTCCTACATGTACAATTCTGTTCCTAAAATTAAGCAGACTACTTTCATTGCCATATCTATACTGATATTATTTACACATAAGCAAGTATATTGCAGAATAAGTAGCTATTCTGTGAGTCTCCTAACAAGTATTTTTCCCTTCCTCAAACAACTAGCAAAGGCCCATCTTAAGACTTAAGAAATTCTAATCTGATTCTTTATCATCAAATCAGCACATTTTAAAATGTACTGAATTTTAATAAGCTATAGAATGGCTACAATTGAACACAAGACACATAAGATAGTAATCTTTACATATGTGAGTGGAGGTCATTAATGATTTTCCAAAACTTAGACAGTCAAATAAGCACTGAAACCACAAAATCCAGCAATGCTCTATAAAATCAGTCAGACATGCTGAACTGCAGTTCTTTCTCTCTTAAGAAATCATATAATGAAGAACTAGACCACTGAAGTCCATCCTTTACAAAAGCCAGGTAATAGGACTTTGTACCTTCTTTCTACTTGGAGCCTTTAAAATTTTTGAAGCATCTCAAGTATTTGTTGTCCATAAAACTGAACTGAGCTTTGAACGTCTTTGCAGAAGGTTTAATAATTTCTATAATAAGGCTGCACATTCTTCTCTGCAGGTGTGTCACTCAACAAGTGCACTGTTGAGAGAAGCTGCCTTGCTTTTTTGCATTTTTTTCTTCACATCAGTAAAAAAAATACAAGTAAACACTCTACAGACTAGATTGAGCAACCTGGATCAGGCTGAAAACTAAGCTAGAAAAAAAATCCTGAATGATTTCCCACATTATTAGTGTCAGTAAGATTTGAATGACTGATGACTAAGCAGGATATATTTGCTCTTTTTCATTAGAAAAATTAACTGGACTTCTCTATTTAATATAATTCCATTCCACCTGTTTTCCAAAAGTCTTTTTGGCCAACAAGCAGAGGAGGTATTACTCCTCCTGGTTGGGCTTGGTATCAGTATCCAGTTGCACTTATCCACAGTGCAACAGTGTGAATCCAGGAAATATAACTATTCTGCAGGTTTAGTATTTCAGTTTTCAGCCTGTATTCAAAAGGATAAGTCCTTCTGCATATAACACAAGATACATCAACTCCACAAACTGAAAGTGAGCAAAAAACAAGCTGCTAATATAACAATATTAAAGTAGCAATAGCTCTTTCACATGACAAAAATATTGCAACTCTTGGGTAAAGCCTGACTTAATACACTGAAGCTGCAAAATCTGGTATATACATACTACATAGCAAGAGTATTGTCACCTTTGACAAAACAAAACAGTAATTCGTAAAACTCTTCCACAGATCTGCTAAGTCTCTGCAATGAAATAAGAGAAAAGGTAGTCAAAATGCAGACCTAGTCTATGAAAGGAAAGTCCCTGAAACCAAAGAACATCCCTATTTTTTAAAGATCTCTGTAGATCAGCAGGAGATGAGAGAGGTACATTTATGTCTATGGCATCTTATTGGAACTTAAGACTATTTATCAACAGTGACCAAGTAACCTACCGCATGTGTCTTCATCTCTCTTTTCTGGTGCTGTCAGAAAGAAATGAGAGCACATCATTTTCTCTACTTAACCAATTTCTGGTGAATGACTTTAGGAAGGTTTTAAATACCAGCTCATTTACAGGGATTAAACGCAGGGCATGCGTGGAAGTACACAAACACTATGTAGAAAAACTAATTTTTTTCCTTTGAATCGCACTTCTCAACAACATCAAATATATGCTCTAGATTTACTGGATTCAGTTATATATCTGTTGCTTGGACAAGCCATCTCACCTCTGTTTCAACTTCCTTACTATCACCAGCTGGAGACAGAAAAAATTGGTTATCAGAGAAGATTCATAAAATGCTCGATACACTATTTCAGCTCTTACCCATAAAATTCCCTTATTTTTCTGGTTCTCAATTACTCTTGCATCTTTGCTCAGCTTCTTGAGTCTTGTCAAGTTACAGCTGTTCTCATTCTGAACAGTTACATGAAGTCTTGCCTCCTACACTGTACTTCTACCTTGAAGATTAAAGTAAGTGTGCAACATACCCAGTATCCCAAAGCTTTGATAACGTCTAATTTACACATTGGACAAGTTCGGTGGTCCAAAAGCCAAGGATCAATGCATGTTCTATGGAAGATGTGCCTAAAGAAAAAGAAATGCCCTTTAGAACTTATCATGAAAGCCACACACTACTCCTTCACACAAGTGTGCAAGTTAACACATTAAATGTAAACCCTTCCTTGATAACACTGACAATTAGATGTTGCTCAATTTACTACTAATACAAACTACAAACTTCTGGAAGCCTTGTCTTTCATGTGTTCTGATGTAAGAGATGTTACTAACCACAAAGACATCCTAGAGTCACCAGTTCAACAGTGTACAGCTCTCATTTTAGCAAGCTCTATTTCACCCCTGCAGTCCTCCCAATTGCTCCCTTGCCCCTGCATAGGTATGAAGCACTACATGGTCTCACAACATGAGCACTACATGGTCTCTTCAACAAAGGTCTTCTTTCCAAATGGCAGCTTCAGCTCTGCCACCAGAGGTTAAGAAAAGTTTACAGAAAGCTCATCCCATTTCTTCAGAAAAACATGCTAAAGGGTAAAGAAGAATTACAGCAACTTACTTGCATGGCAGAATTCGGACAGTGTCTTTCAGTTTGTAGTTTTCGATGCACACAGCACAGTTTTCCACATCAACATCTAAACCCTAAATGTGATAACATATTTAAGTGTATTACATCCATATTTCATTACAGAACAAGCTTTGTGTAATAGCTTCACAGAGTGCAAAATGCATTAAATGATATAGCAAATAAAAACATCTCCCTCACTTAATTCAAGATTCTATCAAGAGGTGATTTGATCAAGTGTTACCAAATGCTAAAAGCAGCCAACCCTGGATTTTCTACTTTAAATAGCTATACATGGTATCTCAGCTAACATGTTACACCTCAAACATTGGTTTTGATCATGGGAGCACAGGAACATATCAGTTTAAAGTAACTATCCAATGAAATAATTTTAGAAGAGGTCAGCACAGATCAAAGTGCACAATCTAATTCTGAACTAATGGTCCCAAAGTGCTTGAGCAGCAAGAGATTCTCAGGGTAGAATACTGCAAAAGTCTTCTCCATTTTTTTCTACACATCCTAGCAGATATTCCTTCATAGCTTCATAGTAAATAGTATGCAACTTGGGACAGTTTAAAACTTTTCTCCAAGCTCACACTAGACAGAACATCGAATGCAGTGTTTCCCCACCTCTATTTCTTTCTAAAGGTTAGTATCTTTCCTAACAGGTCTTACTGTCTTTTTGATGCCATGCTTATAGTTGCAGTGCAAATACGATGGGTATCTCCAAATGCAAGAGAAATAATTCAACGTTAATTGGGCTGTATAAACTTAAGTATTAGAAGAACAGAGAGTGGACAAACTTCTTTCCTTTTATCCCCATAAAATAAGTATTTTTGGTTTACTATTTACTGAAGCTCTTCAATTTCATTACCACACCCCCAAACGAATTAGTTCTGCAAGCAAACTTTCAAGTTCAAGGCAAGTATTTCCTTCCTTTGCATGCTATCAATTTACATAATTAATGCCTTAAATTCCTACGTAAATCACATTAAGACTGGGGTTTTTTACACAAGCAAAGTTAAGACAAGTACTTATTCTGTAACAAGTTATTTTTCATTCAGTACAAGAGGCAAAATCCAAGCACACCATATGTAGCACATACTCATTTGAGTGTCCATTTTGCAATAATCCCATAAGCTTCTCAGGAAAAATCTACATGATAACAAATACACTTTTAATATATTGACCTATTTTTAGTTAAATACCTCAACCTCAAAAGAAGGGATAACAAAAGACTGCACTGTGTCACAACAAAAGAAACAGACGCTTTTTAAATGGCTGAAAAGAAATACTTAAAGAAAAAACATACATTTACAAAAGTAGACAGGCTGTATTTCCAGACAAATTTACGTTAGTTCATGAAAACACCTCTACCTCAGTAATTTACATAAATTTGCTGATAGCAGGCTAATTCAAATCAAATTAGAAGAAGTGATTTACTAAGCAGAAAGACTATTTTAATAGAGAGATTTTAACCTCATCTTCTACTGTGCTTATCTAACATGGCATTCATAGGTACAGCCAGCATACTGTATAACAACTTAAATTCCCCCATTTTATTTTGTCAAGGGTCTATCTATGGGAAGGAACTCCTGGTACACTGCAAAAATCACATGATACAAATTCTTTTTAGAGGTTTACTGAAAATATTTAAAAGCCATTAACATATTCCGTGTGATTTTCACCATGGGTTTCATCCTGACCCTTTTACATCCCTTTTTTCCTATGCTAACGTCATGCTTTGGTACTGCTTTACACCCATTTTGGTTCAATTCCTTCTTTCTTGATCCTGTATGAACAGAAGTATGAATATCCCTCTGTTCACAGCTTGAAAAATATGCTAAATTCCATCAAAAAAGGAATCTAATTAAAATTAAGAAACACTCGTAAAACACTACTTAAACATGCTGAATGCATAAAAGGAAAGAGACAAGGAAGTTCAAAGACAGTTTTGGGTTTTTTAAGTTCCAGAACCAATTTCCTAAATGAAGGATATTCTGTGTAGCACATGATCTTAGCTGAACAGCTTCTGCCAAACCACAGCTTTTAAACTTTTTACACATCAATGTCCTTTCTCACTTCAATATTATTATAGGTTTAAGAACAACCTAATCCTCGTTTTTCATCTCTGCGCAAATCAGTCCTTAAGTAAAAACTAATCAAATAAGACAAGGGGGAAAAAGTGTCTGTGTAGTAGCAAAAATCTAGTCAGAAGCTAAATTTGCATCTAGCATTAGTGCTGCCTGAAACTCCAACTAAAATATTTTCTTTCAAAACCTTGGCTTTTTCTATATTGCTTATTCTAATACAGCTCAGTTTAGGCTGTATACTGTCAAAGCCAACTTTCTGAAAGCTGCTTTACTTTTTAGAACAGATTTCATAATACAAGAAAGGTGCTTTAAAAAATTTATGCTTCAAGGTAAGTCTGTACAGCTCCTTAATGTATTGTATGTCAAAAGATAAAACAAGTGTTTTATTTTTCAAATATTTTTATATTTTTAAGGTCTTCTTTCTGATCAGTAAATAGATGAATGTTCTTTTAAGAAAACAGAATGTTACATCACTGTAAGAACTGCAATCAGTAGATCCCAGGAAGTATTTTGCAATCCACTTGTTGATATTTTCAAGTGCTGAAAACATAACAATGTTTCCCCACCTTTACAGTACCAGCCCTGTATACATTCTGTATAACCAGGTATTATTCACAACAAAACAGTCTTATGTGTCATAAATGTTCAAATTTGACTCTTCAGTTTTAAATTCTGCCATTTAAACAATAAGCCTAAAATTGTATGTCACACTGCAATTAAGTTGTAAGAGTTTAAATTCTATGAAGACTTTACAACCAATTTTAAAACTTACAGCAATAACCAGAGACACTGAATTACCTTTTCTCCACGTTTCACAGTATGCAGCTGAAGCTGGCTGATTGCTCTCTTGGTTTCTTTCCTATGTCCCTTGAAAGAAGATTTTAAGTATTAGTACATACATTAGTTACAGGACATTACATTTTAAAGTTTTTCAATACTTTCCATGCAGATTACTAAGTCTTCTGAATGCATCTAAAAAAAAATAATCTCTGGCTAATTAATTTGTTTACAAATTATTTCCAGCCAGCAGATGTTCAAGAACTGCAGGTTTTGCCCTCCTGGGGCCCAGCAGCACACGTTAACTGTACAATGAATCCAAGCAGTACCAAAGCGAGCAGACCACAGCGACACATCCAGCCTTGCATCCTCGCTGCTGGTGTTAAGGGTCTTTCCACACAGGAACACTGAAACCTGTGTAGGCTTCAGAGACAATCAGAGCTGAAACAGCACCCATATAACCAGACCTTCCAGTTAGTCAAGCCCATGAGCAAGCAGACCGTACGTTTTGCACCAGCATGAAAGCAGGTGGAATCCTGCCAGGCAGCCTACAGCTGGCCACCAGGTCAAAAGGCTGCTTGTAGCTATTAATACTTCCCCTCAGTTAAACACTGGCTCCTACATTAGACAAAGCTTTGCACTGAAAGGACACATTATACGAAGGAGATGACAAGAAAGGCTTTACAGACATGATGCACCATACTGGACTTCTGTACAGTAATTCCTAATTATGCTTAGAGGGGAAGCAAGAAAAGAAAGCAGTACTGTATTCCAAGACAAAGTGCCAGCTACTGCAAGAAACTGAGCAACTCAACACTCCCAATTAACAGATGCTGACCTGTCTAGCATCAACACTCACTAAAGAAATACCATAAAGGAATAATAAAAAAAAAAAATAACGGCAGCTTTTCTCTGCAGTAGCTACAATGATGTATATAATTTTACAACTGTATAGTGTTGCAAATTGTGATTTTTAAATTTTTATGGTGTTAAAAATAATTAGTCTGAAAGTTCAGCAGCAGCAGAAGCATATTCCACCTTCTGTAGAACCTCAGGGTTTTCTGCAAAGTCCTGTTTCATCTTCAGTACCAAGGAGGTCTTCCAAAGTTTTACTGCTAAACTGGCGGTAGAATAAACCTGAAGATAACCATCATCTTCACTTAGCAGCTACACAGCAGCTTGCTTTAAAGCATAACATATTTAACTCCTAAATTTTAATTGTACTGGAGGCCGTAAGCCAAGAAAAATAAGATTTGGGTTAGAAAAGTGGCTTTTTGTCTCCAAAGTTCTTTTAAGACTACTAACCATATATCTTGACTAATATCTTCGCAACACTTTCCAACCTTGCATTGTTTGTTTTCAATGGCCATTTAGAAGAGATAGAATTGAGAAAATGGCATAACCTTTTAATGCTAGACAGCAGACAGTTTCATTTATTTAAAAAGTATTTGGATGACAAGCCCAATGACATAATCTATTAAGAACGTGTGGTACATATTTCTGAGAAACATCACATTCACACTAAAAAAAAACCAAAACACCTTACAACTAAAGCACGTTATATGATATGGTGCTTAATAAAGCATGGGAACTTTCCTTAGTGTGAACCACCCAAAGGGCAACAGGAAGAAACAACCTTCTTCACCAAACAACTGTTGCAACACAGAAATACATCCCTTTTTCTACAAATACTTCTCAAAAATTTTGTTTTCTTGAAAGTATTCTCAGAATATAAGTTCTAAGACTTAAAGATTAGCAAAAAAGACTCTAAGGAACCAACATTTCAGGGAGATCACAAGTTCAAGAGAAATTTAATATCTTCCTAGAGGAGTCCTGTAAGTCCTATACAGAGCTCAGACTCCTGAAAGCAAACAAAAATCCATTCCCTCCTCCCCAAAATCTACATTTTCAAATAGAAGGAAGGGGAAGTCCACATACAAAGCAGTGATTGAAACAGTATTCTTTCCTGGACTGAGGATAAAACAAGAACAATCTGCAAATATAAATAAGTGCGACTTTATTTTTCACTATTAGTAGAAAACTATGGTAGAGCTCCTGATGACCATGGAAAGAACCTAACCTATTTACAGGAGTTGAAAAGCAGAGGAAAGTGCCTCTCTAAGGTATTTTCAAAACTCAGCTGGACTTAGGTCCTCAACAATTCCATGGAAGTTGTTCTCTTGATCACAGGGGTCCAGGTCCCTTCCAACCTAAACTGTTCTATGATGAAGCACTTCCTTCAGGGAAAAAAAGCAAAGCTGACTTTTTTTTATTCTATCAAAGTACAGGAATATGAAAAGAGCACATATGGAGCAAAGTTATTCTTTCCTAACCTTTCCAGAACTCTCACTGCTCTCAGAATTTCAGGTAGCCCAAGAGAGGTGAATCTCACCACACATGCAAAAAAAAAGTCTGGTATGGGAAGTTAATACTTTCAGAATGAAAACAACTTTTAATGCCAAAAGGAAGGAAGTTCAGTTAGGTGACAAATCACACAAGAAGCTGCCCTTACTGTGTTATTGACAAGTGGCTAAATGTATTTCTCACTACTTCATACGAGTATCTAATAATTATAACTAGTCAAACTTGTGATGCCAATTAGCATACTGCTTATTAGCGTCACTAATTACTACTGAGCAGCTTTCACAGTTAGCAAAATAGGAAGAAGACACAGATCTTCAAGAATGCATCAATAAACAATTGAAGTTAGGCAACTGATTTGATAAAGGAGGAGGTAAATACCCTTAAGCATCATCAGATCCATTTACCTGGTTTCCAAACTGTGATCCTGTATACAGGAAACGTTGTATATAGTAAAATATGAGCCAAGCAAGTGATATAATCATCATGGTGATGAAGGCGATGGCTACAAACACAACCGATTGACCACTAATATACTCCTGCACGTGTCGTGTGCCAACAACAATAGTCATTTTTACTGGAATCCCTCTTCGTACTGGCTCCAATATCTCTATGCCTTTTGGATAGCCAACCATTATCACCACTGTATTTCCTGTTCCTGTTGGAGGGGGAAAAGAAAGAAAAAAGGTCAGTCATCACAGTAAAACTATAGGCATTCTAGCTTCATGGTTATTTGGCCTCTTCAGTTTAAGATCAGGAAACAAAGTTACAGGAAAACCTCCAATGATTTTTTCCCAGGCCTAGTAGACTTGATAGAAAGTTTACTAGTAAAGAATCCCTTATTTACTTTCAGAAACTCTCAAACGCAAGATCAACTCCAACAGATGCATCTCTACTGTTCAAGGGCCTATATAGTCATCATTCCACACACTGATGTGAGATGTAGATGCCATGCAAAAGAGCCAAACAAGTTATACACATCTCATCTTGAAGCTGCTTAAGTTCTAACTTGCAACTCAGGAACAGCTGGTCTTTTATTTGTCAGCATGGGAATTTTAGCTGCAGATGGAGATAGTATATGAATATCACGAAGAGAGACACATTCATTTAGTTTGTATCTGAATCCGTAGCACAATGACACTGGATATGTAAACAAAAAGAAAATATATTTAATAATAAACTACATTAAACATTGAAATACCTAGAGATTCTTTAATACTAAATATCTTTTTTGTAATGAG
The DNA here is from genome assembly GCA_013397135.1 of Pachyramphus minor. Taxonomy (NCBI): domain Eukaryota; kingdom Metazoa; phylum Chordata; class Aves; order Passeriformes; family Tyrannidae; genus Pachyramphus; species Pachyramphus minor. Next base: position 368,834 of record VYXB01007867.1, read on the forward strand.
ACTTCACAACAAGGATTTGTCAAGAAATACTCTGGGACTCTTTTGGGAGCACAGGACCAAAGGATTCTTCTCATATATTAGAACTCTAAAGCACTCAATCTGTATGAAAAAAATACCTAATTTCAAAAAAACCCAAAACCTTGAGACATCATGTTGCCGCCAAAACCAGTAAAGACACTGTCAAGACCAACTAGCCAAAACCAGAGACCCTCTGTGACTAGAGTTTTACTCTATTTTTATTGGAAGCATCTCCAGTATTGTCTCAGAAACATCTAACCTAAGTATTAAAAAAATTACAAACAAATGTACCTGTTAAAAATGTCACATGTTCACTGGTCTATGCTACTTTTATTTGAATAGTTCTTACTTTTTATGTACCAACATTGCTACACCCTTCGTAAGTCATGGCTTTATAGTTTACTTTGCTCTCCTACCTCTGAGAAAAAGTGAAACTAAACTTAATTTAGAGAGAAAGGAAGAAAAAGAGAGGGGTTTTCCTAGCTGAACAACTACAGCTCTAATGTCACAGTTACCTTTTTAGATTCACAAGATCACCTACCTGCAACAAGACCTGCCACTGAAGGTCTTTTTTCCCCCCGGCTGTGTTAGATTCCCTACTGAGAAGCTATGACAAAAGAAACGGTTTCCTAATTTATAACATTACATCAAATGGGGACTTTCAAAATCCAAACCTGCATTCTGGACTCACCCACCCCTCTGCCTACTAAGAGAAAGAGTTCTTTGCCTGAACTATTTAAACCAAATTCCTTTAGTTGAGACAGTTCTGGCTGTGACACCTTGTCAACCTGTCCATTCTGCTACCAAGCTGAATTTGCAGAAGTTTCGCTTCTGTACGCAGCAACTCCTCCCTCCATAAGGTGTAGACAGCTCCCTTTGGATGAAACATTAAAGATGAATAACCCTCCTATCTCAGTGACAGTTACCCTTTCTCAGCTTCACCTTGTGCACCTCTGATCCAGCCTCTGATCACCTACTGTAAGAACCATTATACCCATGTCTGCCAGATTCAGACCCAGCAAAAGAACAGATTTTCCAAAGAGAGTTACGTTTCTGGAAGTTTTGAGGATGTGCAGAGACATACACGAAAAAAGAAAACACGCTGATGGAGAAAGGCCCGGTTTGTGCCTCCCCTCAGGCACCCCACTCTGCTCACCAGAGCTCCTGTTGCCTTGCCTGGGGGGGTGTTTGGAGACACAGAGCAGCAAAGCTGAAGACAAACAGGACAGGCTCCACTAATGAGTTCTGCTCACCAACAACATGCCAATCCTGGTTATCACCTGTTATCACAAGTCCAAGCATACTAAGAATTGGTTAATTAATATTGTTCTGCTCTCTGAACCAGCAGGAAAGCATTACCAGAGAGAATCATGAATCTCAGAGAAGACTGTGTGAAGCACTCTTTGCTCTCTGACTCTGCACAGGGAGTTAACAAGAAAAGAACACACGAAAGCAAGAATTTATCTCACATTGCTGAGAACTGCTATCCCCATACCTAAATCAAGAAGTTAGGTCCAATGTCCTTACTCAACTGTAAGAGTTACAAGTAATGGTAGGGGTGCCTCAGGATGGCCAGGGAATGGTACTGATGTGTTGGAAAGATTTATGTGGTTTCATTCAAGCTTGGGGAAGAAAAGGAAGTTTCAAGATTAGAGACAGCCTGGATTTTTCAATCAGTAAACATTTCCACCTCAGTCCTGAAATCTCGAGTCAGTTTAATCTTGCTATCTAATCCTCTGTGCAATTTCTAACAAGGAAGTATTTTAAAACCCCACAACAATAAGTAATGCCTTTCTCTGTTTTGCCACTAGCATGCCCAACTATCAGGCAGTTTTTTCCTTGAAATGAAAGTCAGGCTACTTTTACACAATGGCTGCTAGATACTGCTAGGCACCTTCCACTTTTATAATTAACACAAGCATGCCATAGATTTTTAAATAAATGCCCACTAAAAGGATGTTAACAGTTTTAAAGACGTGGTGATGAACCTGCCATTAAAAATACATGCAACTAAACACAATGGCTTTGAAGGTCATGAGACAGAAAAGGGGGAAGAAAAAAATAATTGCAATCCACGATTACAAAAGGAACAGGAGCAGTCTCAGAGAAGCAGTTGCCCTGAGCAGCATGTAAGACTAAGGGCTTTAACTCATTCCTTGCTAATTTTAGCCTTCTGTTCTGAAATGCGTTATTCAAAGAACTGAAATTATGTTGAGTCATTCCATCAGCTTCTTCAACTGCAACACAACTCAGAGACCTCAAATCACATTTTTAAAGAAAACTCCGAGTGTCACATATATGTATCTACTAAAAACAAGTTTTGTTGGCTTCGCCTTTCTACAACTTTCTAATTTTACAATAAATAATCACATTTTTACTCTGCTAGAGTTAACTTGTTTTCCCGTCTAGGTTTGCTTGATGCTTCAGTGAAACTGGGTAGATTTAAAATTTGGTCTGTGCTTTTTAACACTATCATGGCTGGCAGATCCTTAGGATACTTGCAAAAAAGGGCAAATCTGGAACTCTGAAGATCAAGGTATGTTTCCTGCCAGTGCACCATGGTCAGTTTTACTGCTAGCATTGCTAGTCCTTTCTTGGAAGAGGAAACCAGTACTCTCCTAATGAGGAAAAAGTAGGACAGATACAGATTCCAGGCATCTCAAATTACAACATTTATTCCCATTCACGCTTAGAGACAAAACATATAATCTTCTGTCATCTGGAAACCGATGGCACACACTCTCTAGTTTTTGTCCTCCTGAGAAACATCAGAAAGCTCCAAGAGTTTGACAATGTTAGTAAAAATGTTTAAGATCAGTCCATTGATTTATTTAAGCATAAGCATCCTAATAATACTGCCACAATTAACACCGAAGGTTCTCTTTAGCTCCTAGTCCAAACAAATGGCTGTTACCAGTACACTAACAATCCAATGACAACCACCTACCCCAATCTCATCTCATCAAATCCCTGGTGCATGTTGTGTTTTCACCAGCCTCAAGAAGGAGGATGCATAACCACTGGTACACATACCTCTTTCCACATGAGTTTCCAACATATATGCACTTTTATGTATAACGTATTATATACATCATTTTGAAGTTACTCCTGCTTCTTCAGAACAACATTAGCAGCTCAACATCACACAGTCACTGTCTAAGTCAAGCAAGACACTCATTTCAGTTCTGTCCTTTCAGTATTTACAGTATCAGAAGCTTTCAGTAGAAAACAGCAGTAATACAGAAATTATGCCCCATTTGAGAATCCTGAGTAGTGCTGCAAGCACTACTGTAGCAAAGAGTTGAATTACATGCCAAAATAACCCTAACTGCTGCTTTGGAGATGGCAAGAGTTTATAGAATCATAAGTACAAAGTAATTTGCATTTGTGTTGTTCAATATATATGCATAAAAAACCGTGACAATGAAGGAAAGAACTAGTTGGGTGTATTTTGGCCAATCTAAGACCCTCTTCTTTATGTAGCCAAAGTCATACACTCAAATTAAGTCTCAAGCTTACCTTAAATCCACAAGCCATAGAATCATAGAATCATAGAATCAATTGGGTTGGAAAAGACCTCAGAGATCATCGAGTCCAGCCCTTGGTCCAACTCCAGCCCATTTACTAGATCATGGCANCTCCAGCCTAAATTTCCCCTGGCAGAGCTTAAGCCTGTGCGCCCTTGTCCTATTGCCAACTGCCTGGGAGAAGAGACCATGAACCAAAGCCCCACTCCAGACCTACCTCAAACCATGACAGCCAGTCCCTCCCACCCCTGTGTATTAAGCACAATCATATTTTAATTCCACAGTCTTCAAGGTAACTTATGTTCTGGTCAGAATCACCAAATCCTAGTTTGAGGGGGGATTCAGAGATGGTTGGATGCCCAGCATGAACTACAACAGAAAAAATATAGAACCAGAAAACCCTGTTTTCTTTCCACTGGAATAAACCTCTGCCTCCCCCTAATTTCTCAACCAGAACTGAGCCTCTGACTCTCCTTAGTCGGGCCTCCACAATACCTCACACCTTGCCTCTCCAGACTCTTCTCCAGCCTGCTCCCAGCTAATATTTACATGCAATACTTGTTTTGGTTTTGGAACTTAATTTGAAGCTTCTGTTTAAAGTTTGCCACCATCACAAAAAATGATCAGATTTAAGACTGCCTGCAAAGTCTGTAAAACTGAAGTTTGAGTTTATATTATTGAGATATAGTAAGTGAAAAACGCTTTGAGTAATTTGGGTAAAATGAGTGTTTTCCATTGGAAAAAATGTCCTCAGCCACACATGAAGCTGTGTTGCTATTACTTTGCTAGAGGAGGGAAGTCATTCAGCATTTTGAACAATGTAATTTGGACAGAGAGCAAAGGCCTGAAACACGAGACACATCAGTAGAGTCACAATTGGAGAATCTTCTTTTAGAAGCAGGGACAGGATTGCAAGGCTACATATTTAAATTCTTGACTCTCTTGTTTCAAAGCTGTAATTAAGAGCCCTACTCACTGCACTCATGAAGCTTACAAGGTATCAAAAAAATACATACTATTTAGAATATTTGCCCTTTATTAAATGCTTTGACATCAGCTACAAAGCATTTCTTCACCTACTCAAGAACTTCTCTTTCTACTCAAGCTGAAAGATGCCAAAAACCACCGAAAATTCTACAACAACAATAGCACACATGCTTCACACACATCCCAGAAAATTCAAAGCCCAGGTTTTGCAGAAGGAGAATGAAAAGATGACACTGGAATCAGAAAAGACAGCTGTTTATCAACTTCACATAATTTAGGCTGCACCTCTACCAGCCATAAGCATCCATCTCACATCATTTTCAGTGCCACTAATTGCAAACCCATTAAGTGGATTTTACTCATGCATATAACTTCACTCCATAGTTACTGCACTGTAGATTTCCCAGAGTATATATCCTCAGCACTCTCTCAGAAGCATGCTTCCTCATGTGTCAATTCACAAATCCCTTCACAGGAATGAAAAACTTAAAACATGTAAAATACAGCTTTACTATCCATGTTCTTCCTTGCCAATCTTCCACAGACTCTTTTTTCTCCCTTCAAAAAGCCTAATATTTAAAATGCTAGCAGTAGTTCTTCCATATATTCCCAAAATACACTAAAAATATTTGAGCATTTACACGCCTGAAAGTTTCAACCATGAAACAAACACCTATGACTGCATCAGAGCTTGTAATTTTATTGGGATATATTATTCAAACCATTCCGAGGTCCAACCTGCACTTGTGAAATCAGTATAAGTATAAATACATTATCGTATATATGCACTATACTAAATCATACTCTTTATATAGGCAGAACTTTTATCAGCAACATCCTGTCAGTTTAAGAAGACAAAAACCCCAAACAGCAGTCAGAGAACACTTCTCTTTATGCCACTAACTATACTAGTAAGTCCAAACCTGAGCAGTAAGTTCAATAAGGTCTTCTGTAGCCAGAGACAACAGCAGAAAATAAAAAATAAAATAAGATGAGAAAAGGAGGAAAAGATTCAACAAGAGAGTAAATAGTATTTATGAGATAATTCCATGCTACAATGGGCAGTGGAGAAGAATGTGGAAAAAAAATTTGTACTGATTGGCCAACACAGAGTGACAGCAAGAAAAAGAAGCTGGTAAAGAAGAAAGAATTATTACGCAACAAAGTATCTTAATTGCCACATGGGATCAAAATCATAGGTCAATGGTACCTAGCATCTCCACTTTCACAGTAGATTAAGAACATGAGATAGGCCAGCCTGCTCCCAAGCAACTAGCAGGCTAAGAGGAACAGTAATTATGTTTCCCATCCCCAAACTGGTGCCCCTTGGTATTCCAAGGAGAGACTTGTTTTCCAATTGATAAATGACATGTGTGATAGAGCAACAGCTCCCTAACTTAGTTTTTCAGCTCACTATACTAGGAAAATAAGTTTATTTCCTTTAGAAATGCATTATGGTTCTATTTCAACCAAGTCTCTGGCCTTTCCCTCCCTCATGACCAAGGATGAGAGCATGAGCATTAACAAACTTATTGTACCAAAAAGCTATGTGAAGGACACATCTGCAGAATTTTTTACTTAGTTTGCATCCTCCTCTGAAGTCCTCCCAGTTTCTCAAAAATCTACAAAAGCAAACACAGATTTTATTGCTGAATTGCGAGGCTCTTTTCCCTCTTTGATTTAAGCATTTGATGTCATCAGGACCATAAAAATTCAGCAAGGCTTTAGTGTCACAGCTCAAGCCAAGCCAGGACTGCAGCGACCGAACATGTGGATTCCTATCTCGGCAAAAATCACAGAACCCTTCACAGAACCCAGGCTACATAGCAGCAGCACGCTCAAACAAGCCAAGACAACATCCTTCTCCAGGATTCAGTTTTCCTACTCCATTCGCAAGCGTTTAAGGATTACCTGATTGCTTTCACCCCTCTCCCACTCTTCACAAACCTGCGCAGGAAGGACAATGAAGCTGTTACAACAAAGCCTGTACCAAAAGCTATCTCTAAATAGCTACGGCTATGCCTTCAAAGACACCTGAAGGCATCTCCGGGATACCTGATCCGTTTCCACACGGTCTGCAGAAAGCGGCCTACCTGCGACCGCTGCAGCCACTCTGCCACAGGGTGCCAGGCAAAAAGGTAAACCCAAGCCTCCCACCGCAGTCTGTCACACGCTGCCCGTCCCGAAGGCTCCGCCGCATCTCCCCCCGCGACACCCGGGTCGTAACTTGGTAGACAGAACACGGTCCCGACATTTTCCCTAGCGTGGCTTACAGAAAGATAAAACAACCCCCCTGCTCTCTATACCATTTTTACGGGGATTTCTGCCTTCCCGTTCCCCCATCCCTCACCGCGCAGAGCCGCAACACCGATGTGGGCCGACGTTAGACAAAGCCACGCTCCCAGAAACATCCCCCCCAGACCCCTCGGCGAGAGCCCGGCGCCGTCCCCGCTCACCCAGGTGGGACATGGACACGGTGCTGTTGCCGAAGCGAGCCTCGTTGTAGATGACCACGGCGGCCGCCCGCTTCCGCGCCGCGTTGGTGACCTTGTCCTTGAAGGTGCAGCCGCCGCGGGCCACCAGAGCGATCCAGGGTTGCGGGTCGCCCTCGGGGGAGCCGCGGCGGCCGGGAGGCAGCGGCACGTCGTAGTCGGTGTCTGCGGCGCAGCCCTCCATGTGACGGGGCGAG